>KK113164.1:61493-75338 GCA_000611955.2 Stegodyphus mimosarum
TTCAGTACATATTTTCTGTGATGCCAGTAAGCATGCTTACGCCGTGGCCGCTTTTATCCGAGTAAAAACTTTTGATTCTGTTAAAGTACAGCTAATACAAGCCAGGAGTAGAGTTGCACCAACGGGAAAAGAAGAAACTACTATCGCGAGACTGGAATTACTTGCAGCTACTATAGCATCACGACTTTCGTCCTCAATTTTATCTGAGATACAGAGTGAAGAAGTTTACTTTTGGACTGATTCTTCCGCTGTCTTGGCTTTGATAACGAGAGAAGAAGCCTGGAGTGTCTTTGTCCAGAATAGAGTAAAAGAAATAAGAAGATTAACAAATAAAAATTCATGGAGACATATTCCGGGATGTATGAATCCGGCTGATCTCCCGAGCAGAGGTTGTTCAGCTCTAAATTTGTTGAAATCTAACTGGTGGCTAGGCCCAAGTTGGCTCTACCTGCCTGAAGAAGATTGGGCAAAAGGTGACTTAAATTTGGATGAGAGTGAGATTTTTAGAGAGAAGAAAAAGGGAATAGTTTCATCTGTAACAAAATGTTTAGTTTCTACATGCTTGGTTACTAAGAGAGATTGGTATTATAGATATTTTTCCAAGTACAAAAAGATAGTTAATCTAATTGCCTGGATCCTAAGATTCGCCTACAATTGTCGATCTGAACAAATTGAGAGAAAACATGGAAACCTTGATTCTGATGAAATTTTTGAGGCTGAGAAGGTATTGATTAAAATGGTTCAAGAAGACTGTTTTGTGAATGAAAAAGACGAGAAATTAAAAACTCTAGGAATATTCAAGGATGAAAGTGGAATCCTTAGACTGAAAACTAAACTTACCTTTCGTGAAGATACGGAAGAATTTAAAATGCCAGCTGTTCTTCCATCCAATCATGAGGTTGTCAAGAGATTAGTGCGATATTATCACGAGAAAAATGCACACGCTGGTACGCAAATTTTGATAAATATTCTACGAGAGAGATTTTGGATTCTGAACGCTCGTAAAACTGTGAGATCTCTCATTAATCAATGCACAGTGTGTAGGAGATTTTCTGCAAAAGACCTAGAAACTTATACCGCGCCTCCTCCAGAAGACAGACCACGAGATGCAACTGTATTCGAAATCTGTGGGGTGGATCTCGCTGGACCAGTGATCTTGAGAGGCAACAAGAAATCTTGGATCTGTTTATTCACCTGCGCTGTTTACAGGGCAGTCCATTTAGAGTTGGTTGAATCGATGTCCACCGACAGTTTTTTACTAGCTCTTAGGAGGTTTATAGCTCGTAGAGGACGGAGTAGAATCATATACTGTGATAACGGAACTAATTTTGTTGGCGCTTCAAATGTACTCCGAGATCTAAACTGGAAGCAAATCACTGATGACACTTCTGTACTACCAATTCAATGGAAGTTCAACCCGCCAACTGCCTCCTGGTGGGGAGGTTGGTGGGAGAGTTTGGTAGGAATTCTTAAGAAATTATTAAGACGAGTGCTAGGAAGAGCCTCCTTAACTTCTGAAGAAATGACCACGATTCTCTGTGATTGTGAAGCAGTGATTAATTCCCGTCCATTGACATACGTAACTGAAAATGATTCTACTTTAATGCCTTTAAGTCCCTCTCTATTTCTGCAAGATATACGAAAAAGTGGTGTTCCAGATCTTGATCATATTGGGCACAAAAGTCTTAATAAGCGGGTTAAATATAGAGAAAGCCTGAAAAGAGATTTAAGGAACAGGTTTAGGTCTGAATATCTAGGGGCACTCATCCAAAAATCAGAAAACAGAAAATCTGTGAAAGTGAATATTGGTGATGTTGTACTGATAGGCAGTGATAACACCAAGCGAATCAATTGGCCATTAGGTAAAATAATTCAGATCCTTCCAGGAAAAGACGGAATTGCAAGACTTGTTAAGCTCAAAACAAGTCATGGACAATTGTTAAGACCAATTCAAAGATTGTACCCGCTTGAAGTATCCAGTGATGATCCCATTATTCATAACTTTTCAACCGAGGAGGTGGGAGACGAAACTTGTGAGAATTTTGGGTCTGATGATGTGTGTGTATCTGAACCTCAGATTCAAAAGACTAGAGCAGGTCGTACAGTCAAAGTACCTAAGAGACTGGACTTATGAACTATGTGTAATTTTTCTTTTGTAACTTATGAACAATTTGTAATTTTCTTTTGTTAACTTTCTTTTGTAAGTTAAATTTTTAAGGTAAAAAGTTAACTTAGGTGGGAGGATGTTAAGTTGAACCTCTATCTAATATTATCTTTGCTTAACTAATTTAGAAAACTGTATATGGCAACAGTGGACAATGTTTACATTTTCGTTTTGAGCAAAGCTGTATGTTTTGAGCGCGTTCTTTTTAATGAGAGAGTGAGAAAAATGGCTTCGAGTTGCATTTCATGTGTATTAGATAATTAATGAGTATTATCTTACGCCATTTATATTTCTAAGTGCTGTATTGAGATAACGAAACTTCAGCTGTCAATTATTAGACTTGTAAATAAACTGTTTGTGTTGTAACGAGATGTTTCATTGAATAACTGTTTACACTCATTTCCATTACTGATTCTTCTGCTGTTCGAAGTCAAAACGAGACAACAGACGTTTATAGGTTCAAATGCCATATTTCAAAATCAAAGTTATTTATTAAATGAAGCCTTATAAAATCTGATAATTCATTTGTATGTGCAAATTCTTCAGTCTAAATCTCTTACATTAAATTATTTTTGCCTTTTAAATTAAAACCCGTTATTTATTTAAATTTAATTTATTAATGTGTTTGTACTAATATTTCAAAGTTCTTTAAAATATTTTATGTACATTGAATATGACGAGTATTTCCATAGAAAAATTAAACAAGCATACAAAATTGTTGATAACCAGTATTATATGATTAATTGTTCATTTAATAGTTGATTTTATCGCCTTTAACTTATTTCACGTCTAAATTTTCTACACAGGAATACTCAGTCTAATTTTTATTTTCTTTTTTCAGACGAAAAATTTCAAAGAGAAATAATTTAAAATCTTGATTGTGCAAAACATCTTTGAATCTAAATGTATTATAAGAAGTGCAAAAAATATAAACAAGATCTTAGCTCCCCCCCCCCAAAACCAGTCATTTAGACTATTTCAACCTTTCAGGGAAACGATAAACATTGTGAATATAAAAATCTGCTCTTTTTTTATATATACATAAATAAAGGAACACATTTCCCTTTTTAACCTTTTGAAAGTCGCCAACTTTCAAAAGATTAAAAAATTATAAACTACGCCAACGTGGAAACCCACCTCTTTTTTTTTTTTTTTGAAAAAGAAGAAGAAGATCTAGTACAACAGACTTAGGCAGTTCGCATACTTAGAATTCGTTCATTTCGATTCAGTTCAAGTGACGGATCTGGATCTGACAACTGAATGCGCATGCGTGGTCAGAGGCGTAGCTAGGCTTTTCAGCGCCCGGAGACAACTAAACATTTTGCGCCCCTTCCCGTGTTCCGAGAATAGAAAAAATTTCATTTTAAAATTTGTAGCATTAATTTGGCGCCTCCTGGATACTGCGCCCGGGGACAGATGTCCCCCATTGCCCCACCTAGCTACGCCACTGTGCGTTGTTAATGTTGGTGCGAATAGCCTGAAGAGGCTAATCGCACCGGTCGTAATCTGGCGGGCGATAAAGTAACACATACTTTCCTAAAAACATTGTGGCTACAACGTTTACCCGTTAATATGCGTACCATTATATCTGTTAGCGGTGAATATTTGTCAAAAGTGACTACAATGGTCGATAAGATTTGGAAATTAAACCCTGTTACTCCCCAAATAGCTGCTGCTGCATGCATAACAGTAAAAGCGGAAGTGATTGAAAGTTTACAAAAACAGGTTAGTGAACTTACAGAGGTAACAGATCTAGTAATAATCATAAAAAATTCGGTGATAAAAGTCATTCAAGCGTAAACAACAGTGCAACTACTCATCAGAATCACAGACAAATAGCCCGGAAAACCAACTCCCCGTCTCTCGTTGACGACGGAGGGACAAGGGGTGTAGTTGATTTGTCTTTTTATGAGCGACAAAGAAGCGGCTACCCAATATTTACTAGAGACTGGGGCAGAAATTTCCGTCCTTCCTCCCTTACGTTCAGATAAAATAACCAGCTCAAAATTAGAACTCTTTGCTGCAAATGGCACGAAAATCGAAACATATGGCCAAAAATTACTCAAGCTAGCTTGATCTTGGACTCAGACGATCCTTCACCTGGCCTTTTGTAATTGCGGAAGTAAACAAACCGATAATAGGCATGGCTTTTCTTGCAAATTTTAACCTTTTGGTAGATTCCAAAAATCGCAAGTTGATTGATGGTACTACATTGTTAATAACCAATGGAACTCCTTGTTTTCAAAATAACATTCCAATTTTAAATGACATAAATGATCCATATAAACGTATCATTAACGATTTTCCGGATTTGCTAAAACTGAATGTAGTTAATAAGAAAGTTAAAAATCACAACATCGAACATTATATCGAAACCAGAGTTTTCGCTAAAGCTAGGACACTATTAGCTGAGAAACTCAAAGCGGCTAAAAAGGAATTTCAATTTATGCTCCAAATGGGTTTATGCAGGCCATCCAAATGTAACTAGTCGAGCCCACGACATCTCGCTATGAAGAAATCAGGTGATTGTAGACCTTGCGGAGACTATCGAGCGTTAAACAATGACACGATTCCTGATAGATACCCTCTCCCATTTTCAACAGATTACAGTTACATTTTAGCTGGAAAAAAGAGTTTTCTCATGTATAGACCTCATTACAGTGAAGTGTGGTTGATGTTCAAGATGGTTACTTAAAGGTGATCCGACTCCATTATTGAATGGAAAAGCATTTCATATAAAAATATATTTTATTATGCACACAGAACGACACTCGTACCGGGAGCACTGCGTAACAACCCTTTCACTCCAATGGCACCCGCCAAAAGGAGGCCTTGAGGCGAGAGACCAGATGTGACGTAACCAGAACATATGATGCGCCTCTGGCTGACTGCGGCGACTGTCGTTCGCACGAGGAAGTGCTACAGAGTATGCCCCCAGTGACGAAGTCACGATTACAATTTATAATACATATTTACAATATATACAAAAAATGATGAGATAATGCTATAATAGTGAAATATAGAATATGAAGTACACTATATTAAAAATATGTGTTCATGGTTATACATGAAGTTGGAACATATGCGTAATACAAAACATTAAATATATATATATAGTACAAGTTTCTACTCAAGTAATGTAGTCCGTAACTAAATGCTTTGGAAATCCGACATTACGCCCACTTTTAGTGGTAAATGTTTGATTAAAGCATCGTGAGGATGGAGTTGAAACTGGAATAGGTAAAGATGAGATCTGAGTAATGTCATCTGGCAGTTGGTAAGCAGGTTTTACGCGATCAATTGAGACTGTAGTACGTTTTCCGTTTACATCAATAATAAAATTCTTATCATTTCTGTCAACGACTAAATGAGGTCCAGTATAAGGCGGTGTCAATGGAGGATTAACTATATCAGATCTTAAAAATATATGAGAACAAGTTTTTAATGAGACGTTGATGAAAATTTTATGACTACGGTGTAGGGCAGTAGAAATAGGGGTTAAAGATCTCATTGTCTGAAGTAACTGTTTACATATTCGGAATTTAAAGTCTGGTTTATAGTATCACTGTTTACTAGATCGGAAGGTAATCTTAATGTGCCATAAAGAAGTTGAGCAGAAGTTGCTTTGGCATCGTCCTTAATGGCTGAACGTATGCCTTAAGAGTACAAGTGGAAGAGTTTCAGTCCATTGTACTGTATTGTGTGCTTTAATAGCTGTTTTGAGATGCCAATGGAAGCGTTCGATAATTCCATTTGACTGGGGGTGATATGTAGAAGTTCGAATCTTGCTGCACCCATGTGTGCAAGTAAGTTCGCTAAAAAGATTAGATTCAAAATTTCTACAGATGATGTAATTGGTCATCCGAATCTAGATATTCAACCATGTACTAAGGCACGAGCTGCTGTTTCCGCACTCATGTCGGTTGTTGGAATAACTTCCGGCCATCTTGTGAACCGGTCTATAATAGTCATGCAAAACTGTTTTCCGTCAGATGGAGATAGAGGGCTTATATAATCTATATGTATGTGTGGAAAACGAGCATCGGATTCAGCAAATGTGCCGATAGGAGATTTTAGCTCGTTGACATTGATCACAGCTGCGCACAAAAGATTTTATTTGTTTTCTCATGCCTGGCTATAGAAAACGTTTAGCTACTAAATCGATGGAGGCTGAGATACCTGGATGAGAGCAAAAATGCAAGGTTTTAAAAACTGTTAATCTCGTAGACTGAGGAACAAAAAGACGGGGATGTTTTTGTAACATATCCTCGAGAGGGAAATAATGTTTATCTAATTTTAAAGCGGAGGTATTTGATGTTAAAGTTGTTGAAGTTCTTCGTCGCTTGGTTGAGCAGCGGCGAATTTTTGAAAATCGATAACAGCACATGAAATACCGTCTACCACAATTCGAGACAGTGCATCAGCGACAATGTTATCAGAACCGTTAGTATATTCAATATGAGTGGTAAACTGGGAGACAAAATCCAAATGGCGTAATTAACGTGGATTGCATATGTCAGGATGTTGCTGGAATGCAAATTTAAAGGGCTTTGATTAGTATAAATCACAAAATTTTCCCCTTCAAGCATGTGCCTAAATTTCTTAACGGAAGAGTACATAGCATAGAGTTCACGGTCATTTGGACTTCCTTTGAGATTTGCTTAGTTTAGCTGAGTAAAAGGCTATAGGTTCCCATTGTTGTTTAACAAGTTGCATGAGAGAGCCGTCGATTGCTACATCAGACGCATCGACCCACAGACTCAATTGTGCACCGGGCATGGGATGCCGTAACAAAGTTGCTTTAGCGATAGCTTCCTTAGACGCTTTGAAGGAGAGTGTTGCTTCATCGTCCCATTGTATTTGCTCAGCAGAAGCTTTGGAACGAGGGTGTTTCTTTTTATTAGTATGGCCTTCAAGGAATTTGACTAAGGGTGTTAGAATGTGAGCAGTTTTAGGAATACAACGTCTATAAAAATTAAATAAACCTAAGAATCGGCTTAATTGTGTGAGGGTTTGAGGCTGAGGAAAATCTAGGATGCATTTTACACGACCAGGAAGGGGTTCAATTCCTTCACCCGTTAACCGAAATCCTAGGAAATCTATGTCAGACTGATCAAATTTGCACTTTTCTACATTTATACATAAACCATATTCATTAAGTTTAGAAAATAGCAGGTTTAAATGTCGTAAATGTTCTTGTTACTCGAAGCTACAAGTAAATCATCAATAAATGCATAAACAAAGGGCAAGTCTCTACTGACCTCATCGATGAACCATTGAAAGGTTGAGGAAGCATTACAAAGACCAAACTGCATTCTCAAGCTTTCAAATATACCAAAGGAAGTACAAATAGCTGTTTTATGTACATCATCCAGATTGCTGGGAATTTGATGATACGCTTTTACGAGGTCAACGTAACTAAACATTTGTTTACCATAAAGTTCTGAAGTAAAATAAGCTATGCAAGGAATAGAATATTTCTCTTTGACAGTCTGTGCAGAAAGAGATTGATAGTTGATAACAGGTCTCCATTCCACAGACCCTTTCTTAGGCACCATGTGCAAATGCGATGAATAGGGGCTTTTGGAAGGTCTCATATGACCCAGTTCAATCATGCGCTGGAATTTAGCTTTTACAATTTTGAGGCGGTCAGGAGCTAACCGTCTAGGTTTCGCAGCAACTGGAGGACCTTTAGTATTTATATAATGTACAGTATTGTGCTTTACAGGTTGATTGAGATCCGATAATTTAGTAATATCAGGATATTGCAACAATAATTTACCAAATACATTATCAACACAGGAAGATTTTACAGAGAAAATATTACAAGTATTAAATTTGGCAGGTACTTTAAAATTGGTAAATCAGGAGATAAATTGAAGTACATAAAAAATCTGCACCTATGATGGAGCATGTAACATTACAAATATAAAAAGAGAAAGTAATATTTCGTCTTAAACCAAAATTAACAGTTATAGTTTTTCGACCATACACATTAATGGATGATCCATTAGCAACACGAAAAGTTTGAAGTACTGATGGCTTCAGTTCATATTTATTGGCAACAATTAAACTGGCATCACTCCCTGAATCTATTAAAAAACACCTACCTATCAATCGGTCACTAATGAAAAGGCGATGCGATGCATGAGGGTGGGAAGAATCAGTCGCCTCTACTCTTCCTTTTTCAAGTTTCCCTTGTAGGAACAGAGCGAAATACACTTTTTTGCATTATCCTTGAATTTGCGATGATACCAGCACAAAGTTTTATCACGAGGTTTCGAACAATTGCGGCTAGAAAAATTTGCACGAGATAAAATCCTGGAAGGTCGCAGTTCGGACACTTCTTTCGGAAGAGATTCACAAAGTTGAGCCGAAGAGGTACAGCTGCCATTTTCTGAAGAGTCGTTGTGAGAAATGATGGCGGATACATTCGTGTTGTTGAGAGCTAAAATTCGATCAGCTACTTCCGCAACTTTATCCGATGTAATAGGAGAGATGGAAGCTAATATAGTTTGAACAGGAACAGCCATCGCTTGATTAAAGAGCTCAAATAAAAGTGAATCGTCTATATTATGATTTTCTGCTCAGCGTTTCATACTCCGAAGAAGCTCGCTAAGTTTTCGATCACTCAGGTATTCCCCTGGTAGCAGACGACGAATTTCTTGAGTCTTTGATTCCGAGCATCTTTCGAAAATTTTTGATTTCAGGTCCTCATATGGATTGACTTTATTCTGCTGAATGATGAGATCACGAACCACAGTGGCAATATTAGCTGGTAAATGAGCTACGACGTAGTTATATTTTGTCTTCTCCTCTGTAATCGGTTTAGGAGTAGCTAATTCAAACGTTGATTCTAACATGTGGAACCAAAGGGATGGATCAACTTAAATAAAAGGTGGAATCACCACAGCAGAAATTTCAGATTCAGCCATTTTGCAGGTACATCACTCACCAGCGGGAAAAATCAAAATCTTAAGTTATTGTTACAGTACACCTTTCACGTCCTAAAGTTACCATTGAAGTGTGGTTGATGTTCAAGATGGTTACTTAAAGGTGATCCGACTCCATTATTGGATGAAAAAGTATTTCATATAAAAATATACTTTATTATGCACACGGGAATGACACGGGACTGACGTTCTTTCTGGAGTGGGAGAATGCGTCCATACCCTTATTATTATTTTTTTTTCTTTGGGAGGTAGCATAGCGCATGCGTAGGAGCACAAGGCGCCGAAGGGAAGCCAAGCTTCACAAAGTGGGATAAGAAGAAGAAGAAGAATTTTTGTGCAGTATGTTGACAGTTTGCAGGTATCTGCTGGCCGGCGCTAAATCCCCGAACGCGTAGGGAGGTCACGTGGTCGTGATTTTATGCGTAAGCCGACGTCACAACGAAGCTCCGCCCAGCATCAATAACAACTTCAGTCAATGTAAACATGGTTCACAACTTCGATTCGTAAATCGTGAAATAAGACGTTGTCAATATTTGTGAATATGTATGTCTGAACGATTTCAAGAAAACTGTAACAACTGTATTGCTTGATTATGTTTCTCCGCATAAAAAAGCAAAAGAATAATTAGTGATGATTTCTTAGATTGGTCTAATATAGAAAATATAGTGTACCTTAAAAAAAACCTTCAGTAAGATATTCTAGCTTCAGATATTTTTAATGTTATTTTTACGTGATACGATTGCTGTCTCAAGTTAACTGATGAAGCCAAAATTAGTCTATAAATTTTCTCTTTCAGAGAATATTCAGAATAAAACTGGGATTGTGGTAACCTCACAATAAGGTTAATAATTTAATTCACAGTGGAACTGTGTTTGAATAAAAGCGTATTAACAATAAATAAATAAACAGTGCTATCTGTTATTTTGCAATCAGACCTCATGAATAGATCTAAGATTTTTGAAAATGCCAACCAACTGCATTTCCATATATTTGCTATTTTTTCTCATATCACATCATCCATCATGTGCAAACTTGTGAATAAAATTTATACAATTGCTACTAAAACATATGTGTGTTTTATTAGATTTATGATGCTTGCATTATAACCGATAATTGTCATGCCACCGTTGATACTTGTGGATAAATATAACTGCTTATAATGATATCAACAACACTTGAACCTAATTTCTTTGCTAAAGGCAAACTGGGATTTGTGTTTGTTCACTTTCAAAATCAATTTAGTTTTATGGAAAATACAGGCCTTTTTTTCTTTTTAACCTAATTTTAAATACTTTAAGACAGTTTCTACTTTCTGACAAATCCAACAAATACATAAATCAGAAATTACATAAAAAATTACAGTTTTTTATTGCAAGCTGAAATTAGATGCATTTGATTAAAAAATTTATTATATGATGCAAGTAAAAAATAAAGTGAGCAAAATTTTAGGCAAACATCTTGTAAATAAATACTATTTACATCATTATCATATTTGTCAAACAAGAAGCTCCCAAGTGTTAAACAAATCAAGAACAATGTTCATATTAAAATCTGTATGCTCATTTTTTCTCTTAACAACTACCTTTTTAAAATGTTGGTGTACTTTCATCATTCATCTTAATAATACGGGTGAAACTGAAGCAATTAATAAATATCAGATTTTACGTTAGAAAGTAAGATGCTTGCTTCCGATGATATGTTGCTAAAGTTTTATAAGGGCGCAGAAAAATTTGTTTTAACCGCCATAAATTATATGTTAATAGCATAACCATTAATCAACAAAAAAATTTATAATATAATTTGCTCTTTGTCAATTTTTAGCAACAATACATTTTCTTTTCTTTCTTATTTATTTTTTTTTCTTTCTAATTTTATCAAAGCCACAAAACGGAAAATAAACCCATCAAAATTTAAATATAAAATATTCAAAGAATGTGTGAAGAATGTTGAGAGCAAAATGTCATTTTAATCATGAACATTTACAAGGAATAATGTTTTATATTTATAAGAACTATCGCTAACAACAAATAAACTATCACTAACAACAAGACATGCATCACAACCAAAATGAAGTAACTGGTACTTTGATAGGCTTAATATAATATAATATTAGTTTGAAAAGGGTAATATACTTTGAAAGACAGCTGACATGTATTTCTACAGAAATGGTGCTTATTTGGTGCCAAGGCAGGACTAGGATTTTAAAAATTTATAGTTAAATAGCTATTACAAATTCTGCAAAAACGTGTCTTGTGATATATAATTTCTTCAAATTTTGTACATGCCAAACAGGTATTATATCCCTTTTTGTGATCTAGTCTTGGCTATTCTATGTAAAATAATATAACAAAACAATTTGTATCACACAGGCAACCAGTCTCTTCAAAATTTGTTGCACTATGCATGAATTAAGGCAACCAGTCTCCTCAAAATTTGTTGCACTATGCATGAATTATCTTGTCTGTAAATACTTCTATTTGATAGTTCATAAGAAATGTCCATGACTGACTCATATTTTGCTAATTCTAAGGTATGGAGATCATCGTACTGCAAACTAGCAATTAAATATCTACAATTATGTGATAGGGCAAAGATTAAACTTGAAAAGATCTGTTGTGTACTGTTAAGCAACTTTTGCTGTATTTAATGGTACAGTAGATGTCCAGAAATCCACAATGCTTGGGACCAGAGGTTTTGCGGATAAAGTCAAATCATAATATTCAGACTAAAAGTGCAAAATAAATAAGGCATATTAGATACATTTACTTAAATTATTATGTACGATAATTTACATTATTTTATTATATGCTTTAAATTATTATACATATATATTGATTATATTATTCATTTATATTAGTGATTACAGGAATATTTTAAAGCATTAAGGACATATACAATAGAGACGTGTAAAAATAAGGGATACTAGTAAAGCATAAAATATTTCATTTTTTACTTGTTTCAAACATTTATCTGATAGTGGTTTGTTTTAAAACTTAAGGTACTATAGAGTAAGTTTTTTTTTTGTAAATTCTACAGGGTCACAATCTCTTGCTCTGTGACATAGCTCTGTTGTTCTAAATGTTTTAGGTACTTTTCGCCATGTTCCAAACCCTCATTAAAAGATATTTTCTCACTCCTATCAAATTCATTATCTGTGTCGGTGTCGGAATCATTTTCTTGCTAAGGCGACTTCAAAATAGAGCCAATCATTTCATCATCGGTTATCTGAGTGAGTGAGTGAAATTATGGCGCAAAACCAAGAACGGTTATACTGCGCCAAACACAAGTTAAAATGAATTGATGCAACAAAGTAATGACAAGATCATATTCATGACTGAATCAAGAAGATAAATGAACGCACCAAATCCAGATGATGAAGTCCTTTAAAACAAGGTAAATGCATAAACGTGTTAATATTAAAATATGGTATAGAAATTTAAAATCAAGTTAAATGAGGTGATATACTCCAATATCTTTCAAGTATAAAAATAAATTACAATTCCCCTCTCTTCCAATTAAACGGTCGAGAAGTAAGTCAGAGCAATTAAAATATTTGTCACGAAACGCATTAAAATAGGGACATTCAATTAAAATGTGACGGACTGTTAAACAGCCATTACATTACGAGCAGACAGGCTCATTGTCAGAGTTTAAAAGGTACCCATGCATCATTCTAGTGTGACCTATTCTGAGCCTTGTTAAAATAACTTCCTCCTTGCGAGTACCACGAAAATACCAATGCACGATCCTGGGTTTCACACTTCTCAACTTGTTGCAAGATTGCACATCCCAAAATTTCTGCCATTTTTCTTTGATCTTTTTTCGTATAACACTAACGATGTCTGGTAGGGATGGGGCGATCGGACATTTCAATAGCTGATTTTGCTACGGCGTCAACCATCCCATTCCCTTTTATTCCTGTATGCCCGGGAACCCAGCAGTAAAAAATCTCGTACCCACATCTCCTCAATTTCATATGTAGCTTTAGTACATCTGCAACTAACGGATTATGGATGTTGCAAGAAACTTCTATGGCTCTCAAAGCACTGTATGAATCTGAATATATCACGAACTTTTTGTGGCTTGTATTTGATACATATAAAAGTGCAAAATATATAGCAGTTAATTCTGATGTTAAGACAGAGGAAGTATGGTGTAAACGTTTGCTCTCTACGTAGTCTTCAATAAAAAATGCCATCCCAACATGATCACTTGATTTCGACCCGTCTGTATAGATGGGAGTGTAACTGCTATATATCTGTCTGTGTTGAGCAAAAAGTTGTGCGTAGATGATGTCACTAGTGTTTGCTTTGATGTAATGTTCGAAAACACGCAGAGTCTTGATTTCTGCATCTTCCCAAGGTGGGATTTCAAAGTGTTGCACGGATTCGGGAGATATATCAGACAGGGAGAGTTCTCGATCAGTGGGCGAACTCTTAAAGAAAAGGTAGGCACACAGGATGGACGTGCTTCAAATAAGGTTTCACAACTGCTATCTAGTAAAGCTAGGCTATTAGGATTGTCAGGTTGAGATAAAATGTTAAAATATTGCAAAAGAGACAACTGCTCACGCCTCAAATAGAGAGATGGTTCGTAAGAATCAACATAAAGACTCTGGATAGGAGATGTCCTGAATAACCCAGAACAAATCCGCAGAGCTTGATAATGAACAGGATCTAATTTAATCAACACTGATGACCGGGCGGATCCATATATAACTGAGCCATA
>KK113165.1:0-15753 GCA_000611955.2 Stegodyphus mimosarum
ATTGAAGGACAATATATTTCTTCATGCAGAAGAAAAATGTCATGTCCGTGAGGTATGCTACAAGTCATTTAGACAAAAGAGTTACTTAATCAATCATATGCTTCTACACGCAAGAAAGAAGTTTCATGTATGTGAAGTATGCAACAAATCATTTAGACTAAAGGGCCATTTAAAGTATCATCTACATATTCAAACAATAGAGAATTTTCATATGTGTGAGATATGTAACAAACTATGTAGATAAAAAAGTCTATTACATAAGCTTATTCACACAGGAGAGAAACCTCATGTGTGAGATACATAGTGAATCATTTAGAGTAAAGTCTCTTTTAAACAATGATGTATGTGAGGCATGTGACAAGCCATTTCCATTAAATGCAGTTTTAAATCAACATATGCATATTCGCACAGGAGACAAATCTCATGTGTGTGAGATATGTAACAAATCGTTCAGACTTAAAGGGTCATTTAAATAACTGCTGCATGTAAAATCTCATGTGTGTGAGATATGTAACAAATCGTTCAGACTTAAAGGGTCATTTAAATAACTGCATGTTTATTCACACAGGTGAAAAACCTCCCATGTGTGAGAAGTCATTAAGAGGAAAAGGTCTTTAAAATTAACATATTCATACAGGGAAGAAATTTCACATGTGTCAAATATGTAACAAATCATTCAGATTAAAGGGTATATTAAATAACCATATGCATACTCATACAGAAGAGAAACCTCACGTGTGTGATAAGTCATTCAGTGTAAAAGGTCATTTAAATGAACATATGCATGTTTACATAGGAGAGAAACCTCATGTGTGTGAGGTATGTGGCAAATCATTCAGCATGAAGGGTCAATTAAACCAACATATACTTATTCACACAGGACAAAAACCTTATGTGTGTGAAGTATGTAACGTCTCATTTATACTAAAGGCTGTTTTAAACCAACATATGCGTATTCACACAGGAGAGAAATATCATGCGTGTGAAATATGTAACAAATCATTCAGATTAAAAGAGGCTTTAAATAACCATATGCGTACTCATACAGGAGAAAAACCACATCATGTGTGTGAGGTATGTAACAAGTCGTTCAGATTAAAAGGTCATCTAAACGAACATATGCGTGTTCACGCAGGAGAATGTGTGCGAGATGTGTAGCAAATGATTTAGATTAAAAGTTGCTCTAAATAAGCATATGCTTGTTCACGCAGGAGAAAAAAACTCATGTCTGTAAGATGTGTAATAGATCATTTAGACTCAAATACTTTTTAACCAGGCATCTGCTTTCTCATACAGGAGAGAAATCTTATGTATGTCAGGTATGTAAAAAGTCATTTGGACGAAAACATTCTTTATATGAACATATACATATTCACACAGGAGAGAAACATCATCAGTGTCAAGTGTGTAAAACATCATTTAGACATAAGTGTGCTTTAAACAAACATATGCTTATTCATACAGGAGAAAAACCTCATGTATGAGAGGTATGTTGTAAATCATTCAGAATAAAGGATCAATTAAACCAACATATGCCTATTCACACGGGAGAGAAACCTTATGTGTGTGTCGTGTGTAATGAGGCATTTACTGTGAATGCTCTTTTAAACTAGCATATGCTTATTCACTCAGGAGAGAAACCTTACGTTTGTGAGGTATGTGATGAGTCGTTTACTGTAAAGGCTGTTTTAAACAAGCATATGCTTATTCACACTGGAGAGAAACCTCATGTATGTGAGGTATGTGGAAAGTCACTAAGTTCAAAGTGGGCTTTAAAAGAGCACATGCTTATTCACACAGGAGAGAAACCTCATGTTTGTGAAGTATGTAATAGATCATTCACATTAATGCATCATTTAAATAGGCATTTGCGTATCCACATAAGAAAGAAATCTTGTGAATTATACATGTAATGTTTGGTAAGAAGAAGAATTTACATAAATTTGTACTGACTTACTTCTGACTTGTAAAGCTCTCTCTCTTGTGGCTTACTTACATATGCAGTAAGGACATGCATATACCATTTAGCAAAGAAATCTAATTACGTGAAGTATGTAGTTTGTTATTTGATCAGAATGCTCAATTAGCCATTTATTTTATTATTTTCCTCAACAGAAAAATTCTGGCATAAAAATTTAGCATAAATTTAAGAAGGGTACTTTATATCTGCATTTCAGTGCATGGAGCAATCTGATGCCTATTGGCTGAATGATTGCTGTGCAATTTGTAGTCACTATCTTCTACTGAAACTCTAAATGAAATATGAACTGTACAGTTTTTGTAATCAGCACTGTTTTTGTGTCACCTATTAAATCAGTGGGTTTCAGATGTTGTCAGGCTTTGGATATGAAATGATTTTCAGCTCCATTAAATGCCCAATATTGTATATATTTCTGATTAAGAAAAGTGTACATTTGTGCAATCGTACACCATGTGCATATGCCGAAATCTGTACCTAACTATGGAATCTTTGATATCACTTGGTGTCTTTTTGTAAGCTTCTCAAGGCACATATTGCCAGAAATGTTCAGTTTTTATCACTATTAATATGTTCAAAGAACTCGTCTTCAGTTGTTTCAATTGTCAACTGAAGGGTTTTTGCCTGAATGGAATGTTTAGCTTGTATATCATGACAATTTATACCTTTTGCGAACCGACCTGTCAAATATGTACACTCAGTTTTCAATCCAATTTCGCTTGGGTCACTAATTAACATTAGACCCATTAATGGTGGTATACCAAACCCTAGTTGTGATATTGTCTTACCCATTCAATCAACCCTTTGTTGTGATTGTTACTGTCAGCATAACGAATAATTTTTTGGTTTTTTATTATAAATGGGGTGTCAAAAAGATAAAAAAAAATATATATATATCATATTTTGCTGAATTCGTAATAGCAGAAGCTTGCATAATTTTGCTATAGATATTCCTTACTGCAGCCATTCCACGTTGTGTACGATTCACAACAAAATGTGGTTCCGCTTCACGAGTCCGGGTTTTCTTCCACAAAGAACCTGTCAGCAATAGTGCCTTTTTTGTCGCCAGGCATGCCAGTGGTCATGGTTTTAACGATAAACTATTAAGTTTTGAAATAAAATATGATATAAAGCATGTATAAGTCAAATTCAGTGTTTTAAATATATTTATTGCACAGTGTATTACTAGATATATGTAAGTTAAATTTAGCTAAAAATTAGCTGATTAAACATACTAAACACATGTAAGTTAAATTTATCTTGTTAAACATGATAATCAGTACAATTAAATTTAGTTAGAAAGCATGATATGAAACATACACATTTAAAAATTGGCTTCTTCGACATGGTATTAACCTTCTAAAACCTGACTTAAATTCTTATAATATAGCCTTTAGAACGGTGCGATCCAAAACATTTTTCCCCCTTCCTTTACCGTTCCCTAATGAGAAAAGTCGTTAGAATGGTCATTTGTCCTCTCCATAGATGCAGCAAAATTTACATGTTTGTCGGACGCTGGACAATAATCTAGGACAGGTTATTATACTTGTGACTTTTTCGAGGTTTATTTTGATTTGATTTAAACTAAACTGTATTTATTTATTAAGAGCAAAATATATACTATGTTTATATAATATTTACTATTTCTGATCAATCTTGGCAATAATTTGTGAATTTTATGTCTTTATTTTTACTAGAAATTAGGAAACGAGAGCAGAACTTGACAAACTATAACATATATGATATACCTTTATATGCCTGCAGGTTGGATTGCAATATTTGATAATCTATTTTTATTAATAGAATAATAGTAATGACTAATTTAATGAAATAATGCTACTTAGTTCATTAATAATGTTCATTACTATTAGATGATTAGAATATGATTCATTACTGTTAGATTTTAAGATAAACTTTTAGCAATAATAAGCTTTAAGTCTGTTTTTTCATAGTTTTGTTATTGTAATATAAAAAAGAAAATCAGAGATATATTAGTTGTGCTTGATTATTTAACTTTAACAAATATTACTTTGGACTTTCGGATAATTAATGTACATCTGTAGAGTCAATTTTCTTCATAAAATTGGATTTTATTTACGTTAGCAGAGAAAACATTTTCCGAATACCCATACGTGCAATCCAGTTTATACCTGGAGTGTAAAGTCTGATGAGATAATTTCTTAAATCTTTGCATTTTCATGCGGTCCATAGAGAGAGAGACAGCACTTTTAGACTTCTTTTTAATATCTGCTGAAGAGAATTTTAATCTATGATTTAAAATTTTTAGAAAATATAAATTTATCAGCAATAATTTTCAGAACGGTTTTAAATGCTTATAAAGAATTTTAACTGAATTTCCTTTCATAGGCAGATTTTGTTCAAAACCATCGTTATATCCAAAGTTTGATTTTTCCTTGATTTTAAATGAAATGAGTATATGTATGTTTTACAGAAATTTTCTAATTTATTTTTAAAAGATTAGTTTTTGATACTTTCAAAAGGATAAGGGCATACAGGATGTTGACATTTACAGTGTAGAAGATATATTTCTTATGGTACTTTCAGTGATCAAAACAATTAGCCAGGAATATTTTCAAAGCAAAATTAAGAAAATTACTTATGACACATTTTTCATAAATTATCCTCATATGTGTCCTTTTGCTGAAGTGCGAAATCTTCTCTTTGACAGAACAAAGAATCAGGATCATGAACGAAGTAAAATAAATTCATAAAAAATAACTCCAAAGTATTGTAATTCCATGTAAAATCGTAATGTGAAACATTGAAAATTCCATGTAAAACCGTAATATGAAACATTGGAGAAAACTACAATATAGTTTATTCACAAACAATCACCTAAAATATCTAATTTATGTACTACCGAGTGATAAATGCAGGTTAGCAAATTAAATCGGTTATTTCAATAATTTTTCTTAATTTATTTTTTATGGGTCCACCAGTGGTGGAAATTGCTAAAATGGCTAAACACTGGTAGTTTTCTCGGGTTTGAATCACAGCATACAGGTTGACTTCATGAACCGCTTTTATGGTTTTTGTCATAACTTCGGTGTAAGCCAGCTTTACTAAGCAAGTCCTCTACGAAGGCATTCCTCCCCATATACAGATAGCTGTCGAGTGCTTCAGTGTAATACAATGAACAAACTAAATCAGGCCCATCAAAAAAAAAAAAAAAAATCGCAGAGAACAGGCTGGTTACACTTGGATTTTTCCATCAGTAACATAAATACAGATACAGGCAGTATCTTCTTAAAAAGACTTCCACTAAAGCATCCCCCCCTTAAACAGATAATGTTCGCGTGCTTTACCGCAATCCAATTCTAATTTTTATAGATTTTATACCTTGAATGGAAATGGAATATACTTATTACAGAGAAAATGACATTCCTTTTTTAAAGAAATTGTTTTTTATTTATCAGCTAATATGAATTTTCGTTATCTCTCCAAGAAGGTAAGAGTTTCAGCAAATTAAACCTGGGCGAAATTTTTTGCAAGGTAACTAATGTTATGATTTAATTAAGGAGTTACATGAACCTAAATACTTTCTCGAAGATATCATCCTAAAAGAGTATCTGAAGAATTGGTTTTATTTACTTAACAATGAATCTAAATCACAAAAGGGTTTAAATGAGAGAATGTTGTATGTAGAAGTTCGAATGAAATTAACTCTGCTGAACAGTTTTATGACCTTGGCAGCAAGAAAGGGCGAAGTAACATCTTATTAGATTTAAGCTTCATGTAAAACAGGCCCTAAAAAGTATAATTAAAAAAAAATAAATTAACAACAAGATAAATTTCTGAAAATTCAGTTTTTATACCAGAATTACCAGCAAAGGTCAATATGTTAGCTTTGTCGTGCTCATTTGGCTGTATCCATTCAAATAAATGATTAGCGTTGCTTTTGAAGTCATCGGCAACTTTATCTTCATTGAAAGATTGATTAAGACATATTTCTTCTGTAACTGAACAGTCTGAATCTGTATCATCAAAAGTTTCCTCTTCTAAATCTCTTAGAAACTTATTAATTTCGTCCTCACTGAGACCTTTGAAACGGGGTGCCATTCAAGAACTGAATAAGAATGCAAGAAAAAAATTTACACAGAAAATCAAGAGAAAAACATTGCGCCTGTTGTATTTTCAAGTACATTGGTGCGAGACGAAATGTACGGTCTTCGCTAAAACATAGCCAACCAGATAAGAAATGGGAAACAATGCATAGCCACAGGCTGTTCTGAACATCAGAAAGTGGAGCACCCAGAGTTCGAAGATAGGCGATTACTTTAAAAGAGGGACAGAAATGTTGGTACGACATGTATACCATAGCCAGCTTAAAAGCAAGTAAATTTCGCGATACAACAGTTGTACCGCCGGCTTTAGAAAGTTAAATTCATTTCAGTTTGGCTGAAAAGCATGATCTTGAGTGTTAAGCATATGTAAATGTTAGTATTGAAATAAATTTCTAGCTCTGTTATTATAAAAGATTTTTAAAAAAATGTATACTTATATCTGAAAATACTTCATTTCTTTTTTCAGATTTTTTGGCCCTGACATTAGTATTATTTATGAAATAGTTTTTAATTCTGTTATTATAAGAGAATTAAAAAAAAAATTGAAAGAATTCAGATTTCAAATTACATCCAAAGGGGCATTTTTTTAACATTTTCTGTGTTACCTTTGTTTATTAAATATCACGTTCTTCGCCCTTGAATCATAAAATTCAGTTCAAGAGCAATATCACAAAATAATATTAAAGTGAGCATATCTTTAGAATTTCTGATACACAGTCTCATACGCTGGAGATAAAAATGTTTTTCTCTGTACAACGTTGCCATTGCTCGCTTTGAAATCCTTGAGTTTGTTAATGAAAAATTTGTTAAAGTTTTACAAGATATGAAATCAATAATAAAACAAATTTCAAATTTGGGCTTCCAGATGCCCATATTCGCAGGAGGATTACATTATTCAAAATTTGATGGCTCTAGGTACCGCTGCTCTATCACAATCCAAGAAATATTATGACACATTTATGCAGATTCTTCATTTTTAATTTCTTTAAATATAATACAGGGTGATAATATTTGGTAGCAACAATTTGAAAAGTGAAACAACGCTTGTAGTGAATCAACGCAAAATGCCAAAATGAAATTAATAGTCCTTCTGGGCAAATTGCCCCTTCGTACTAAAAAAAAAAAAAAATTGTATACTTATATCTGGCAATACCTCATTTTTTTTTTTTTTTTTCAGATTTTTTTGGCCCTGAAAAAGGCCTTCCTTTTTCACAAAAACCTATGCCATTAAAAGTACATCTCCAGACATGTATTACTCTAAAAGCATATAGTCTTTAATTGCATAGAAAATTTTTATGAATGGATCTTTGTTTTGTTTAGCTTCATATCAAAATAGGTATTTGAGGACATGATCAGCTAGATTTTTCTTTTGATGACTTTTTTTTTAATGTAATTTTTACTTCCAGAAGCCACATGTTTGATTCATTAGACTGGGTCTTGTACCAATTGCTGTATTAATAAAATTTGTAGAATGATTAACAGTCTGATGCCTATAATACCCATGTCTGCCATTCATCAGCTATAAGAGTTGTTCCCTTTGCCATATGCAATCAGCGGCATCACGTTGTTTGCTGTGAACATATTTTTGATGATGCCAATGATCCTTAAGAAATGCACCACTGCAGACAAGCATCTGTCTCAGACAACTTCCTCAACTGAACAAAAATAATTCCATCTATTCATAGATAAAAACTTCAGAAAAGATAATGGGGAAATTGGACAAAATGATAACAAATAAGTGAAGAATGCATTGCATGTGCAAAGGCAAATATTGAGTGTGATGCTGCAACATGTAAAATTATGAACAGTAATGTAAGGAGCCAAAAACAATGTAAGAGGAATGGTTGCTACCTCCGCACATCCGAATCCATTGGGTTACCAAGTTTGAACTATCTATTGTCGGCAGAGTTTACATTTATGGGGTTCTTTGCAGAAGTGCTTCCACAAATCTGGCTGCAACTCCCCAAAAAAAATAATAATAAATAAACGTAATTGAAAGCTCAGACATTAATTTTGATCAGATATTTTTATAATAATATGTTGCAAAACATAATGAACTTTATCAACTTAGAATAAAAAGTGCAATTTGCTGTGTCAACTGAAGTTTCTCGAAATCTAATTCTTTCTCCCTTCCCCGCTGCTATTCAACCAAGAAAACTAGCATGAGCAACATTGTACTGCAGAGCTTCACGTATTGTTTAGATCAGATAGAAAAGTACTACCCTCTTTATAAATAACTCAAGTGTCAAAAGTATGGACACGGTGAACTTCTATATAAATCGGTGTATTATCATTGACCTCTGTTTGATTTCCCAGCTAGAAGATATTTGAAAGTGATATGTAGAAATCTCTTTCCTGAAAAAAAATCTCTTTTATAGCACACCTACTTTTTCTTGAGCGTTATATTCTTCATTCCTTCTTATGGTGAAACTCTGTGGCTGATTTATTTTATTAATATATCATTCCTAAACTTTATAAGGCAAAAAACATTTTTTTTTAATATTTTGCTTGTGGTCTGCATATTGGACTTTGCACTGTAGTATGTAAATGTGTGTACGTGCAGAATTATAAATATGTATTTAAATAAAAAGGCATTTACTAGAATTATGTACTTTATCCCAGGTAGAATTAATTTCATGAATATTCATGAGAGATCCTTTACTTTGTAGTGTATTGTTTGCTGTTCTCAAAAATAAGTGTCTCTTCCTCTAATCTGGCTTTAATAATATTCGAGTACTTGAATTAATTTCTCCTTCTCCCACTTCCTATTCGCGATTGTAGCGAAATGCTTGCCCTCTGGTAGCGAATCGCTGTTACTAAAATAGCGCTGGGATGAACAGCAGCGCTATTGCCTGAAAACTGTAGGTTTGTTGTAGCAAGTGTTATCGTGTACCGTGAAAGTGGAATTTATGGAAAAGGCGAGTGTAAGCAAGAAAGACGATACAAACTGTTGTGTACCTCAGTGTGCTTCAAAAGGTTCTAAAAACCCAGAATTAAGTTTCCATAAATTTCCGAATGCAAAGAGTAGACTGAGAAAGCTTTGCTTTGGATCTAACGTTCTCATTAGTCGAAGAGACGAATGGATAAGGGTGCTTCGTATTGGAAAATCTGTTTCATCACGAATGTGTGTATGTTCCAAGCACTTCACACCAAGTGATTATAATTTGCTACGTAAGTGTATTCCATATTTCCTGTATAGTACTGTAACATCCCCATTTGCGTTTTAGAAGTTTATAAATGTTTTCATTTGGAAGGTTATAAATTCTGTCTAGGAAAAGTATGTGAAATATTAATGTCAACTTTAAAGGTCATATTGCTTTGAATTCATCTTGTTAATGACTTTATTCGAGTTCCATGAAAGATACATGAAGAACATATCATAGGCATTCTGTTGACAGAAAATTTTGTGAGGCTGACTGAGGATTACAATCCTATTCTAAATTAAATATACTGCCCTGCCATGTAATCTGCATCATTAAAAGATAAGATTTTTTAAGACTGTCAAATCATGTTTTATTGTCTTAAAAATTATATACAAAATCTGTGTAAAAAATCAATGTTTGAAATATGTAAGAAGCACAGTTATGTAATATTTTATGCAGTAATATCTTGTTTTAATTGCAAACTTAAATGTGAAACATAATATTTATTTTTCTTTCAGCTAATATGTCACAAAGACCACGATTAAAACCGTCAGCAGTACCAAGTCTCTTTTTGCCCGTTTTGTCAACAGAAACAGTTGAAAAAAATTTATTGAAACACGAAAAGGCTGTGAGAAGACAAACTCGCTATGAGGAAATTAAAAGGTATGTGTGTGTGTAATATATATACGATAATATACAAATTATTAAAGACGTGGTTCTTGATTTCTTCTTGACTTTGCAGTTATTGTGCAAGTATTAGAAAAACTTGTTTTTTTTCCAATGAATTTTAGTTCAGTCAATTTATATAAATATATAAAATATTATTACAACTTTGATTTTTTGTCTGTTGTAATCTTGCATGATCAGACATGTACAATAAACTTATGATTATAATAGCTTTCAATTCATATTTGTGTTTTATGTTAGAGTTAATTAAAACTAATTTTGCAGTTGTCATTCTTTTAATGTTCAGCTGACGGCAACTTTATTCATTCTAACGGGTATAATCCAGTTCAGTGATATCAAACGTACAATGCAAGAATCCGTTCTAGGTGATTCGCATCATGCCATTCCAGAATCGTTGATAGAGACAAAAAATTGCATTATCCAAAAATGTTTCTCTCTTGCAATAGTTTTGTCATTGTCAACATGGGCTGCACTTACCCCAGGTATATTCTTGGCAGAAGGATGATTCTATATGTGATGTGGTATCAGATTTAAGGTACGGTTTTTCGAATTTTGACATGTTGAGCTCAAAAGGTTCCCCATCAGTGATGTAGTTTCTATCTATAGTTGAGTACAAGCTAGAATTTGATGCCATTAATTGAATTAAAATAGTACACTGTTTTATGTTTAAGAATATTAAAATGACATATTTCTGAATAGCTAAATTCTAGTTTCATTTATATAATGCAAATTGTGAAGTATAAAATGCAAAAATAGCTTCATAGCAGCAATATCACTTTGGTTTAATTACACACTAACCTTAAATCTTAGATAAATTAAATTGAGCAAATATTTAAGTATCCCAATTTGGATTGTTCTTATAGTAATTGATATTTGAATATTATGTTAATATTCAGGCCCACCAACAATCAAGTGATTATCATTGGTAGCTGGGCTGGCTGTATGGGGTTTTTTGTCATGTAGAATATAATAACAAAGTTTATTTTTTTATTAAAAATAGTAATTAATATAAAGTTTTTTAATACGAATTGGCCATATTATGACTTCAGGTTAATAGACTGATATGCAAATAATTTTCATTATGTAGGAATTTGTGTTTCTGCTTAAATTTCATATTGAATAAAATGTACGTTGTACATGTACGACTTTAAAAACAGTAGCAACACTTTTATTTCATTGAGTATGCTCACAGAATACTAAAATAATGGGAAACAGATTAAGTTTTTAAAATTTTTTCTGGTTAGAATCAGTTTGAAAGGCTAATAAGTTTATGAATAACAATGAAAGAAATAATTAAAGTTACACTTGCTATAACTCTGTCAATCAAGTGTTCCAGAAATTCTGTAAAACATTTTGTGATAGGTAGTAGCATAATGTTTAATTATATACATACAATATTTGAGTAAGATATAACTGTTTTTTTAAAGACGTGAAATTATAAACTATGTGCGTAATTGCATCACAAAAATATGACAAACTTTTCTTTAAGTCAATTATTAAGCTTATCTCTGCTTCTGAGAGAAATTCTCATATTTACCCATATTAAATTTATTCTTATGACTGAATGGTATAAACAACATATTTTATATTGTTTTAGAAATTCTAGCACAGAATTACAGAAATTATAATACTGAATATTACAGACATATTGGACTGAAATCATTTATATGCACACAGAATATTTTGTATTTACAGCATTTTCAGTATTTTGCAAAATAATATATAATTGCAATGAATTTTTTTCTAGGAAAAAAAGATAACATGCATCAAAAAGTGATTGGTAACGATTCACCTGTGTTGACCATGGAAAACAAGTCATCTGTATTGATCACAGAAAATGATTTGCCCACATTGACCACAGAGAGCCCTGAACTATCAGCATCTGAAGTCTCTGCTGTACAGGCATTATTATCTCTACAAGATGTGAAAAAAGATCAAGCTACCCAAGTCACAAGTGGTGACTTAAAATCAACTTATCTTCTGAAAGCCAATGAGCTGTCAGACAATCAACTCAAATCTTTTAACAGGACTGCATTCAATAAGCCTCCGTATTTTTTTAGCAGATAAAATTAATCAAGAAATAAAAATAACAAATAAACATATCTTGCCACTGAAGGAACGGATTATCTTAACATTGATGAGACTCAAACTAGACATAACATTTTCAGCTGTCCGTATTTTTTGGATGTAGTGCAAAAACTGTAAGCAATATATTTTTTACACTGATTCCTATTTTAGCAAGTATTTTAAGTAGTGTTATTGAATGGGTTTCCAAAGATGAAGTTATGGCAAATCTGCCAAAGTGCTTTGCTGATTTTAGCAATGTGCGTGCAGTTCTAGACTGTACAGAAATTGTCATTCAAAAGCCCAAATGCCTTACAGAAAGAATAATGACATATTTCCAATATAATGGTGATCATACTATAAAGTATTTAATGTGTATCTCACCAGGTGGGCTAATTACCTTTGTAAGCAAAGGCTATGGTGGAAGAGCCTCTGAAAAACTAATATTTGTGAACAGTCATATTATAGACATGTTAGAGCCACATATTGATGCTATTATGACAGATAAGGGCTTTCTAATTGAAGATTTATGTGCTGAAAATTTCATTCAGTTAATCAGGCCCCCATTTTTGCACAAGAAAACACAATTTTCTGCTGCAGAAGCAACATTATGTAGAAAAATAACTTCTGCAAGGGTTCATGTTGAACGTGCATTCCAAAAAATGAAAATATTTGCTATTCTTAAGTCCACAGTTCCATACAGTTTACTTCCACTATTAGACAACATCATGCTAATAGCAGCTGCTTTAACTAAAATATCAAAACCAATTTTATCTGAAAATAAATATTAATTTCAATATATAAACATAAAACCCTTCTTCTGTTCAAAGTGCTGAGAATGTAATTTGTTACTTTTTTATTCTTTTAAGGTGGTACACTTATGTATTTTAATCTTATAATTCAGCAAATGTTTAGGATTAACATTGTATGGTTCAGGATTAACAATCTTGTAATTTAACATATGTTCAGGATTAATCTTTGTCACATTTTTTTAACAGTGTAATTTAATGAACCACATTAAGATTCAGAAAAACCACATTAAGTTCTCAAATTTTAGAAATTATTGATATTACGAATTTTATTACATCTCTGAGATAAATTAAAAAATCTTGTAATATGATGATAAAATAGTATCGATTGTCTAAGACTAGAACTGTAAACTTTCATATAATACTTTTTTTTCAGATGCAAATAAAGTTTCTAAAATAATCAAGAATTTTATTTCAGGGAAAAATTGTTATCTTCATACATTTCAAAATAAACTATATTCTTCAAAATGTAATTCCTGTGGAAATTTTTTTGCTTAATTAAAAATTTCATGCAATGTATTTTGATGATCTAAAAACATATGATTGCTATTGCTACAGTAAATTTCATGATTTTCAGCAATTATAGACGCAAGCTTTAATTTGAAATTTATTATGGATGGATACAGTTTAAATTATTTTTTATCTATCAAATGACAAATTACAATTTGAAAGCATTTTGATCAAATAACATTTACCAATTTTATTTTTAATTTTAAAATAATGAATAAATAAGTATGTTATCTTAACAATTATGTTAAATATATTTGATATATAGTAAAAGCCAGCCTATCCGTCTTTCAGTAACCAGAATATTTTAAAATTCTGGAAACATTTCCCCTCTCAGAAAATTTAATAAATGATTTGTAATGCCATTTTAGATGCTCGTATTACTGATACTTTGTTTGCCAGTGTGATTTATACTATACATATATACGTATTAATTATGAAAGTAAATTACTAACTTATTTGTAATAGCCTTTTACATCTTTTCTTTATACACTCTTATCATAAATTAAGGAAAAATCACGATTACTGAAAAGGTTACATGTAGAATTTTATGAAACTTACGCACAATATACAACATATAGTAAGGTATCAAATAACATAAAATGAAATTACCTGACAAATTATGGTAGTATAGAATTTAGCATATGAATAAAATGAACAAATTGAAGACATCAGTTTGCTATAGTAAAGGTACCTTCAATATGGAATATAATCGCCTCTAGAAGCAATACAGCACATTCAGCGATGTGTGATGCTTTCAAATATGCAGTCTATCAGTTCCATAGGAAGCGAGAGCCATTGCTCTTGCAAAGCAGCTGCAAGCGCGCCAAGGGTCTAAGGGGGTGGATTATGAGCAGCTAAACGTCTCCCTAAAGCATCCCAAACATGCTCGATAGGATTCATGTCCGGGGATCGAGCTGGCCACTCCATGCGCATAATTGTTTCCTGTTGAAGATAATCATACATGATACGAGCCCTGTGTGGTCTTGCATTTGTTGTCCTGTAACAGGAAAGCATCACCTATTGCCCCGGCATATGGGCGCACATAAGCATCAAGGATGTCACCTCTATAAACATGAGCATTCACAATAATGCTAGTCAATATTTATATATCAAATGTAGACAATGATTTTTATATGCCTTTTTATTTTGGTCATGCATCATAAAATGTGTTAAATGAAATTTCAAACTTCACTGTTGCCAAAGCACTAAAATGTTTTCAGAACTTGATTTGTGATTAGGAAATAAAGTAGTAAACATATATGCTGAAATCTTTTAGAGTAACTATTTTTAAAAGGGATTATTTTATATAGGAATATTAGGTATATGATATTATTGCAACCACCGTAAAAATTGCCAAAGTTTCAGAATATGATCAATACTCATTACGTCTAATGATCATACATGCCTTAAGGCATGTATGATCAAATTCCCAAAATTTTTAGCTTCCCAATCCATGTGCATGGTGTGGCCTTTAATGACATACATGCATATAGTTACTCTGAAAGAAAAACAAAAAAATTCAGAGAAAAATAATGTAACAATAAATTAACATGTCTAATTATAACAGTTGATAGTAAATTAATGGTCAGAATTAAAGGCAAAGCCGGATTTAGAGTTGATAAGGCCCTAAGCTATTCAAGATATGGAGCCCTTTATAGATCTGTTATATTTTATTTTAATACTATATTTTAATTTTTAGGTGGGCCTAAGCTATAGCTTGTGTAGCTTAATGTAAATCCTGCACTGATTACAGGTAAATAGATATAATTATAAAATAAAGAAATAGAGTACCTCACTTCATAACAAATGCTTTGGAAATTACTTTTCCAAGATGATGATTAAAAAAATGAACGTTTTACTAGCATATATGATTTAAATTTAACAGAATATATTGCATTATTCCCTGACATGATAATATTAATTCAATGTTAAATATAAGTTTTGAATACCATCCAGAAGTGCATCATTTTCCACACCACCTTAGAGGTATGATGCTAGGTACGTTACCCCTTTCTGGGCGGGTTCTCCGGTAGAGCTATTTCCCTTTCATCTTTTGGTAAATAAACTAATGCTTTATTGCATATTTTGAAAATGTTGGGCAATTATTGGCAATATGTGGTCAAAATATGAAACATGTAGGATAGATATCATATTTTTTATGAAATCAATATCTTTCTCTACAATTATTTTTACGAAACTGTTATCAAAAGATGAGAATATAATAAAATCGCATATGTTGATACCAGTTAAGTACACGCCAAGCTGCACTTGGCCATAAAATTTGTGTTTTTTCTTTAGTGCATATTTTGATTTATCAACTGTTAAATAATTCAGATCACGAATGATTTCTAAAGCAGGTTTTTGGCTTCCTTGAATGGGACATTTTATCTCAAGTATCTTAACATCTCCATTTTTGCAGAAAATTATTCCATCAGGGCTATAACCAAACAAAGGAGCTTCTGGGTGTACAATTAGTC
>KK113166.1:35901-99712 GCA_000611955.2 Stegodyphus mimosarum
ATATGGAAATTTTTCTTATTATAATATTATAATTATTTCTTATTGAATTACTGGTTTATATATATATATATATTCAAAACTCTTTTATGAAATTTTTGTATTTTGCATGTATCTTAAACTCATCTAGAAAATATATTCTATATCTTGAGATGAACTCCCAAAGGATCAGTTAAAATGAGCCCCCTCTTCTATACATTGAACAATGGATATCATTTAGTGCTATAGCTATTGTAATTCATTGTATAGAAAAGAATTGCTTAAAAAAAGGTAGTACATGTACTTTTATGACTGAAACAACTATCATAAATAAACGAAGACTGTGGTAACTGAAAATCAATAGTATTCTTCACTTTAGCTACCACTGAATGATTCAGTGATGTGACAGCAGGACTTCAATAAATGTAAAACATATTTTTAAAGGGTTTATTAAATCTTCAGTTATTTCCAAATTTTTGACACAGTTTATCAGCTATGTGTCATTTATAACATAATTTTTCTGTTGTGTCCATATGCAGTGTAAAAAGTGGTTGTACAGAGTGGCAATGCTATCCATCTCACTAATTAGAAATTTCATATTAAGCATATTTAATGATTTGTATTTATTTTTTTGGGGGGTGTACCCCATAGAAGTAAGAATGTGTTTCATAAATATTCATAAGTTTCATATCTGTTGGCATAGTTAATATTTCTAAGTTGCTTATAGTTATAAGTGTAAGATGAATGTATTCTTTTGATGCAGTTCATAATGTTATCTGCATCTGAACTCTGGGTCACATATACTGTGTTAAAATGATCCTGCATTTAGAAGAATTGTTCTATCTTTATGAAATTTTTCATGAGCAATAGTGAGACAGAGATGAAAATAGACTGTCTATACATAGTTATATATTAGCAAACATAGTTGCGTATTACACTCTGTGACAAAAAAAATCAATTCACCAAGAAGGAATCATCAATTCCTTTGAATTTTGTATGCATAAATTTTTTGACCAAATATGCAAATGATTAAAATTTGGTGTCCAATGAATGAATGGTGCGATCTCCAGCGCATCGGAACTGTGCATCCTGCAGATGTATATAAGGAACTGTTCTTGAACTATTGTTAAAAATTTCTGTTGCATTGCGATTTGGGATACCTCTCAATAACTGAAAAAATATCTCTCTGCAGGATTCGAGCAACTGTCAGACTCTGAAAGAGATCGTATCATTGGATTGAAGGAGGCAGGTTGGGCAAATCGGAGAATCGCTCGTCATATGAATCGAAGCAGTGCACCGATTAGAAGATGCTGGCAAGAATGAGTGGACAATGGCCGATTTCAGTGTCATGGTGATAGCAGTTGACCTAGGGCCACAATAAATTGGGAGACAGAGTCCTTGTCAGGTCAACTGTCACAGTGCCTGATTCATCACTATCAACCATCAGACGTGTGACCCGCACACGAGTGGCCATCATGACCATTCACAGATGGCTGATAGAGTGAAATCTATGCTTGTACTGATCGTAACGCCACCTGCCACTCACATCTGCATACTGTCGAGCCGGATTACAGTGGTGCTTGGCTCAATCAGGTTAGAATGATGCCGACTAGGGACGTATAGTCTTTAACGACGAATCCCACTTCCATCTGTGTCATGACAATCATCGAAAATGTGTCATGAGACCCCCAGAGCAGTGTGCCAAACCTGCCTTCACTCTTCCATGCCACACAGGCTCTCAACCAGGAGTTATGGTCTGGGGTGCTATTTCCCTTGATAGCTGGTCTCCTTTGGTCGTCATTAGAGGCACACGTACAGCAAAATGATACGTTGATTACATTCTCAGACCTGTTTTGCTACTATTCCTTTTGCAGTACCCTGGCCTTATTTTTCAGCAAGATAATGCCAGACCACAAACAGCACGTGTTGCTATGAACTGTCTTACAGCTTGTCAAACACTTCCTTGGCCAGCCAGATCTCTCTTCCATCGAGCATGTCTGGGATATGACGGAAAGGCATCTGCATCTGCTAGGGAATGCTGATGACCTAAGATGAGAATTTGAGCAAATTTGGCAAGAAATACTGCAGGAGACTATCTGAGAGCCGTATCAGTCTATGCTACTCTGTGTGGCAGCTTATATCCATGCTAGAGGTGGATCAACACCTTATTGAGCTCGTTACTTTGTGACTGTGTGACACTGAAATAAATCATTCAATTGTTCTGAAATTTTAATCATTTTCTATTCTGTGCATAATCTTCCTATCCACCAATTTTTGTCTCCATCGGACAACTCCTTCTTAGTGCATCGATGTTTTTGTTATAGAATGTAGTATGATTCACTTCTGGTTGCAGAACGTGGGGATATTGGTCTGGCATGACTTACAGGTGCAGATGGCTGTAACTGATTTCCTGACTTTTTGCTTATCTATGGAGTTAGGCAAATATCTGGGAGGCAAAAGAATAGTGACACTACATAGAAATTCTCTTGAGATGCTCAATGTGAGCATATGTTATTATCTTGCATAAAAATATTCCACGGCTAAAGAGCAAGCATTGGCAATGCAGGAGGTTGGAGGATACTGTTAATATATTATTGGATTGTTAACATGCAGTAATAAAATGCCAAGCCTGTTTTGTCTTCCATTCCATTTAAACCCTAATATCCAATTTCACTGATATGCTGGCAGCCAGATCTGTATAGAATTTGATAGAACATAATTTTTTAATTGTATATCGGCAGTCAATAATGACTGACATTTCCTGGAAAAAAGTATCCTGTCGGTCATTAGTGAATGATGTGATCTGAAGGGAAAGCATATATTTAGTCACCAGTGACTGATGTGGTCTGATCAGAAAATATACTGTCAATCATTAGTGACTGATGTGATCTGAACAGAAAATATACTGTCAATCATTAGTGGCTGATGTGGTCCAAGCAGAATGTATTATGTCTGTTACCGGTCACTGATATTAAGCTTAATGTGTTAATGTGCTACAAAGAATTACTAGAGTGAGTGAGAATCAGAAGCAACAATGTTAGGTAGATGGATGCATGGCCCTTCACATTAACCAGATAGTAGACACCTCAAGACCACATTTATTTGAACCATGCAAAAATCATAATTCATTACTGAACTTGATGGACAAAATGGCTCATTACAAGCTTCATGCTATTACAGAGTAACCATTCTTGTCAACACCTAGAATTTAATAGCAGATGTTGCAACATTTGAATTGTATCCCAGTCAGATCTGTGCTCTCAGCATAAGCTCATGTTGTACAAAATAACCTACAGAGTGTTGTGTAGATTTATTCACTGAGTGCAAGCAGTGTGTTAGAAAAATAAAAATTTCTATGTGACAACCCTTTTGTACTAACAGTAATACCATTTAGTACTTTTTTTAAAAATCATGCAATAAAATTTTTAGATTGCCATCTAGTGTAGTCACTTAACTATCATATGCCCATTCAGTCATGGAAGTAGTACAGAGTATATTCAGTGGCAAGAGCCACTTCCTACTTCTTTTAAAATGCACCATACATTTTATAAATTAACTGTTATGAAAGCTCTTGATTTGATGGAATGGACTCTTTGTTCTCCAGATACTGCGCAAAGCCCACCCACAAGTCATATATCCACTATCTTGTTAGAAATTAGCATTTTCTATATGATACCAGATTAAAGAGGTTTCGCACTTTCTTAGAGATGGGAAAGATCCATCCACTTTCACAACTATAGGTCCATCAAAAGCGTTTTGCAATCTAGGAGAAAATAATATTGAACAGACTTAATTAACTATTTCCTATAATATTTGTTAACAGTCTGCATTTCAACCAATACAGATTACACAGAAGCCAATAAATGTGCTGTCCAAAATGTAATAGACATACTAGAAGAAAATAAACATTTAGTGATAATTGTATAGGTATGCAAAAAACTTTTGATTTGCTATGGTAATCGGACATTATCAACTGTCTCACCTCAATAAGATGATGCTTTTTAAGTATGCATGGAGAAAGCTGTCTGAGATTTTGCCAGAATCATGAAAACTGCAATATGTGGTCCACTGCAATGCTAAAACACTGAAATTCCCATAGGAGAGATCACAATCTGCAGTCACTGTGGCAAAAAGTCCACAGAAGTGGATTGCTGTCTGGGGGAATTTTACATATGTACTTGATTGCCACATTGGCAAGATGGTGAGTTGCATCATCAGCACTTTTTCATGACATTTTGTGGGTCAGAATAGTAGTCAAAATTATAAAAGGAGGCACTTTATTTGTTATCAAAAGTCTGCAATGAAAATTATGGAAGATTTCGAGACAAAATGTATTTCGCAGGCCTTAATCGTATAAAAGTAGAACAGCTGAATCAATTACAAAATCTTGTTGACCATGAATGTGGATGGAGATCCTGCCAAACTTGCACTATGCATACTGAAAGAAGTTGCGAAAAACAGATTGCTCTTTATTTGATTAGCTAATCAGCAGATACACCTTATGGATATACCATATAAAAATACTTAAAAAACTTCTCATAATTTTTTGCATTGTATCTGTGTAATTGTTTAACCATTTTGAAGTAAAATTGCATAGCATGACCATTAACACAACTTTTCTTAATGTTAGGATCCCATAACATTGAAAACACTCCAGTGCATGCTATTCAATGAAGAAAGATCTCAAAAATTAATCTTTTTTTTTTTTTTTTTCAAAGTACAGGGAAAAATTGGTAAATAGCTGTTAACTTGTATCCTTAATTAAAACTAAACTAGCTTGTCCAGAACTAATTGGATTTACATAAAAGCATGGTGAAGGTGATCTGATTTTTGTGATGTCTTGAGTATCTGCTACACACTCTGAATCATACTGACTAAAGGACTTTTTTGGGGGGGGAATCTGGAAAAGATGTCTATGAGGAGTATCTAATTCCACTACCTTATTCTTACTTTCCTCTAGGTTGTTTTGCCGGTTTCAAAGATGAATTCTTGGAATGATATGATGGATGCAACTTTGGAGAAGCAGTTAGCACTATCTTCCGAAACAAGAGGCATATAATTTTATTCATGTTTTAGATGTTATGGAATTCTGAGTAGTAGTGCAATACGTGCATTGTGGTGATTTTGCAAGTCTCTCAGTAGCATAATTTTTCGTTTAGGAAAGATTCTAAAATATTCGAGGTTCTTAAGCTTTTTGGTTACATGAATGCCATATAGTTGGGCTTTTACAGCACATTTTTATTAGATACAAATAAAAAGAAATATTTTTATTTACTTTAATAATCTGTTGGCAGTTTCTAACACCCAACTTTCTTTGACTTGTAAATTAGTGATAGCTTCAAAAACATTCTGGCAAATATCTTCCCAAATTTTAAGAAAATTTAACATTTTTAAGCCTGCCAGCAGCTGAGTTGCAAATTTGCTGAATACTGAAAGTTCGGTCTGGAGTTCAAATCCTGGTGGACAGGCTGGCTGCATGGACATTTCTGTGATTTTTCCCATGTGTAACATTGATGTGAGCCAGTTTCCTTTAAAAGTCCTCCATGGGGCTTCCATCCTTTTGGTGAATACTATTGTGGGCAAGGTGATAAAAAAAGGGAAACATTTTAGTAATTTCTGCTTTTATTCTATAGCAACTTTCAATGATCTTATCTGCTATCATATTTCATCATCATTATCAACATTCTACATGTAGCCAGAGAATCATCTATGACTAAAAAATCTTTGAATAAAATGTTTAGATTAAGCCTATTTTTAACACTCATCTACTCTTCTGAATTTACAACATTTGTTTTTACTTCAGGCACATTATCAGTGGTCTTTTATTATTCTTGCTGTTCCTTTGCTTGAATCTTGCTATCAGAAACGTGTTCTTGACATCTGTTGGTAATTATTCCTCTGGGGCATAGTCTGTTATGCATATTGCATCCAAAGCATTGATGGTAGAAAATAAATATTGCTTTTGTGAATGAGATTTGCAAGTTTTCAAATCATTACATGTTCTTTATCTCACTTTCTAACTTTGACTTATCTCTTGATTAAAGGACTGCAGCTAGGATGTAGAGAAAACTTTACAGTTTTCTTGTTTTGGAACAAAAAGGTTGAAATGAGTCTTGAAGTTAGCATTGAGAAAAGTTTTTCTGTTCTTTTAACCTTTGTATTTGTCATTTCCTTTCATGGAGTTGCTGAAGGTTTATCATCCCAGCTTTCTTAGCTTATTATAGGAAAAGATTTTGCTCTTGAAAAATACTTAGGCTCTGCTGAATAACTAATCATCACATGTGGAAATTTTTCACCTCCATTTTAATTAGTCACTAATAATGCAGTTGACGAAAAAATTTCATTTTAATTTTGATTAGTTAGTCTTCGTCTCCCAGTTTCATGGGTCTGCCAGCTAGGGACACATTCCAACGATCACCACTCACCTTCCACTTCTGAATCACATAGGCCACTGTCAATTTTGGATAATTGACAGTCCCATTCTGTGTTTCTAAGAAGTGCATTACCTGCACCTATTCTATTGCCCAATTCATGTGTTGCTATCCTAGGGATGGTTCTCAACTATAATCTGCATTTTAAAATAGTATGATTACATAGCTGAATTTTGAATTTCTAATTTGCATTTCAGTTCATGGAAAATTTATTGAATTTAGATTGAAAATTCAGGAGTAAGGTGTCAAAATTATTGTGGAAAATGCATTCAAGATAGATAGATTCTATTGTGTATAATTAATGATATATCCTAATACCAGAACCAAACAAGTTCGTGCAGTTTCCATCACTCATCAAAAATGGCCCAAAAATATTAAATAGCCACTTAATTTTTTGAAATAGTCACTATTGGCTTCAATTACATGTTTCCAATGAGACACAAGCTTATAAATGCCCTTTTTCAAAAAGTCCTTTCTTCTGGAGTCCAAAACTTCTGAGACATCCTTTGTGACATTGTCGCATTTTTGGAACTGCTGTTCCCACTGGTGATCCATGCTAAAAATAGGTAATAGTCCAGTGAGGCGATGTCTGGGGAATAGGGTGGCTGAGGTAGAACTTCCCAGCCTATTGTTTGATCATCTCTTTGGTCTCTTTTGGCATATGAGGTCTGGCATTATCGTGGAAGAGGAGAAATCCTCTTCTGTTGACCAGTGCTGAATGCTTCTGATGCATTGCAGCTGAAACTCTTTCCATTTGGGACAAGTAGACCTTGGCTGTTATGGTTTTTCCTCCTCCTAGATATTCATAGTGGACTGTGACAGCACTGATCCACCAAACACATAGCACTACCTTCTTTTGGTGAATGGTTTGGTATGGTTTAGTGGCTATTACTAATGATGTTTCCTCTTCTGATTATCATATATGATCCTTTTTTTTTTCACATTTCAAGATTTGGTCCAGGAAAGAGACTTTATTATGGTGCGGCAGCAATGACAAGCAGATGTTTAACTAATTAGAGCTTGTTTTCCTTGAACAGGACATGAGAACCCACTTGCATAGTTTCCATGTCATTGAAAAATTATGAAGAAGTGGCCGAATGCTTTCATCAGATACTCGAAATGCATGTATAAGCTTCTGGCAGGTTTGATGAGGATTCTGATTGATTTCGTCCTCCACCTGGACTTTGTCAATAGTGTATAGGCAACCAACTTGAGGCTTGTCTTCAAGGCTCTCATCATCAGAAGGAAATAGGCTGAACCACTTTTGAGCTGTCCGTTCACTCACTGACATGTCCAAATGCAGAGCATATTCTTCTAGTGGTCTCTGCAGCTTTGTTTCTTAATGCCACTCGTAAAGCAAAATAGGCCTCAAAATCTCCTTTTCCAATAACATGATCTTTCAAAGACTGTGTTTCTTACAAAACCGATAGCGAAATGTGCGATGCACTGAACTGATCTACTGAATAATGTTTGAAAGGAATGCAAACATATGATGTCATCAGAACCAGTTTGACAACACTAATGTGCCAAAAGTAACTGTTCTCAAAAACTGCATAAACTTTCTTGGTTACCTGTTGGAAAGTTTTGTTATTAAATTAATACCATATTTTAGTTTTATGTGTGAAAGAAAATAGAATGCAGCTCTTTCGGTTTCAAGTTGGACATAGTAAAAAACATGCATTTTGCATTGATAAGCACAGTGCATAGTAAAAGCATTTTTTTAAAGCAGTACACTATAAAAAAACAAAATTTTGGAGGTACCTTTAACTAAATAAAGTTAGTTGTTTAATTATTATTTAATCACTATTATTAATATTTTTATTTAAATGATAAAAATTAATTGTTTACGGAAAAAAATAACTGAAAGTTTGATTTTTTTGTCATTAATATTGTATAATATTTTAAATTTTTAATGTTTAATCTTGTATTTGCATTTTTCAAATATTAAACTGTTATTTTTTTGAGTTAAAAATATGTCAGGTATATTTAGGTTATGTTAAAAAAAGTATTTATAGGTTTTCCATTTTCATGCCTTATTTTTACTATCTATAAACAATTTAGCATCTCTTCTTTAGCCTACCTCGCAGATGCTTTTTTTTTTTAATTTTCAGCATTTCATTTAAAGTGGAAATAAAAATCCTGTTTATAGCAAAGGAAATTAATTACACTTTAAGTTCAAGCATCGATCAGTTTCAAGTTCAAAACATTAGTTCGTTTTATTCAAATGCATGCTACTTTTCTATTATTATGTTAAATACTGTTGTAATATGGACTAATATTGATGTATCAGTATATATATGTGTGTGTGTGCATTTATTAAAAAATTAAATTGCATAGAACATCTGTATTGTATACATGGCATTTGTGTTTTCATTGCATACATTGTATAAACACTGTTTGTTTCACTGCTCACATAAACTTGTCCAATGAAAATTTTTTTTGATAGCATCTAGAATTCATTTTATATTTCACTTTTAAATTAATGATTAATAAATTAAATAAAAATTGATCTAAATATTTTTTACTGTATTTGATTAGGTACTGTACTTACTGTTTTCTTATTTTTAGTTATGCTCTCTGAATAAACTAAAGTAACTGGTCAGTAGAATTTATCAAAAATTATTGAAGCTCAGCTAAATAAAATATTTTCTGCAATTTAAGAAAAACATTTTTTAAACTTTTTGATTAATTTTTGTATGATATTCTTAAGCATAGTATCTATGGTATTAACCGAATGCAGTTTCCTTGATATTTAATATTTCTGTTTACATTTTACATCAGGGTTCTCATTGCATTGCCTACATATATTATGCATCTGAAAATGGTACTATTTGTCAATTAAATTTAGGTTTTGATATTGTCATAGTATTCTAAATAAAACATTCTTTTCGTATTTTTCATTTTGTAGGCAAGGAGATAATTAACTGGAAGTTTCCTTGCCCTATTTGTTCCTATGTTGCTGAAAACGTTTGTGACCTTCAAGAGCATATGCTAGTTCATAAGAAATACCACCCGTACATCTGCGATGTTTGCAATAAACGGTTTAGTCAAAAAGGACATTTGAAAGTACATTTAAGAATTCATACTGGAGAACGGCCATATGCTTGTGAAGTGTGTAAGAAAACATTTAGTCAAAAACAGCACCTTAATACTCATTCAAGGCTTCATACTGGTGAATATCCATACCAGTGCTCTGTTTGTGGCAAGAAGTACAAACAGAAACTTAGTCTGCAGATGCATCAATGTGCATATCAGCATGGGTGATTGCATTTTGAGAGAAACTGTGAGTGATTTTTCTTGAAAAGCATGATTATTCATTTTACATTTCTGTCATTTACTAATGATCATAAATTTGACTAATCTTAGGTAAAATTTGTCTGAACATGTAATTTAAATTTTCTTTATGTTTATTTTTATGTGGTTTATTAATTTTTTATGTAAATAATGTAAATAGTGTTTCTGTGAATATTGCAATCATTTAATGCATGGGGAAGTTTCATCTCTATAGTTAAAATCAATATAATTGGAAATTCATTTATTAACTAATTTCCAGTAATACTGATTGCCAAGAATGAAAATTATTCAGGGTATTACAGTGTATAAAAATTTCTGGAAATAAAAAGTTCACAGATGAATTGGAGAATATTATCTAATTTCATCTGAAGAGCCAGATGCAAATCCTTGCTTCCCCCTTTTTTTTGTGATGTGTAGATGTTTGCCATTGATTTACATGTAAAAATAACTTATCATTTGTCTATGTGATATTGTTATTTTATTTGTAAATTTTGTTTTTTGGTTCTTTTTTGGGGGTGAGAGGGGTATGTGTGTGTTTTACAAGTTTTGATTTAATAAATTCAGAATGTTTTGAAGAGAAAGGTTTGGAAATTTTCTGCTTTGAAATGTAATATGTAGGGATCCTTCTATTAAAGTTTTGTTGTAGGATTTAATTAATTCAATGATTTTAGTTCCTGTGTAGTTTTACAGCAATATTTTTACTTGTAGAAAGAAACAGGATTATTCTTTTTTTTCCTAAAATTTGTTAATATTTTTCTGTATTGTACTTGTGAAGCATTCTAATGCAGTGTCAGAAACCTTGGCATGTGCATGTCTGCTAGAACATACGTGCTAGTGATAAATTTGATGTGTCTTTTTCTTGGACTTTTTTTAAAACAGTATTCCCAGTTTGTTTATCTAAGCTGAAATCATGATTAATTTATTTCTAATGCACTTTCTAGCTCAGTTTGAAAACCTCTTTATAGTAAATGTTTTTATCTATGGCTGTTAACATAACTGCCCGTCTCCAGTCTTAAAAAGATGCATTATATCAGGCTTTATTTTGACCTGCTATTTTAAATTGATTTTGAAAGCACAGTGAAGAATGGCTACAGGAAACTGTATTTTGGAGAAAATGAGCATGATTTTGAAAATAAAATTGGTAAAAGTGGTATTTTTATGAAATTAAATGATAAAATTCCGGGTAATTTATTGTCGTAAAATACTATTGGAAATATTTTGAAAATATAGATCTAGATCATAGGTTCCCAACCTTTTTTGAACTGGTGCCCTTTTTCTAGTGAATATTTCCATACCTCCCCCTGCCACTCCAGAGAAATAAGAGCGTACGTAATGCATTGTGAAAACAAGAATTAAATTAAAAAAAATTACTAATAGATAGAATATTGTTGGAATTGAAATTCTACTGAATTCTTCTTTATTTAAAAAAGGAATGAAAGTTTTAGCTTACCTGTTATAAGGACAGGCAGGGGTTTTGATTTTACGAAATAATGCATAATAAACTGTTGCTTTCTAAATAAATAAATTGACAGTTTCAGGGAACAATCAAAACGCATACTTTATTTTATTAAAAAAGTATTTTTATTAAAATTTAAAGACACTGAATTTCTAACTTAACTAATGAGAAGGCTGAATTTGATGCATTTTAAGGAGCTTGTTAATATCAGGCTCGATTTTACTTAAAAGCATTCGTAAGTCGCCGCGCTCAGTAACATGAAGTCAATTTCTCGTTTTCGTTACCAATGTTGCTACAGCACTAAATCCACATTCTGCTAAATATGAAGATGGGAGTGCTATTAGAAATTGTGAACAATTGACCATAATCCTGAATACAGTTGCGAAATTGACTTCTGCAGCCAAAATTCTTGGTAGCCATTCTTGAATTTAAATTTTAATTCCTTATTTGTTGTCAGTTCTATTAGTTCTTCTTCTAACTGAGATGATCCTGCTGTGTTGACATGGGAAAAAGGATCCAAAACCCAGTCTGGTATGTCCATATTTAAAATGTCTTGGAATCATTCCTTGAAGTCATTGTAGAGGTTTTCCAAGTGTTGACAGTAAACAAGCAAGTCGTCATGCTTGAATGATACTGCTAATAAACATGGGAAGTTATTGAATTCACGTCTGCCTATATTTCTTTTATATAATAGCAGTTTGATCACGAAAGCAGCAACGCTATTTTTAGTCTTGATCAAGTTTAAGTCGTTGCCTTGAAGTTGAAGATTGACATCATTAAACAATTTATATAGGTCTGCTAAGTACGCAACATCGTTCTTTGATGTGATGAGGTTGTCACACAATTCCGTGTCTTTGTTTCGTAGGAACTCTATCACAGCTTCAAACAGATTGTAACATAGAGTCAAACAAGTACCTTTTGAAAGCCAGGACACCTCTGTGTGAAACAGCAATCGGTTGAAATCTTCATCATTTGCAGTGCAAAGCTGACTAAATAATCTGTCATTCAACGAGCTGCTTCTGATTTTATTAACTGCTCTTATAACATATTGCAGTGATGTATGGAGGCGTTCGCTCAAATTTTTTGCAACCAAATGCTGTCAATGATACAATGCACAGCAAGAACATCAGGAACTCTATTTTTTAAGCATGCTATGAAGCCTTTGTGACGCCCTGTCATAGCCGGTGCGCCATCCGTAGCAACTGACAAAATATTATTAAAAGGGATTTCCTTTTCATCAAAAAACTTTTCCAGTGTATCAAACGTGGCTTCTCCTTTTGTATCTGTTTCCAAACTGGTATCAAACAACATTTCTTGACATATTTTTTCATCTTTGATAAACCTCATGTATGACAATAACAATGCTTTATTGGTTGGTAAAGTGAACTCATCCAGTTGAATTGAAAATTGACAGGTCTGCAGATAATTGCACAATGATTCTTCAGTGTTTTCAGCCATCTCATCAATTCGTCTTTGCACAGAATTATTGCTTCAAGGAATTTTTCGGATAATATCTGTAGCTGGTTTATGGAGTACGGTGGTTATTACTTCCTTAACTGCTGGTAAAATTAAATCTTCACCAATAGTATGTGGCTTGCTTGTTTTAGCAATCAACAATGAGATATTGTACGAAGCTCGAAGTCCGTCATAGTCTTGTTTAGAAGCTGATGACAATAATTTTGATATAGTTGGCTGATTTTCAGATTTCTTTTTTATGTCTAGAAAATAGGTTATATCTTTGTCTTTCTTATCCGGATGCATTTTATTAGGATGATCTTGAAGCCTAGATAGTTTCATCGCTTCATTCGAAAATGGTTTTTGACAAATAAGGCACATTGGTGATGATGGATTTGTGGGATTTTTGATAAATCCATATTTTATATAATCCACACTATACTGCCGCCTCTTTGTTTTTGCTTATTTTTCTTCACTTATACTTGATCCAAGTTAAGGAAGCTGCAAGAAATACTGCCGGTTAAATAATATAAGTATCAAAATATTAAGGCATGCAAACACCGTTTTCATTGTACACAGTACGTGCTGCGACGAACAATAGAGAGAGTGAGAACGAGTCAATAGTTTTCTGCAAGAGAGAAATAGGTTCGCTTCAGGGTTGCCGTGAAGAGTGTATCTCGCCAAATTGGCAAGACAGGTTGCTAGTTTTGGCGCGTACAGCACAGAGCCGTATATACTAGAGATCTCTTTCTCTCAACAGTGAAGTCTCATATCGAAATATGTGTTTTTTCGAACACGTGATAGAAATGAATTATCAGCGTGATTTCTAAAGTCCTTTTTAGACTATATTTGGTTAATCTTCCAACGTCTCTCCGTGCCATATCAACGCCTCCTAATTATCTCTGGGTCTTTTACCGCCGCCCTGAAAGCCTCAAATGCCCACAAGGGGGCGTTATCTCCCATGTTGGGAACCTATGATCTAGATAATAAACAAAACATTTCTTTGGTAAAGGATGGACTTAACAGCATTATAGTTCAACATTATTCATTGGTCCAGTTACTTGGACTGAAATCAACAAATTCGAACTCATATGGATGGTCAGGCAAATAGAAGAAACTTTATTAATAATGCTGAAAATATCCAATTTCTAGTAATGAATTAGAGTTTGAATTATTTCTGATGACTACAAAATAAAGGGAAAATGCTTTACAGGTATTTAACATATTTCATATGTTTTGTAGACAATATATATACTGAGAAAGTTGACAAATTTTCTATTTGTTGTTAAGAAAAAAAACTAGAAAAACTAGTAGAAAAATTTGCGCGTAGTGCTGCAAAATTTATACCATCTAATATGGGAAATTAAATATATGAGAGAAATTACTTAAGGATTGTAAGAACCATGATCACCTACCTATTTCCATTTTTATGAATTTTCAAATGTTATAATATTCATTTGGAACAGAAAAAGTAAAAAAAAAAAAAAAAGTTGAAAATACAAAAATGGTGAAAACTGAAGTTAATCTTTTTTTTATTTAAAGCTCCAAACAGAACTTGTCAAGGGAAAAGTGTTCTGAAGCTTTAAACAAAGTCAATTAACTGAACAACAAGAACCGGGTTTCATTCCGATCAACTCACTGAGACCTCTATCATCAATTAGCATAATGGTTATTAATTCTAAAGAAATTTTTATATATAATACTTCAAAAAATCTATATAATTTTGAGGCTCTCATTGAATTGGTCTCTTTTCCCTACCCGTTTTTCTTTTGTCAGAACACAAATAGGAACAAATTATACAAGGAAAAACTTACATGTAATGCTGAAATGAAACATTTATAATCAAGAGAAAAGATTGGACTAATTACAGTCGAAAGAAATATTTATAAAATTGGTAAAATAATAAGGTAATAATAAAAATAATAATGCTCTATTAATTACAATGTAAAGCTCAAATTTTTATCGAAAAATTTGATTGTCAAATGTAAAGGCTAAATAAGGGCCAGGTTCAAATGCGTACTTAAAATGAAAATACTTTTTGCGAAAGTAAAAGGAATGAAGGAATAAATGCGACCATTAAGGGGAATTAAGTAAAAAAAAATTGCTACAAATGGAGGGGTTTTGCAATAACAAATTATAATGAAAAAACACTTCCTACCTGTAGGTGCTTCTATTCCAAAGTGAAAGTAGTTATGCTACGCTACGGGGCTGCCTTGCTGTAGGTCAGGGCATACAAACTGCTACGTAATTTGCAACACTTTTAGTAAGCCTATGTTCTGAGAAAGGAGGGATCCAGTATTTTTTTTGGGGGGGGTGTTGGAATTTGTTAGATGGAAGCATCTGAATGACTGAAAAAGGGAGTGCTGGTAGAGTTGGCCAAAGTTTCAGAAATGGAAAATGTTTTTGTTAGTAAAAAGTCGTCATTTTTCACGCATTCGATCTATAAAAAACATCTTATCAGAAAAAGAAAAGGCTCTTAATTAGTAGTAAAAATTCAATGGTGGCCAATAAATTAGAGAGTATTTAATTATGTAAAGATATACTAACTTAATTCACTGTTGTAGAATGTCAAAGATAGAGTTCTGAGGAATTAAATTACATATATACATTAAATTCTTGTTAAAGTCATCCACAAATTGCCTCCTTTCGGTTTAAGCAAGAATTTTATATCACTTGCTACAAGGAATTTAAAGATTAAGGTAAATGCCTGCTTTTTTAAGCACAAGAGAAATGATTTTATTGTGTTGAAGTATATTAATGAAGTACTAAATTGCTTCTTGTAGAAATTCTGTATCATTGTTAAATCTTTTTATCCTGAGAAGTTGGGAATTAATGGTATTAATTATGACTTTTTTTAAGATGATAGATGTCCAATTGGTCAATTTTAACGTGTTAAATTTGAATTCTTTTCGTTTATCGTAAATTTTAAAAATTTGCAAATTTATAAAAATGGAAATAGGTAGGGGATCATGGTTCTTACAATCCTTAAGTAATTCTGTCATATATTTCATTTCCCATATATATATATAGATATAGACAGTTTTCTTGCCATTAAACTGAATACCTGAATTTTTTTTTAAATCTGCCATTATTGCAAGCAATTAATTGAATTATTTCATATGCCATAATTTTTGCATTTATCTTTTGATTTAGTGGAAATTAATGAAAGTCAGTATTGCTAAAGTTTTATCATATATACATTTTGTAACTTTATAGCTTTTATTTAGTAACTAAAAATAGTTGAGATTGAAATTTTTTCATTAAACTTTTTCAATGAAACATTTCTCTAAAATGAGTTTCTGATGATTTCTAAATACACATCTATGGGATATCAGGATTTTATAGCATGAAAAACTGAAAGATAAGCTTTATTTGCTTTTCAAATTAATGTATTGGATAAAAATTCAAATATACATTTAATTCATCTCAGCACTTTGCAAGATTGCTCTGCATTAAAAATGTAATATTGTTCTGAGTATGATGGTCAAGCATTAATTTTCAGAATAATAGTATATGTTTTTTTATGTGATTGTTATTATTGATGGTGAAAATATATCTTGCTTTGTTATACTTTTTTATTTTAAAGCATTTGTTTCAATATCATTACCTTTTATGTCAAAAATAATCTGCATCTTCCAGTCTACAGTAAAAGATGACTCCCTCTTTTTTTGGGGAGGGGGGAATATTCATGAAATTTTGGAAGATGTACTCTTTTCCATGAAATATTTATTCAAAAAGCATTCATCCTTAAGATCTTTGTGTTTCAAATTAAATTTGCTTATAACTGCTTGATAAAATGAATGGTGTAAGAGCAACAAATGTGCTTTTTAATATGCTTAAGTGCTTTTTAATTTATCAATTTTAATAATACTTCTGGCTGATATAAACTAAAATACCTTTAATTTAAAATTTATCCAGCTGTTAATTTTAGGAAGACTTGCAATATTATTGTATTTTATAAAAGGTGTTTCTAACACTGTGTTTTGCATATTTGCTGTGGACTTTTTTGCTTTTTTTGAGTAGCTTTCTTTCTTATTATTTTGATACATATGATGATTATTATAGAATATGTCTTAGACTTCTTTATCTGTAAAATAATCAGCTGTCTTTGCTTATTGTTAATTGTCAATGTTTCTTTCTTTAATAAGACATTGTTTAAAAGGATAGCAATTATCTGAAGTTACATCTTACGCCATGGTTTCCTAAATGCGGATCGGCTGATGATTTTTGATTAGCTGCAAAAAGATTTTAATTGTTTTCTTAGTTATATTTATACATATATTTACTTGTAATTAATTTATAATAATGAATTTATTGTTAATGATTATAAATGTTTATTTTTGTTAGTGCATTATTTTCACCTAGGAATCTTCTCCCACTCCTAGAGCAGCTGTCTGCATTTTGGTTAGAGGATTAAAAATTTTGACTTGTTTTCATTTGTGGGATTCAAAGCAATTGCTGATTTTGTAATGCTTTGGCCGCTCATTAAATCCATATTTTTGATGAAGTGCATATCCTCCCTTTAAAAGGAAAAAAAAATAATAATAATAATTTGGTAGGAGTCAAATATTAGCATCTAACTAATTTAATACATATAAAAATTTCAATTTAATTTCCTAGTGTTGATCTTTTAATGTAGCAAATATGTTATCAAATATAAGAGCAAATGATATGTCAGTAAGTTGCAACATTTTTGTTATTTCCTTTGATCAATAATCTTTCTTTTTTGGGAAAAGAGAGAGGCTGGTTCAGTAATCTTTCTTTTATTGCTTTCTTAAATTAAGGTATTTAAAAACGTAATTGTTTTCTACAGTATGTGTTGTTTGGATTCACATGTAGATTGCTCCAAATTTACATAAAGGTGTAAAAATTTTAAGAGCGACCTTAAAAACTGTGAAGTATATCTTATTTATCTCTCAATTAGTTTCCATCCAAAAATTGTGCATGCTAATAATCAGTTTGCTCTTGCCCTTATGCTAAGTTGTACATTAAGAATTCTGTTGCTTTTTTTTCATTAAAAAATTATGATATTATAACCAGTAGAATTAAAATATATTTTATATGTGAGTTCAAATAAATACAGTAGTTTTAATTTGATAAAAAATCTGGATTTTTGCTTCTTCCACATTTCCTTCAGCATTTTAAATTTTAATTATGCATTCATTATGTAAATAATGCCAAAACTCTTTTAGTAATGTAGAGGTCACTCTGAAATTTTTGAGGTATCTCAGATGATAAGTGACAGAAAATAACAGATTTGAAAATATGAACTATATTAGCCTAGTAGATAATTTTTTATTGGCCAGTTGCAAGTAGTTTAACGTGGAATAAATTTTAGGCAGAAGAAAAAATGATGCAAGAGCACTATCATGCAAAGAATTTGTATGATTCTGAAGTGGGATTAAATCAAGAAGAATGTGCTCAACATCTACAGTTAGCATTTGAAAATGAAGATCCATCTCATGCTACTGTATTCGGGTGGTTTACAGGATTTCACAAAGGTCACAACTCTACTACCCTATGTAAAATTATTCATGAAGAATGCATATGAAAAAATTAGTTTGTCATTGGGTTCCCCATAATTTAACCAAACACCAGAAAGAGAAGCATGTGAGAATCAGTAAAGAAATCTTTAAATTGCTTAAAGAAGGTGGCCACCGCATTATTTCTAAAATCAAACTGGTGGTGAAATGTACATACCATTTTCTGACACTCCAACATGTCAAGAAAGTAACGAATGGGTGTTTGAATATGATGCCACACTTATGATGGTGAAAAGATAATGTGCTATGAATAAAGTAATGTATGCTGTTTTCTTTAGAAGTGCTGGACTGGTCAAAGCTATCAAGCTCGAAGGACAGAAGACAGTCACAGCTAACTGATGCACTACTGTCTCAAGAAATTCTTCAAAAAGTGAATGTTTGAGGACCCATGCTCCACCATGACAATGCATCTTCTCATTCAGCAAAATTGACAGCTGAATTTCTTGAACAGAAACGCATGGAAGTGATAGAGCATCCACCCCATTCACTTGATTCAGCTATGTGTGACTTTTGGCTGTTTTTTAATCTAAAAAAAAACTTACATGGGCACTGTTTTCATTCTGAAGCTGAGACTGATGAGGCTATAAATGCAGTTTTTTCATCTATTCCAAGAAATGAATGCCTTGAGGCATTTAATTTTTGGAAAATTCACTTACAGAAGTGCATTCATTCTGGAGGAGGCTACTTTGAACACTCCTCAAATTTCCTAACTTTAAAAACCTCTGCTTATTTCAAAAATTTAAGAGTGACCCTCATATTAATCAATAGTTTGTTTCTTTTAATTTCTTAAATAATTTTCCTGCCTCTTATTTTCCTCATTTCTTAAGTTAAACATAGAAAAGAAAATGCAGTGCAGTGTTTCACTTGGAATTATGTTAAGGATTTTGTGTTAATAATATATATATTAATGCAAAATTTATGTACTTATGTGTGTATTAAATGTGAGATTTTTGAATGACAAAAATAAGATTTTTTAAGTTTTGGTGCCTTTTCCCCTTTCTTAATTTATGATGCTAACTTTTTTTTCTAATGGTCATAACTGCTATTTATCAACTAATTAATGTTTACATTCATTTCTAAAAATTGAAAAGGAAACAGCTCTATGTTTGTACAAAAGAAACAGCTGTCAATACAAATATTTTCTTATGCGAGTTTAATAATTTAAATAGATAAATTTAAAAAAATTAATTGATATATTTAATGAATTATTAATGTGTTTAATTTGTGTATTTAATTAAAATATTTAACTCCTCCAAAGTTGCTCAGCATATAAGTTCTCATCTAAGCATGATGAATATTGATGTATTTACTATAGAAGAACAAGAAAAGTCGTTATAATTTCAGAGTAACTGTGGCATTTCTCTATATAAAACAACTACAGCACTCATCAAAATTAAATGGTATGGGGAAAAAAAATAAACTCTTTACTTATTGAAAAGTGATTCAAATAATTTGTACAAAAGCATTATTTAACATAAATTACCATGTTTACCAGTTGATTAATCTATGAAATCTGAATTTCACTCCCAAAACAGTGAGAGGCAATAGAGTTGACACCTGAAGAAAATGTTTCTTCATTTGACAAGAATGTTTTTGTGCAAGGGGCACTTGAGCCAATTGCACAAAAACATTAGCACTGGAATACATCTTAGCCACAAATGAAATCCCTAAGAAAGTAGGGAAGAAAATTAAAGCCTTATTGGTAAATGTGTTAAACTTAGTTACAGCTAAAAATTTTACAACTGCATTATTGGAAGGACAGTTACAGGAAAAAAAAATACAGAGGAATAGTAACTACTGAAAAATATTCTTACTCAAACATTGTTAAAAGAGGCCGCTTGACATTGCGAGTTCAGTCACGGGACAGAGCTAGAAGGGAATAAGAAGATATTACAATAATATAGCCAAAACAAGAATTCTCATCAGAAGAGGTAAAATACATAAATCTCGCCAAACTAAAAGTAAGTAAATACAACTTCGGGATACTCAAGGAAGCCATAAGAGAAAACAGGTAGCTCCAAAAGTCATAATTTACAACATCAACAAAGACCTTGATAATGATGAGATCACACAAAAATTGACTCAAAACCCTCAACTCTGAAATGCAGACGTTGAATTGCTATTTCCAATGAATGCAAGATTTGGCAAACAAGCCATCATGAAATTAAAAAAGTCAAGCATACAGTGGGCGAGGAACAATATTTCCAAACTTATCAATTTTACAAATGTTTAGGAGATAACCATTCAGCCAAGAATATCACTGAATAAATGAGATTGTAGTCGCTTGCAACGTTCTCTTTTTATGATAATTTAAACGGTAAAAACAAAAGCAAGAATCAATTTTTGTATTACAACAATTTTATTACTCTTTCTAGCGCTCGGGAATTCTCCTTTCTGATCTCAGTCGTAACAACACTTCAGCTGCGCGATACAAGCGCCTAGACATCTATCCCAGAACTCCACACTCTTGGTTGCTCGTAAACGTCACTTCCGTTTGACAAGATGTAAATAAGTTGGGGAGGAAGTGTATTAGATTTAAGATAGAACTATCGATAATACATTTGTTGTTATTATTGTGTAGGATTTTTACAATTTTTAAAGGCTTTAAGGAGTCTAATGTTGCCTTTTGCAGAACCATTGTGATCCATGCAGCTCTTAATATCATGGATCACCAAAAAATATACATTTTAAATAATTAATGAAGTAATGATTTTTATTTCTGTTGTTATAATGTTACCAGAAATATTAAGCAGTTCAGTTTTTATGAGTAACATTATAATGAAATACAATATTTCGAATGATTATTTTTAATATTTACCATTCAGATGATGTTAGGTGTTACACACGATAAATGATTATAGTAAAATAAAGTGTATTGTGATTTTATAGGCTCTATGAGATGACTGAGAAGTTTTATGCACTCCCAGACAAACTTAACAGTTCCAATCCAAAATTAACAAATCACTAAGTCTAGATTCTGTTTCTTCAGGGAAGCTTGTATCTGAGAAACATATGAAACTATTAATGTGAGACTTATTTAGAGATGCCTTTTTGAATAACTCCTAAGCATTTTAATCGAATAACATAAAAAGTACTGACAGCATCTGTGGTTTTGAAAAAATGCTGGTCAGCAGGGCCAGCCTTACTGTATTTTCTGCCCATGAAAACATACAGAAAGTAAAAATCTTTTAATCACCCTTCACTGAAACCAGAAACAACTAAATAAAAACAGAAATTTTCACAAATAATTCTAAAAAAAAACTTCAGTATTTGATATTCTGTGCAATCATCCTGTCTGTGCCTCTTAGAAACAGCAAGCTCACTTTACCATGTTCCCCATTTTGTCAAAACTGGAGTCAAAGGTTACAGTATATCAACTGCAATATCTCTAAAGACTTTTGCTCTAGCAGGTGATTCTAAAAACATCCTTTTTACGTTAGAATTAAGTTTGCAATTCTTTATGAACAATTCATGGACTTTTTCGACGAGATGTACAGCAAGCATTTTAGATTCAGTATTTTCAGAAACAAGACTGTAAATGCCTCACCTTTTTCATATATCTGCATTATTCAGAAAAAGAATGACATAGTAATGTTACATGTTTTACTATTAAGATGAAATAATTTCTATTGATGAAAACTTAAACTATTGGTTTCTTTCTACAACATCTGCTATCAGCAAGAATATATTCGATATCCTAGGGTGTAAGATTTTAGTTGAAATATTACATGTAAATTTTACCGCAGCATTTGTTCATGACAATGAATTGCTGTTCAAAATCACACTTTGGATATCCTACACTGCACCAATGTAAGCAGTATCTCGACATGTCCTTAAAATAGATTTATACGGAATTTATCATTTTATGTACATTTCAAAATATCTTCTTACAGACAGACTTTTAACTTTCCAAAATGTCATTCAATTCAAATCATTCATGAACTACTTATGACATGACATGCAGCTGTAAACACTTGTAAATGTTTTGTTGTTTCATTGGTGTTACGCTTCCTCTTAATTGTATATTTGTGCTAGGCTTTGTTACAAAATAAAATTTTTGAGCACAAAGTAGTTTTTCTGGTGCTTATGTATCAGTTGCAAAAGTGTCTGTTTCAAATTCTTTTTCAAAATTGTTGATTTTCTCCATTATTGAAAGCCTTTTCTTAAACATGGCAGTGTAGCACATAAGGCAAAGCGAAGAAACAAATGAAACTGAGAGAAGAAATTTTGACAGAACCTAGTCATCATTCTGCCATTCATGCTATTCAGTTGGTCAACAATAACCTTCCTGAAGATGAGCATTTCATCCCTTTACTTTTTTAGATAATTTCTAATTATCACCCACCACTACCACCAAAAAATTATAAGTTTGTTGCCAACCTTGGAAAGAAATCTTGAGTACTTTTGTGTCTGTTTTAATGATGCATTCAGTGCCACCTATTTCTTTTTTTCTACAATACACACATACTCCTTCGTTTTTTGCACTGTTGTTTGATTTCTTGGACACAGCCTTGGAATCAAAATCCTAAAATGAGAAGATTAAAAAAAAGAGGCCCATAAAGCCTTTAACTTTTTGACAGGTGGTGTCGTCCCACCATTTTAACAGTTTTTATCTCCAAGATGAAAGCTGCAAAATTCTGTTTAAAATACATACAATAACACCTTTTAATTTTCTAAATATATAACAGATGGCAGCACTAGTATTCATAGAAATCGTAGAAAAAATGCACATTTATGGCATACCTGATTCTTTTTACTGAGTATTATTCTCAGTTCCTAGATTTTGTGAGGAAAAGGAATATTTTATTATTTTATTTATTAATTTTTGGTTGGTAGTTTGGAATTCCTGATGTTAGATCATTCGAGATATTGGATGCCTGGATTTCAGACTTTGTACTGTGTTGCTGTTACCAATCTCACTTGTATGATAATGGTCAGCATAAGCCCACAATATTCACAGTGGCAAAGATCAAATGCATCTATCATTGGCAAGAGCCTTCAGCATCATATAGTAAGTGACAGCCTGACTTTAACTCAGTTTTACCCCCAATTTTGAGAGGCAGCACCCTGAGCAGATGGGTCTCCCACACCTCTTCTCCTAGAGCCAACCTCTTGAAAGGACTTTCGGACTGCATACTTAGAGTGCCCCTATGCTGCACAGACACTATATATTTACAAACATCCATGCCTCCTCCAGGATTCGAATCTGGACCCTTTGGTACGGCAGCCAGTGTCACTAACCACTATCGCAGTTGGGCAGTTAAACTGTAATAGGTAGGCGGAAGCGACAAGCAATTTCTACAGCTGTTATATTCATGGTTGAAGAATCATTTGGCAAGACAAGCCAGCGAATACTGTGCACCTGAGTAGCAGGTGTTTGTGTTCCACTAACTGCCAAAAACCAAAAGGGCTAGATGAAAGTGGTGTCATCAACATTTCAACTGGACTGTCTTAGATGGCCACAATGGAAGTTCATGGAAAAATCCAACTTTACCATGAAATCTGATAACAAGCATATAAGGGTCTGAAGAGAATGAAGCACATTAAATCAGGCCCAGAACATCACACACTGACAGGTGACAAAATTATGGTGTAGGCTGGAATCTCAATGGGATATTGCAGCCTTTAAAGATGGTTCTGTTACAGATGTGCAGTATCAAAATAAAGTTCTATACCCATTGTAAAACTCTATACTGCAACGTTTGGTTCTGCTTTCCTTCTTATGGATGATAATTCATGTCCACATTGAGCCAACATTGATAATGATTACCGGAGAATGAGGGCATTTCTCGTATAGAATGGCCACTATATTCCCCCAATTTTAATCCTTTGAAAATATTCAGGATGGCATACTGTATTTGCATGTTTACTTCCTGCAACTAGTCTCAGGCAGTTTGCAGTCTGGTATTAATCAAATCTTTACTTTTCTATTTTGGTTCATTTTCCCATTTCATGATTAACTTATTTATATCAAGAGGTAAATTTAAAGAGTATCTAGAAAATAGATATTGGTTAATCAGTCTTGGAATTTATTTTGTTGTTGATGATATAATGTCTACATTTAATTAAATTTAAAATTGTGATATCACTAATATGATGAGTGCAGTAAATGCATTCAAATCTCAAGTAGTAGTATTGAAAGCTCATTTAATGAAATTCCATTACCATACTCTCCAATCCCAAACTTATGAGAAAGTTGAGTCAGAAACTGTATGAGATTGAAAACTATTATTGATAAAAATTACACATGTTATAAGAGAAGTTTTCCAGATTAGTCAATTTTGTGGCATTACAGCCTATTGTAATTTTTTATAAATCCAATTCAATACTAATAAAATTAATATGTCTGCTATGAATTCTGAATATTTTCAGTGGAATAATATCGAAAGCCTAGCATTAGACACATCCATAAACTTGTAAAATGATGTTATTTTTTAAAGCTGGTTATAATGAAAATATGTTGAGGAATGTAATTGATAAAAATATAAGATTCATATATTCAAATAAAAAAAAGTCAATTGACTATTTTACAAAGATTTTTGAAAGAAAAATGTCAACATAATTTATACAAAATAGAAATATAGATTAATTTTATTAAGGGCATCAAATGAATTTTCAATATAATTTAATTTTTAAACAATGAAAATTTTAAGAAGAATGTTGTCCCTGAAAAATTTTTTTTGTTATTTATCATAACTGTTACAGGAAAATTTTGTACTGATGTCTGAATTGAATTTTTCATTATTTTTCTTCTTTTTGTTTGCTTAAAGGATCTTTGCTGTGCAATTTTTTTATTAGCTGGTATGCTTATAGTTGGGGGTTCAAATTGTGTTATACTTGCATTTATTGCAGATTTATAAATTTTCTCCATTTTAGTTACTTCATCAGATGTTGTTATTGAGTTTATTAAGCTTGTAACTTTATTCTGCAGTGCCATTTTTTTTTCTGCTAATTTCAAAGTTTGTGATGTAATCTGCATTAACTCATTTATTATTATATCATTTGTGTTGTCTATTATCAATGAAGGATCATTACATGAATCATGAACTGTATATGCTTGACAGTTTTTCTGCATCTGGCATAAATAATGAATATGCTTACACATATTCCACTTAACAGAAGAATCTATACATGTGCACATATATGTTTGTATGCATACATTACATTCAGTACAATTCCCAGTTACATTCACTGCTCACTTTTTGTATAGTATACAAATCTAAATTGTTTTCTGATGAAATAATCCAGTCACTTTCATTTTGTACAATTTGCGATGACAGTGTTAAGCTGGTTTTATGTCTGTATCTCAAGTCTCTAATTTTACTCGTCAATTTTCCTTTATTTGATATAATGATTCTATCAAAAATTTTATCCCTAATAAGTCTCATAATTGCATGCACAGCTTTATCAAGTCTTTTAACATTTTTTCCGTGCAAATATGAAATATGCATCGAATATAAAGAATGCGTCGAACTTCAGCGTTCGATGCATTCTTTCAATGTGCATATTTGTATTTAATCCACAATGAACTCTGTGACAATAAGCCCAAGTAGTTGCATCTTTTAAATAATGTGTTGAAAAATAATTTGCAAAATCAATTGTATCAGGATCATTTTTCAAGTAATTTAATACAGCTTCTGCTGCAGTATTAAAGCTCTGTATATCACATTCTTGTAAAAGAGTGCGAAGAACTTGATACACTTGTTTTTCTGTACCACTGCCTTTTTAATTTCTTCGCCATGCACAAAAGAGGCGTTTTTCAGGTATGCCCCTCTCTGAAACCCATGCATTAAAAAAAGAATCGGCCATATCTGACATGAAAACTCTTGGTTGTAATTTGCCAACCTTTTGTTTGATTATTGAGAAGAATATAGACAAAACTGGTTGGTCGCTTCGATTCGAAATTAAAAAAGCACAAGGAAATCCTTCTCTTAAATTGTCGAGATAGTTAATAAAGTTATAAGCTCAAAGCCATATGCATTCATACCATGAGTGCCATCTATACATATGCAATCGGAACTAAAATTTTTCAGCATTTCACTTTGTGCATCTGTCATTATGATGAGAATAAAATCTTCATCAGAAATGTATGTGTTGGTGATATTTCCTCCTTTGCCTTATAATATAACACACATGGAATCTGAGAATTAAGCATTTCATTCACCCACATGTCAACACTCACATAGTCATTACTGTGCTTTACTGCACTGGAAGCTAAATCGAAACTTCATTCAATATTTTGCAGATCTTTTTTTGTTATTAGATGCAATCGTTCAAACCCAGAATCAGATATGGAGTCACGAATTTCATCCAAAATTGCATCAAATGGTATTTTAGCTGCTATTTTGGATGCGATAATGATTCTAGCTTTACTTGAAAGGAAAAGATGACCCATATCATTTTCATGGCCTACATGCGTTCCCTGGAAATATGCATAGTATTCCTCTTGTTTTGATTTGATCAATTTTATTTTTGTAGGACAATAAGCATCAATTTTTTTACTGCCCAATATCTTTATGTGTCGCTTTCCAGAACTCTGTGAATGAAAATGCCCTGAACGGTGACATCTAAAATATGTAACTGTACTAGTAGCATTTGGTTTTTCAGATACATGTATTAAAAATTTCGACTTTGTTTTATTTTGTAAATCATCTTTCCATTGTTTTATTTTGTAAATCATCTTTCCATTCAAGAACACTTTCATAGGATTCAAATTTTACGTCATGAACTTGTAAAAAGTGTTCGTTTATCAAATCATTTTCAAAATCTCCTTTACACAAAGGACATTTATACTGTCTCTTAGTTGAAATGTGATCACCATTACAACTAGAGTCACATATTTTGAGTTTGGATGTTTCACATATTTTTAAATTTAGAGTTGTTCATCCGTTCGATGGCATTTTATTACATGTCTCTTCAAATTAAATTTGGAAAAAAAAGATTTCTCACACCCGCATGGAAACTTATTTGATACGATCATATTTGTACAAAGATCTGAATTAGTATAATTTTTTTCATCAGGTTGAACATTTGGCCCTGAAAAGGCCCTTTACTCATTTGGTCCTGAGAAGGACTATTTTGTTTTAAAGTGATTAGACATGTTTGATAAAACTAGATTGTAAACACTTGACTACGAAAATTACAATAAGAGGATTTCCGCTAACTAGCTATTCTATCATTTGAGATCCCTCTCCACAACCGGAAATGACATGGTGCAAGCGAAGAGTGGGGAACTCTGGGATAAGTGAGAACCCAATATCTAGACAAGCGCCTGGCCCCAGCCACCACCTCTGTTCTTCTTGGTTGCCGTTTATGACGTCAGGTTGAAGAGATTTCATTATCTGTTTCGTTTACGTTAAGTGAACTTATACTGCTTTGTTCTTGGTTATGTATAAATGTGAATTTGTGGAGCTGAGGCTCAAGCTTTTGGCGCGCAAAAAGGCCGCGGGGAATTCATTTCGTCACTCTATGACATCACAAGTCGTGTCCAATAAGAGCTGGGGGTGATGTGCGCCTGGCCCCAGCCACCACCCCAAGCTCTTATTGGACACGACGTGTGATGTCATAGAGTGACGAAATGAATTCCCCGCGACATTTTTGCGCGCGAAAAGCTTGCTTTAATTGCAAATACTCTGTTACATTCCCCAAATTCACATTTATACGAAACATAACCAAGACCAAAAAAGTATAAGTTCATCTAACTTACTCGAAACCGATAATAAAATCTCTTCGACCTGACGTCATAAACGGCAACCAATAAGAACAGGGGTGGTGGCTGGGGCCAGTCGCTTGTCTGCGCGATGTGTGAAGTGAAAGTAGAAGTTATTAACTAATAGAAGTAGTTATTATGATCAATAATAATTATTGCCTACATCACTGCCCTACCAGTAACGAAGTTACGTTACTCTCAAAACTTGATGGGAGGGAAGATGCAAATATCTATACGAATATATAAATAGAAATTATGTACTCAAACAAAAACATAAATTTATATGAATATGAAAGAGTTATAATTTCAAGAAGAGTCAATAATGTCATTGAAACGAACAGGACGTTTTACTTGTCTTCGACAGCGTGTTGATTTTTTGGGTTGTTCTAGTTGCTGACTTGGTACGGATGTTTGCTCACTTGGCACAGATATATGATCATTTTTTGAACTTGGAGACAGAAGTTCATTAGGTTGTAACACATAAGCTGGTTTTAGCCTATCCACAGAGATATTAACTTGTTTATTTTTAATTTATAGAAGAAAATATTTCGGGGTTCTTTGCAGTATCAAAAAGGGTCCTTCATATGGGGGCTGCAAAGGTTTTTTTACTCTGTCAACCTGCAGAAAAACATGCGAGCATGTGTACAAATCTTTTGTTTACATTTGGATTGGTAGGGCTTTACGAGAACCATCTGATTTCGAAGATTACTTACAAAATTATCATTAGATATTGGCACAAAATTCAAAAAATTCACCAGGTAATTTAATAGTTTTGCCATAAACCATTTCAGCTATTGTATATTTACAGTCTTCATGTAGAGCAGCTCGCAAACCCATAAGAACTATTGGTAATGTTTCTGTCCAATAAAGAGAATTATGACATTTAATAGCTGTTTTTAAAGTACGGTGTAGATGTTCAATTTTTCCATTCCTCTGAGGATGGTAAGAAGTTGTATAAGGTGAATAAGGCCCAATTAAATCAATGTGGACGACACTAAATCTTTCGTTTGGTGCTTGATATTGAGAATATTCTGATTTTGTATGTTTAGTTACTTTATTTTTCTGACAGTCGATACAAGTTTGGGCCCATTGTTTAACATCTTTTTTAATATCTGGCCAAATGAATCTTTTAGTAATTTCTTTTACGGTACTTTGATTTCCAGGGTGAGGTAAACCATGAATTGTATTAAGTAGAGCTACTAGAGATACCTTTATAGTAGCCTTAGTATTAAGTATTTTCATCCGAAAGTTTTTAGGTATGAATGGTCTGATATTGGATGTAGAGGTATCGCAATATAAGAGTTTTCCCGATGGTAATTGCTGCTGTTTAATATGCAATGATTTGGAATGTAATTTCAACTGTTGCAGTTCATCATCATTAATTTTTGCATCTGCTATCACATCAAAATCGATTACAGGTGAGTCGATGTGCTCAATTCTAGATAGCTTGTCTGCAACCACATTGTTTTGACCACTTATGTGGCGTATGTTAGTAGAGAATTGTGAGATATATTGTAGCTCTCTTAGTTGTCTGGGAGAGGCTTTGTCATTATTTTATTTAGTAGCAAATGTTAAAGGGCTTATGATACATATAAATAGTAAAATCCCTGCCTTCAAGTAAATGCTTGAAATGTTTAATGGATAAATATATATCCAAAAGCTCGCGATCGTGAGTGCTATAATTTTTCTGGGCATCATTAAGCTTTTTTGAAAAAGATGCAATAGGCTTCCATCCATTTGGTTCTTTTTGTTGAATAACTGATTCAATAGCCAAATCGGATGAATCTGGGAGAAGTGCCAGAGGGTAATCCAAATTGGGGTAGGCCATCAACGCTACTTGAGCAATATCTTGTTTACATTTTTCAAAACTTTTCCTGGTTTCATTGGTCCATGGTATTTTACGACAGTCGTTTTTTGTAGATCCTTTCAAAAGTTCATGAAGGGTAGCTTGAGTTTCTGCGGCATTTTTTATGTAATTACGATAGAAATTGATTATTCCTAAGAAGGAACGAAGTTACAGGGTAATCCGAATTGGGGTAGGCCATCAACGATACTTGAGCAATATCTTGTTTACATTTTTCAAAACTTTTCCTGGTTTCATTGGTCCATGGTATTTTACGACAGTCGTTTTTTGTAGATCCTTTCAAAAGTTCATGAAGGGTAGCTTGAGTTTCTGCGGCATTTTTTATGTAATTACGATAGAAATTGATTATTCCTAAGAAGGAACGAAGTTTGTGTATAGTTTCTGGTAATAGATTTTCCATGATAGCTTTCATTTTTTTAGGTAAAGGTTTTGAGTCTTCAGCAGATATTTGGTAGCGCAAAAAGTCTATTACAGGTACTCCCAAAACTGATTTGCTAATATTAATTCGGAGACCATATTTGTCTAAACTCTAGAAAACTGTTTTAAGATGTATGCGATGTTCTTCCTCGCTAGAAGAGGCAATCAACACATCATCCAAATATGGAAACACAAAGTCTAGGCCATAAAAAACTTCATTGATGAACCTCTGAAAGGTTGCGGGAGCATTTTTGAGACCAAAACTCATGACATTGAATTGGTAAAGACCAAAAGGTGTGATGATGGCAGTTTTTTCTTTATCTTCGTCTGCTACTGGAATGTGAAAATATGCCTGAAAATGTTCATTTTTAGAAAATATGGTTTTATGAGTTAAGATATGTTGAAAATCTTGAATTCGAGGGACGGGTAACGATCAGGTATAGTTAAATCATTCAGTCTTCTGTAATCGCCACACGGGCGGAAAGAACCGTCTTTCTTTGTCACTATGTGTAGGGACTTGCCCATTCTGAACTAGAAGGACTAATGATGTTATTGTCTAGCATATACTTGAATTCTCTTTTAGCTATTTCCAACCGTTTTGTGTCTAACTTTCTTGCTTTACAATTTACTGGCTGTCCTTTAGTTATAAAATGATGTTTCACATTATGTTTTACCCTAGATATAAGAAAATTTGGTTTTGTTATACTGGGATACATAGCAAATAAATCAAAATATTTACATAACCTGCTCGTTGTATTTACACTTTCATTAACAGAGATGGGTGCGATATCACCATAAACTGCAAAGTTGGTCACACCAGCAATTAAGCTTTTATGCTTTATATCAATCAATAAATTGAAGTTATTTAAAAAATCTGCACCTAATATGGGTTTACTAATTTTTGCGACAATAAAGGAGAACTGAAATTCTCGACGCAAACCAAGATCAAGAATTAAAACTTCTGTGCCGAAAGTATCGATTTCTGTATTATTTGCAGCATATAATTTATAGTCACTAATAAGTTTATGTTTAGAAGTACGAGGAATAAGGCTTACTTCTGCTCCCCTGTCAACCAGAAAACGTAAACCCTTTTTTTTTGTCTGTGATAAATCAGCGGAATCTACGGCAATTTTCCTTATTTATAGCAGCAGAGCCTGCCGCTAATTCTACTGCTGGTTTTGGTCTCCCGGCGAGTTGTTTTCCGATGCACAGGGGGCTTTGCATCTATCAGGAAAACACTTTTCTCGAAAACGAAAATAACAGTACTTGCCATTAGGATTATAGCGGTTGCGAGACTTACTTCGATCATTAGAAGATCGGCCGCTGTTTCTTGACAGAGGACGAGAATTCCTTGTGACACTCAATTTTTCGAGTTTATTAGCCAAAGCTGCAATTTGTTGTTGTAACTCCGTAATGGCATCTACTCCTGAGGAAACAATACTGCTGCTACAGTATAGTTGTTGTTTCGGTTGCATTTCGATGATAGGATCGGCCATTAGTGCAAGTTTTTCGATATCTTCATCACTAACGATTAAAATATTGCGTACAGAATCCGGCATTTTTTTGCAGAAATAGTGTTTTAAGAACTTTGGCTCTAGTGTAGAATTGGGTGCCCCTTGTTTTTTGGCAAAAAATTTTGTTCAGTTTTGGCGATGAAACCCCATTTCTGTTTAGCATGAGAGTTTTAACACGGTTTTAGCTTCTTGATTTATTTAATTGAAAGTAAATCGATGTGCACATGGACAAAGTCAAAATGTGCAATGACTAAAGTTTGTGCAATTCTCTGATTTTTTTAAGTGAAAATAGGTCGATGTGTACATGGACACGGAGTTTGTGAAATTCTTTGACTTCTTGTTTTGGTTTTGTGTAGCGGCCGTCTAGAAATTGTGTCTTATTGGCGCCGATCTTGGCATCAAAACAGAATCGCCAAAAAACAAGGGGCACCCAATTGTAAACTTTTACCAGAACTTTATTCGAAATGCCATCACTCGCAAGATTTCGCATTTTTTGTAAAAGTTGACTAGGTTTACTATCTCTCAAGTCCATGCCTGTAAGCAGTCTCTGTAAACGTTTATTTTCGCTTTCTTTAAAAGTGTTCAAGAGACGTTCTTTAGCAGCAGTATATTTGTTTTTTCTATTGTCACTTATAATATTCCACAAACTTTGCTTCCAACTGCGAAATTAAATAGTTGAATTTAGTTTCCTTGGCAGTTATTCCACAAATGGAAAATTGCGCTTCCTCTTGATAAAACCATATTTCTGGCTTTTCGGCCCCAAAAGAAGAAACTTTCACACTTACCCGCGCTATTTCTTTCGTCGCCGATTCTTCAGTTTCTGACATCTTTATTAATATTTCCGAGGTCACCAGTATGTAGTCGCTTGCAACGTTCTCTTTATATGATAATATAAACGGCAAAAACAATAACAAGAATCAATTTTTCTATTACAACACTTTTATTACTCGTTCTAGCGCTCGGGAATTCCTCTTTCTGATCTCAGTTATAACAACTAAGAGTGGATCAAACCGCATGTATTCGTTACCGAGTAACGGGTACATCGGTTGACTCGAAGTACCGAATCGGTACTCACAAATTCATTTCGTTACTCCCATTTGTCGTACGATGCGGTTTATTCTAATACGAATGATGGGGTTTGCTGTTCAAATACGAATGATAAGGTTGCTAACAATACCTGTGCGTCACAATGCGAGTATATTTTTTATTGATAATTTCGAATTATTTTGGTTAATTCATCGGATTTGCATTATGTATTTTAGTTGAAATTTTATTTAGTTGTTGATATTTAAGAGGATGAGCAATTTTGACAGCGTAAAGCGTTATTTTATGTTTGCTTTGGTTTACATTAAGACTTGTAGTGCATATTATGTTTGTAAATTGGAAATTTGGATAATTTAGGTGATTACTGATTTTTTTCTTGAGCGTGCCATAGTCAGATTTTATTGATTTGGAATATTTATATACTGCATTATATACTGCCTTTAGGTATTGTTTATATAAGAATATGTATGTTAATATAGCTTCTTTACTTCCTTGTACGAAGTAAGTATTGTAATCGTGAAAAATGTTGGGTATCATATTTCAACGGAAATATCCATTTTTGACCATTATCGAATTCATGTGGATTATTTTTTGGGTGTCGTCTGTACGTACGGACACAATGAAGAACTCTTCCCCCCAAAAAAAAATGGATTGCTAAATGGGATTAAAGGGATATAAGTTGATATTTAAAAGGAATGTTTTCGTGACGTGTACGTACGTATGTATGCATTTCGCATAACACAAAAACGATTAGTTGTAGAACGTTGAAATTTTGTATATGGGACCGCTATAACATCTAGATGTGCATCTCCTTTTTTTATTGCAATTGGCAATACTACCAAACGAATATATATATATATTAAATAAATTATAATTAAATGTAAAGTACACACACACATATATCCATCTTCCTTACTTGGCTTTTATTTTCGCAATCGTTGGTTGTAGTCAGGGCTTAATTTTTAAAATTGGATGTGCTGGAGCACTTCGGAAAGCCATCAGGAGAGGTGGAAAAATACATAAATAAAAAATAAAATAACTATTACAATAATAAAATAATTATTATTAAAATTCAATAAAAATGTAAAGACAAGTCAAAATTTAATTAATTCCTAAATTAATGATGAATAGCTTAGTAATAAAATAAAATACTAGACATCGTTTTGTTTCGGGGCTGTGGCTGAAATTGCAATTTCTTAAGAACTAAATCGAACACTAGCTAAATTTAGGACCTGGACGAGCAGAAAATGTACTGTTTACCAGAGTATGGATAGAAATTTGGCTATGTAGTGCATTCTTCGAAAATGCGTTTCGTCCAATTTTTCTCCCATCGCCTGTCACCTGCAGAAGAATGCTTTTACCCACTGTCCTATCTCAGAGGCTTGGTACCGTTTCATCCCCACCTCAAAAAAAGTGCTGTGTGCTAAAAAAAAGTGCACCAATTCTCTCTTTTCCATTTCGGTTTATTCGGTTACGGCAAAGTACACTGGGTTATTTTCTCAAAGGGCAGGGATGGAGGATGGGCAGGGATGGATGGCCTTCGTGGAGGACTTTTTACGTGAAAATTGGCTCATATGCAAGTTACATATGGAGAAAACCACGAAAACGATCGTACAGCCAGCCCGTTCGCCGGGATTCGAACCCCGGAACGAACTACTAGTATTCAGCGAATTTATCGCTTATTGGCTCACATATACACAAGGGAAAACTAGATGCTTTGTGCTGAAAAAGGAACTGCATTTTTTGAATCATTTACATCTGTTGTGTCGAAATAAAAAATGTAATCAAAGATATTCTTTGTATTCGGATGAATTTTATTGTGTACACATGAATTATTATATTAGGACAAAATATGAAGTGATATAAGTTGAGAAAAGGTTTCGAAAAAGAGAATTTTCATTTTAAATTTTTTTTCAAAAAGAGACATCATATTCATTTCCAGAATAATTTAAATCTGCTGTTCTGAAATAAAAATGTAATAGAGAACACTTTTCGTATTTTTTATTGGATATATGGGATTTACTATTATTACGTGTGCGTGTGTGCCTGTCTCAAAGCGAGTATTTCAGCTATGTACAATGAAAAGTATAAGAAAACAATTAAGCTTACACAACAACTAATTGCGAAAGAAACATTAGAGCCATAAATCTCTCTTAATATAAAGAGACATTTTTTAAATTGACCTTAAATTACATTATCTATTAGAGAAATGCAGAATAGCAAATCATCTATTGACGACATCTCTAACAGATCACTTTCTAAAAGAGACCTATATTTTTGAGAACATAGACAAACATTGGTAATGAACATCGCCTTTTTAAGACCACCACATGTAAAATCTTTTAAAAGCGTGAATGGTTGCATTTAAAGAGGACCCATTACTTTTAATAAAAAATGTAACGTTATTCTTAATTATCCATTCTTTTTGTCTGTGTATGTGTGTCAAAATAGTGATACCGTGGTTCTGTTGCTTTAGAAATGCGTGAAATAAAAAAAATGGATACTATATAGCAAAAATTATATTCATATACACACCTTTTGAACACGTCTGAAATTCATCAATCTGCTCAGCATAATTTGTCTGCATAAAATATTAAATAGTATTAGAAATCAAAAGCTAAGTAGAAACAGTCGTCTCTTCTAAACCATTTTAATTGAAGTAAACACGCGTCTGCAGCCTTATCCTATAGTGAACATCTGTTTTTCGAACAGTGGACGAAACGGGAAATAGGGAGTTGGTGGAAGGCAGCGGGTGAAACGACATTTTTTCGAGCTGGGGGTGAAACGAGAAAGGACGAAACGGAACTAAACCAATAAGACGAGGCCTGGTATTTTATTTTATTCTTCAACTGTTCATCATAAATTTAAGAATTAATAAAATTTTTATTGAATTTTAATTGTAAGTATTTTATATTTCAGTTGCTAATTATTATATTATTTTACTTATTCATTATTTTAATCACTAATTTTTTATTATTTTAATTATTAAATATTTTAATAACTCTTTTTTATATTACTAATTATATCATTTTAATAATATTTATTTTTTTTTATTTTATTCTTTCGCACTTTCCTGACGGCCTTCGCTAGGGCTCCGTGCTTGTAATTTTAGAAATTGAGCCCTATTTAATCATATTAGTGTACCACAACAAAACAAAGTGAATTATTTCTACCCAAAAAAGCGACGCAAATGTCCCGTCCCCGTCGCAGAACTGCTTTTTTTTTCTTCAGTTCTTGCGGGGTTCTGCCACTCACGTGATTCAATGCGATAAGACGCTTCATACTATACTCGATTCAGAACAAGTCACGAAAGTAACAAGTGACGATACGATAGTAACGCATACTGGTTCATTGAGTAACGAATACATACGGGTACTCAATTTCTCGTTACTTCTACAGCACTAATAACAACACTTCAGCTGCGCGATGGGTGAAGTGAAAGTAGAAGTTATTAACTAATAGAAGTAGTTGTAGTTATTATGATCAATAATAATTGTTGCCTACAAGATGTACAAAATCATGTACATGGATCTTATAATCAATTTCTACGACTTGAAGCAGCAGTTCGAGGCCATGCAGCGGCAGAAGAGCTTGATGAAAAAGACTCCAACGCCACTTGATCAAGCCGGATATGATCTACTTGACGCAGCTGGTAAGAAGCTGTTTTTCAAAATCAACGATATCGCCAATTTATTAGATATCCCCATATTCCAGGGATGAATTTTAAAGTATTTTATAGACTGAGCGTTTGGCCAAGATGGCGGCCGCTCAACCTGCAGAAGATCCCCCTCACCACGAAAACGAATAATTAAATAAACATGGTTGAAAAGGTAAAGGACCAAAAGGTTACTGCCAGAACGATCAGGATGATTTGCGATGACCTGTAGTGCCCCTGAGGCAAAGTAACAATTATTACCCTATGTATGCTTATATTGTACTGCATCATGATGGAAAATGTGGCAAGGAATTTAATATTTGCATAATGTATGAAAAAATAAGAATGCACAATGGTTTTATATTTGTTTTAATTTGAATATCTTTTTTAAATAGATAGGCTTAACCCATTAACGGGCTGACCCTTCGGAACAAAATGCTTTGAAAACGGCTGCATTTTTGTCTAACAGCTGCATTTTTATACATTTTCCTATGTGTAACGAGGATAAGGGGCAGTTTTCTTTAGAAAGTCCTTCGCGAAGGCATCCCTCTTTTGTGTACTTTTCCATAGTAAAAGAAAAATGCAATATAAGAATAAAATGTTTTTGAATGTGTGGAGATTATTTTAAAGAACAAACATTTTGCTCTGATTTTCATAAAAATTATGAGACAATAGAAGGAATTAACCTTTTTTATTAATATCGGAATAGGTAATTATTTTCTCACCTATTTTATATTTAAAAAAAAATTATTTCTTTCCTTCATCGTGCTTGCTAAAGTTGCTAATAAGCTTGCCCTTGTTCTAAAATCGGTAGGAACTGAAGGTTTTCGATGTTTGACATTTGATCTGTTTAATCATGGTATTTTAATCTCATGAATGATGAATGGCCAGTGATGTATTCTTTCATAGGAGAGTAACAGCAACATTCGTAATATTAAGAATAAATAAATAAATTTTAGAAGCAAAATATTTTGCTGTACTGTTATCTATTGTTTAAACACCTGGAAGAAATGTTAATATTTTCATCTAGCGATAAATCGTGTCCATTATTAATAAAAAAAATTCGAGAGCATGTTTTTATTACTCTGCGATGCATAAGACGTTTTATTTATCTTCGATATTATTAAAAAATCGTTGCTCAATACAACAAAAGTAAATAATTCAGAAAGCCATTTTATCTGGATTTCTTAGCAACATTTTTCAATAAGTGTTTCTTCGTACCATGAGTGTCATAAATAAAATAGGTTTCTAATATCTTATGATAATGGTCAGTTGCAAAAGTCCTACCTTTAACTTTTATGTATGTTATCGTTTTCCATCTCTCCGCAAAAAACCCAGCTGACCATTATTTTATAATAATATATAGATTGAAAAGCGATCATATCTAATCCTTTTTCTTAAATTTTGATTACACTGCCGTAGACTTTTTAACTGATTTGATGCTTTCTCCTTATAACAGTTTTACCATAAAGGAATACAGAAACAATCGCTGGATTTCACAAAATTGGAATACTTTTTAATTTAAGTTTTAATTTTATTTGGTTTTATGAGTAAACAGAGTATATTTAATTTTATGAATTGGTAAGAATAGGCTGCTCTGTTACTTAAAAGAAGTAGGAAGTAAAAGTTTAAATTTTATTAGTATTATTTTTTAAATTTCAGTGGTAAACTTTGATTTGAAACATCGGGCGACAATCTGATGTTTTCAAACTATAAATACGTTGTTTTTTCGTTTATATTTTTAAAGTCTTGTTAGCGATATGAGGTGTATAGCATTCACTTCCTCGGCCACAATTGTCGTGAATGTTTGATTTTTAATAATTATTCCCTTCGTCCCTGGTGTAGATCCATAGTAAGAACTGCGACAAATCTCGTTCGCTCTTTTCCTCCTTGCCTGCTGTTGTTCTTAATTAGTTTGAAATACACTAAATTATTTCCTTCATTAATGTGAGATATACGCATGTGCTATATTTAATACAATCATAATATGCTCTAACTTTATGTATAAAAAATCACTCATATTATAAAGAGCAATTTTAATACTACAGAACTAAATTTATTAGTTCAAGTACTCCTTCCGTTAGACGATAAATATTTTTACTCTCATTCTGTAAGGTTTTAGTTAAACTAACCAAGTTTATTTTAATTTAAATCTTTTCTATCTCCTCTCTGCTTCAACTTCCTGTCAGAAGAAGCGCGCGTTTTAGCTTATGTTAATTTTGAAGTTCATGCCAAGTACTATTTAAGCCAGAGGTAGAAACCTCTCGGTGTGTGAGAGCTTTGCCTCAGATCACGGTTATTCCGCTCAACGTTCGCCTGACCAGCTAGCAGTTTAAATTTACAAGCCATAGTGCTTACTACGTGATTGCATTGTAAAATAAATTAAAGTGCGGTAGTATTTAGTATATCTTGCTACGCACCCTTTTAGATAGAGGCCAACTTCCGCGAATTGCTCTGCGAAGCAAAGTTTAATTTAATTTCTATTTTAGGTTTAGTATTTAAATTTATTTGATTGTTAAGTTCGACCAAAGTGTGGTCTTTTACTTTCTGTATCTCTCCCGAATTGGGAGGTTTGTTATTAATAGTGATTTAATAAAAGAAGATTTCAAATCCCTTTCACGTGCAGTTATTCTCCAGCCGAGCAATTACATCAGAACATAGCGTACCTTCCGCTCCCTGTTCCAGTTCAGGACTTAGAACTTGAGGATAAGAACCCTTTACAGAATTTACAATGCTTCCAAAAAGAATGCACAGAACACTAAGTCCTGACAATTCTATTTAAAATACTGTATGAAAGAAATGTGCAAATTATGGATTTTCGACAGTGAATATTCTTTTTTCATAGAATTACACAAATAAATTACATGAAATGATTCGTCTCAATGCTTGTGGCCGTTCTAAAATTGGAAAATATTTGTTTTAGAAATTAAATCCAATAAAGATCTCATTGCTGAACTACATTTAAATGATATCAGTTTTATGAATAATGGACATATTTTGTAGAGCTTTACGGACATAATTAACAATTTTGTATTCTTTAATCATTAAGAAATTCCCTTAAAACCATTTTTCTATTAAAGGGAAGAGTTTTAATTTGAGTGGCTGTGAAACACGTAGATCAATGAAAGAACTATCGACGCATTTATTACTTCTGCTATAATTAATTTAAGTATTAAAACTAATTAAGTGGAGGCAAGAGTTTATAAACGTCTTGTGCCGAACTGTCTTTCATTTATCTTTGAGTGTTAAGCATTTAAGAATTATTTAAGCAATAACGACACTGTCCTTTTTTTACTGAAAACTTAATTTTTTTGCATATTGAATATTATTTATTCCTTTGATGATTTGTTTAACATTTTGCCTAAGAAATGATATACCAGGTTTAGAATGTAATTTTTTGCTAAGGCCATGACATGACGACAGCTAAAAGACACAGCAGACGAAACGTCTAGTAAACGGATGCTGTAAAATGAAATTGAAAAAGATATGTGAAATTATTGTTCTAAAAACTGAAAAGAAAACCTTTGCGAATCTGTACTATTGTAATGAGCAATCAATAACAAGTTTAAGAACGTTTTAGAGAAGCAAAATAATAATAATAATAATAAATCTGAAGGCTTTCAGATTTTATATTACGCCCAAGGCGACGTTTTCTTAACGTTTTATGTGTTACCTTTATTTATTAAATATCATGTTCTTCGCACTTAAACCATAAAACTCGATTCAAGACCAATATCACAAAAAATTTAAAAAGAGCATATCTTTAGAATTTCCGATACACAGTCTTGCGCGCTGGAGATATTTTTTTTTCGTACAGCGTTGCCGTTGCTCGCTTTGAAATCGTTGAGATTGTTAATCAAAAATTCGTTAAAGTTTTACAAAATATCAAACAGATAATAAAAGAAATTCCAAATTTTGGCTTCCAGATGCCCATATTCGAGTGAAGGACTACATTATTAAAAATTTGATGTCTCTAGGTACTGTTGTTTTTTCAGATTGCGAGAAACATACATTCATACAGATTCTTCATTATTTAGTTCTCTAAATATAACGCAGGACTCATATTTGGTGGCAGCGATTTGAAAAGTGATTCAGACTTTCATAGTGTTATTTTTTAAAGTGTACTATAAAAGTTAGTTATACTAAAAATTTTTATCGTGAAATTTTGTTATATTATTAAGTTATACTAAAATTTTTTATAGTAAACGCAATAATGCCAAAACAAAACTAATAGCCCTTTTGGGTAAATTGCCCGTTTGGGGTAATGATTGTCTGAATTTCAAATGAAATTAGTACATTTAAAGTTTTCAAATCTTTATATTAAAAAAATACTAACGCAGTTCAAATCTAGGTGTGAATTCTCAATCCAGAATAAAGCTAAAAACCGAAGTTTGTTATTTCAGATTTATTGCGTATGCAATAGTTTAACTAATAACTATTCTACTACATTTAATATTTTAAAAGCGATATGTTTGAAAATAAGATAGCTGTATAAAAGAAAACTTTTAAGCTTTGTAGTTCTGAAATCTATGCATGAAATGCTGATGAGCTGAAACATGCTGGACATTTACCCTACGGCACTCCCACGGTCATTCAGAGAAAAGCTATTCTTTTGCAACGTTCTTGACAGCTCGCAGCTACTAATGTTTATGGAGCAATCTATCTCAATTAGGCGGAATCTTTGATCCAAAATTCTGGGAGGGAAGACAACTAACAAAAGAAGTTGCTAGCATTTTTCGAAAGTTCAGTGTTATTTTCGCGACATTTTAGGAGGAGTTGGGTCAAAAGTAAGCGACAGTTTTAAAGGTATTTGCAGAAAATAACTCGACAGGCTAAGGGTTAAATCTTCTTATGTACTGTTATATACTATGTATACCGAATGTGTGTATAGTTGTACTACATACCGCTCTCACGCTATGCAATTATGTTCAAACATGTCGGTACTTAGATATTCAGTGTAAGTCTTCTACTATCTGTTATAATCTAAAGTAATTTTGAGGCTATCCTTATACTTCCAGGTTTTCTCCTTTACTTGCTAACAATATTCACACTGTAAAAAGTTCTTCCGAAGTCATCGATAAACTTAAAGGGATTTCTCCACTGAGTTCCATTATGGTTTCGTTTGATGTCAAATCACTGTTTACTAATGTTCCAGTCGAAGGAGCACTAAAATGTCTTGAAACTAGGCTTAGAGAATCCCATTTCACACATACTGAAATTGATGAGTTGGTTTCGCTTACTAAAGTCTCTGAGTCAAACCCACCGTGTTTTCCAAAATAAATATTATCGTCAAATTGAAGGATTAGCTATGGGTAATCCTCTCAGTCCTGTACTTGCTGACATTTATATGCACTATTTTGAAGTAAAATTATTGGATAAACTATCTTTTCGTCTCTGGATTCGTTAAATAGATGACACTTTCGCACTTTTTGATGGTAATAAAGATGATTTATCCAAGATTTTATCAATTATAAATTCAATTGATCCAGCCATCCAATTCACTCTTGAAATTGAATCCAACAATTCCCTCCCCTTCCTTGATATTCTTATAATCCGCAATGAAATTGATTTTAGCACTACTGTGTACCGTAAACCCTTTGCAGTTTGTTTACCACCCCATGCTAAGTCATGCCACCGTGTTAAGCAAAAAATGGCTTCTTTTTACAATTATGTATTTCGCGCGCTCAAAGTTTGTTCCACAGAATCCTTGCTTACCAATGAACTTAATTATTTAAAAGTAGTTACTATTGACCGAGGATTTTCTCCCGTGATCATTGATAAAACTGTTAAAAAATTTTCAGTTTCCCATCATAGAAGACATTCCACTGTTAGAAATAATATTAATGACCTTGTCGTGCTTCCATTTTATCCTTCTATTAGTTATAAAGTTGCACGGATTCTCTACAAATTCAATTTTCAGGTCAGTTTCTGCCCCATCAATAAAATTCACGGTTGGACTTTAAAAGATTGCGTTTCTGACTTTAATTCTTGGGGAATTTATAGTATATCGTGTCAGTGTGGCTTGAGATATATTGGCCAAATTCTTATGTCGGAAAGGGCGAAATTAACAAATCTTCGATAGCGTATCATAGTCGGAAATTTAATCATAATTTTGACTTTGGATCTGCAAAAATTATCCAAAAGGTTTCTTCCGTTGGTGAATTGGATTTTCTTGAGGCTTTTCCTATCCGCAAAGATTTAGCATGTTTAGTGAATGATTTTAAGTCTAATCCAGTCCTTCCTAACGCTTTTAAAATTCTATTAAACCATTAACGGGCTGACACTTCGCACCAAAATGCTTTGAAAACGGGTGTATTTTTGTCTAACAAATCCCTCCAAAAAGGTCTGCTTTGCTTTCAGGAAACGCTTTTAGATGGGCCATTGCCTAGAGCGGTGTGTTCGCTTTCCCTTAGAGTGATGGGTAAGCCATAAAAGATCTTCCCGCTAATGAATAGCAGCAAGAGCTTGTCGGCTCAGGCTCAACTCGAGGTTTCGCTGTTACGTGTGATCGCAATCCCAGGATAACATAAGTGCCGATTTTCGATTCCGTGAAGATTTCGAACAGATGTGTAGAGCATAAGGATGTACAGTCAGTATATCCAGTGCAGAACGGCATAATGTTAAGAGCTTGTCCGTTAGTTTCGTTAGTTTTTAGTTATTAAATGCTTGATCTTTTGATCATGGGACTGATCAAACAATAATTTTCCTAGCGTAAGTTTTTCTGAATTTTAAAGCAATTTCTAGAAGTTTGGCAGTTTTCTAAAAATATTTCGGTAATTTCAGCTATTGTGCGTTTGCTAGCAATATGAAATTTAAAATTAAAATTAAATTTGAGTTAATTTGAGAGACTGCATTTTTAAATCAAACGGAAATTCAAATGAATTTGGTGCAGTCTTTTGCTAGACTAGGAAGAATTATTTCTGTGTTTAAAGACAGGATTTTCTCCCTTTTCCGCATTTTACAGATTAAATGTATAAAACGAAACATATGAAAATCCTTTTTAATTCTCATAATTTTGGTTAAAAGAATTGTAACGTTTCAATTTTTTTTCTATTTCTTTTTACATAATATTCCTGCTCGTAGGTGACTCAGTTTGAAATTACGAAAATTACACTTACAAAATATATTACGGCATTACATTATCTCAAGGAACAATTGAAATTAATGTACTCAAATGATATGGAATGTAAGAATGATAATATAAATAGTCAATTTAAAATAAAATTCTGTTTGTCAGTTTTCATTTACAGTTTTCCCTGCTTTATGTTCCGTACAAGGAAAGGTACTCTGAAATTCGTATATTTTCAAAGAGCTGCATTAGAAAAATGAATTATTCATGAAACGGTAAGAATTTTTTTTAGGTATAACTCTTATCCAACTCAAGTCAAATAAATTTTCTATGCTTTGTGTAACTGATTGCAACTCTGTAATATATCATATGCAAGTTTTCAAGTATGTATGATCGCAACTGAGATTGGATGAGCACTGACTTCTTAACAGCATTTATTCTTGAATCTTTTGATGTACTGACAAACATTCTCACTTAAGCCGCCTAGACGGTATAGTAGTTAGGAAAACATGTTGTGGTATGGATAGGTCCGAGTTCGAATCTCGGAGAAGGCTTGTCTGTTTGTACATGTATAGTGCCCGTGCGCCATGGGGGAGCTCTTAATAGGCAGCGATCCGAAAGTCCTCTCGAGAGGTTAGTGGTATGGGAAGAGGAGTGGGAGACCCCAAACCCTTCTCTCAGGAGTGCTGTCCATCAAAATTGAGGGCGGAACTGAGCGAAGTCGTACTGTCACTTGTATGGTGCCAAGGACAGGCGCAAAATTGCACCTCTTGCCACGATGATTTTCGCGGGTTTCCTCTGATGTTACTATTAGATAAGTGAGATAAATCACACACAACACGCATTCCCACTTTTTTTTACCATTTATATGCCTTTGTCGAAACAAAATTCCAAAAAGAGTTTATTTGCTACTCTTATCATTAGATTATCGCAATTTAAATTTATTTAAGTATGGGTTTAACGCCGATTTCAAATTATTTAATTTTACTTTATTTCTGATAAGGTATTCTTATAATACGATTGTCTCATTTTTCAGTTTCAATCAAGTGAAAAGTATGTATTTGAAAATTGCGTTTTGAATTTAGAAAATAAGACACTTGTTCCCTATATGCTTCCTTTGATACAGATAATTTTAGCAACTTCAAATATAACTGATGTAAAATACTTTTCACTCTATTCTTCTATATATAGTAATCTTTAACACAATATAATTAATGCGCTGTTTCTCTAAAAGCACGTGTAACTTAAATTGGGAATTGTAACAATAGATTTAATGGAAATATGCGACAGCTATATTAATCTAATAGTCAAGTATTCCTGTATATTGCTGATTTAATGTCATGCAAACATATGCCAGCAATACAATATTTCTAGCAAGGGAAATTTAGTTTCGACAGATAAGCTATCTGTTTTCACATAGTTGTTTCTGTTTTTGCTCTAAAATTAAAATCATAACTTGAAATAATTTCCCTTATTACAGTTTCCATTTAGTTACTTCACATATATTATGAGGTATTTCTCCGGCCTTCTTCGCATGCCTTCGGGGTGTAGTGGTCAGTACACTCGACGCGTAACCGGGAGGTCCGTGATTCAATTTCCGGCGAAGGCGTAGCTCATTTTCCATTCTCTCTGCTTCCAAAAAAATCCTAATCGATCTGCAAGTGGCGCCCGAACTAAAAAGGTGATGGATGATGATTCTCCACCACCACGATTTGGCGATTTGGGCTCCTAGTCCCCAGTCGCCCTTTAAATGGAGAAGCATATAAGGTATTTCTCCCGCCTTCTTCGCAGGTCTTCGTGTTGTAGTGGTCAGTACGCTCGTCGCGTAACCGAGAGGTCCGTGGTTCGATTTCCGAAGGCTTGCTCATTTTCTATTCTTCTGCTTCCAAAAAATCCTAATGGCTCTACAAGTGGCGCCCGAACTAAAAAGGAGGTGGATGATGATTCTCCACCACCACGATTTGGCGATTTGGGCACCTAATCCCCAGTCGCCCTTTAAAAGGGGGAGTATATAAGGTATTTCTCCCGCCTTCTTCGCATGCGTTCGTGGTGTAGTGGTCAGCACGATCTACGCGTAACCGAGAGGTCCGTGGCTCGATTCCCGGTGAAGGCGTTACTCATTTTTCATACCTCCTGCTTCCAAATACCTAATGTCTCTACAATATATACTAAAATAAGAGTGATACTACCAATTACTTTCATATATTTATATTTTATTTATTTAGCTCATTAGAAATGTAAAAAAAATATTCATAAAGAATTTCTAGTTATCAGCGTATAAAATTATACACAATTGAAAAGGTGAAATCTGGCATTCTACTAAATATATTTTTGTTTCTTATAAAATGTAAACAAAATAATTTAATTTGGTACTAACATGGCTTATAAGTTATTGAAAGTTTAGAATTATCCATTCAATACACATTTTAATGATAGTCAATTATCAAATTCCTCCTTGCATGCTCTAGTAATACTGGTGGTTGTAACCGGCAATCAGAAGTTCAAATCACATAGGAGAATTTAACTTATTTTTTATATATCGTGCTCCGAAAAACCGTGATGACAGATGAAATAATATGCATATATCTGTTCTGTCTACTTTCTTAAGCTTAGGAATTAGCGTGAAAAAGTACCGTCACATTTAAATTTTGCTTTAATACTGATTTTTCTCTAATTTATTAATTACAAATTTTTCTTTTACTTTCTTATTTTATTTTTATTCCATTTATTTATTTCTTGTAATCTAATAATCTTAAAAATACAGAAGGGATAAAGAAGTATTCCTTTTTTTTCGAATTAAATGGAATATTTGCATTATATTTTAAATTCTTTCACCCTTTTGCAGCTATTTTTTTAATTGTCTTACTATATATATATATATATATATATATATGAGCAGTAAAATTATAAAAAGTGATAAATATATACGACACTTTTCATAATTTTATTACTCAAAAAGTTTAATATCTCAGTGAATGTATCTTTTTAACGTTTGGATTTTGACAAAAACAGAATGACAGAATGACAGGATGTTTGGAAAAAAAAAAGGATAAGGAAAGGAAAGTAACTTACTCTCTCCCCCATTCAAAGCTATCTCTCGTTACTAAGCAATTTACATTGTAGGAGGGATTTTGTCGCCCAGAGGTTGGTTATTTCAGTGAAAGATTAGAGGTCGATGCCTGCAAAGGACGAAAGGAATCGGAAGGCTCCTAGAAGCCTCAATCCCCAGTGGGGTAAATTACCATTTGGGAAGCTTTAATTTTAGCATGAAATAGTTTTCAAATACAAATGGAATTATTTTCGAGAAATGTTTCAGAAGTTTTACAGAAAATAGTTAATCTAAAGTTGATACAGCAAATTAGTTTCTGAAATTAATACGCGAATGCTATCCAAATGCGAAAATATCTCCATACTTTTTTATCTTTTTTCTAAAAGACCTACGTTTTGCAATTCCCTTTGAAATCTAGTAAAAGTGCTAAGATAACATGCCGCTGGTCTTTATGGCAATTAAGCGTTCAGAATAGGAAAGTCGTTCGTAAATCTCAAGCATTGAAGTACTTTGTTCAGTTTTCCTAATATTGATAAATTCCACGTTCAGAATAGGAAAGTCGTTCGTAAATCTCAAGCATTGAAGTACTTTATTCAGTTTTCCTAATATTGATAAATTCCTTCTTCAGCAGCTTCTTCTTGCATATAAATTCGGTTTCAAGTTCCATATTCCACAGAATATTTAAGAATGAAAGTGCACTACGCAATCTGTGGAATAGTACCGATATCTGGACAAGCTGAATGTTTATTTATTTTCCACTATACTGGAATACTTTTCACTGAATTCATCATTATTAAATTGTCTATAGTGCGCTGATTAAATGCTACTGAATTGTCATGGGTTCAGATTAATTGAAATCGTAGAAGTCCAGCTAAGAAATTCCTTGAACATGTGAGTTAGGCTTTATATTATTTTACTACTGATGCTCTTAATTCTGCTCTGAGTTGTATCGAGCTCTGCGTAGTATCTTGGCTAGCACTTCCCAGTCACGTATAATGTCATATTCCGAATTATTTCTGGTGATCCATGCATAAAATCCTGCAAATTTATGTTTGGAGTTATAGCGCGCGAGGTCAATGCCCCTAACGAAAGAGATATTTCCGTGGAGAAATTCCTAAGGAAAACAGGCTTCTTTTCACGCTACACATAGGGCTATGTGTATTTTTAATATTTATGGACGCATCAAGAATCCTAGCGATTAGTAATCGGTGCGCGAATAGGATACGCCTAAAATAATACGAAACTTCTTTAAATTTTTGAATTAATAATACGCAATAAATATTAATATATTTAATTGTTTTGGAAAAGAAATGATCATCTTTAAAAACTAAATTTAACTATCATTTAGTTTATTTCAATTTCGTTTGTTTGTTTCAATGCAAAGTGTTGTTTGAAAGAAATGAAGTGATAAGACTGATGCATAGCTGTATAAATCATTACCATAAAAAACCTTAATTTTGCGATCAAGATTATTTCAGAAATAAAATATTTTTTACTTATTAGTTAGATATCGAGTTCCAAGTGCCGCTGTATGCCGACGATTAGCTTGAAGCATGTTAAGCTTAGTTCCGGTGATTTGCAGTTAGTTGTAGCGTTGCAGGTGTATGAATGCCTGCGTATGACCATAAGCAGTGGCGGCTCGTAGCTAAAATTAGTGGGGGTGCTGTTCCAAAAAATTTTAAACTTTTTTTTAAATTGTGTAAAGGGAAACAAACATGTATAAAAAGAAAATTTATTTTGAAACTTCCATGAAATCTCGCAAGAAAAAAATTAAACATTTCTTAATTACTTAAACCTAAGTTGTTGCAGTCAAATCTTTATCTATTCATTTAAAAATGAAATCCATTCGTCTTGTTCTAATTTGCGCAAAAAGATCAGTAATTTTCTCCTTGATCTGTGGATGACAACTGAAGAAATTTTTCTATATTGAAAGCACTGCAAGCGCATTTAGTCTCTCCGAATTCATAGTGCTTCTTAGAAAAGTTTTTATTCTTTTCAGTGTTAAAAAGCAGCGTTCTGCGTCTGATGGAACTGTCAAGAACTGTCAAGACAATTTTTATCAGTTTCGTAATTTCACTAAGAATTCACCAGAAGGCCTGTATTATTTTCCAAGATAAATTTCAGTAGCTCAATTAATTTGCAGTATTCATGAATATCAGACTACAATGGAATACTTTTAGTTCAGTTTCAAGCTTTTCTTTGTGAATCATTAGATATGCTTCAGTGATCAGTACTATTTATTCTGAAGGATAATCTTTCCTAAAACTAGGGAAGCATTTCTTGTTGAACAATTTAGCAGCTGCTAAGTGTTTAGTGGAAGAATAGCTTTCCATTATATCAATACATATGAAGTCACCTGTTTCCTTAGCTTCTGCCATCAGTGTCTTTGAAGAATTCTCACAGTACGTTGAGTTTCTTATATCTAAAATGGCAGTTTTGAAATTTGTTATATATGCATTAACTTTAAACACACTAGTTGTGAATGGTCTTAGAAACACCTTTGAAGACTGTACCAGTTTCTAAGTGATTCTTCAAATCTGAATCTAATTTAGAGGCAAAATTTATTAATCCTCTAAATACTGCTGAATTTACTGAATCGTCTTTGTCATCATGTCCACGTAAGGAAGTTTCACAGTTTCCACAAAAGAAAATACAGTCTATTATTTTGCACAAAATTTCACGGTTCTTTTTAACCTTTATGTTATGCTCATTGAGTGAAAGTCTGTATCCCTCACTAAGTTTCTCCTTAATACTACGGTTCCTAAAAGTGACAATAAAACTACATTATCAACGTGCTTCTTTGACTTCTCATGCTTTTCAGTTTTTTTCTTTCATTTTGTTTATATTTCTGAAATCGTCTTTTGTCCACGTTACATCACCTCCAAACAACAAGTAGGGCAAGCAAAGCAGAACATTTTTTACTTCACAACCGCAAAGCCAATTTTTCCGTTGGTACCATTCAGAATTGAAACTACGAATATATTTCTTCTTCTTGCTTATGTCTGACTGACTTATTAGAATATCAGTTGCTGAACGACCTCTTTTCTTAATTGTAATTTTCTAATGGAGAGACAGCTGTGAAAACGAAAGCTCTTGAAGTTCACTTACAGTCACAGAATTTATTACTTGAGGATGCAAGGACATGGTTAAAATTTTCTGTAAAATAAAAGAACCGAAAAAAATGAATCAAACAGAAAAGCTGAAAAATAATCTAACCAAGAATAAAGAATATAGTGTATGATTTATAATCACAGCACACGCGGAGTAAAAAAACACCTCCCAACGACACTCCAGATTCGGCACTCCAAGACCAACAATGCTCTTCTTCCTCTCGGCCTCGTACGCTGCTCCTGCATGCGCAGAACAACAAAATACCGCACCCGCGAAATAAAAAGTAATCACGTTTCCAGAATTTCGGCACTGCAAGAGCGACAGTGCTCTTCTCGCTGGCTGGCTCGATTGCTGCTTTCTGTGTGCGCATGCGCAGAACAACCAAACACCACGCCGCTGGAACGGCAAAGCGCGCAGTTCCATACAGAGACATTCGTACCTTTTTCATAAACTGGAGGATGGCTACTGACATTAAGTTTAAGGATTATATATTGTAGAAGTATAAAGAAAGGAATGGGGAATATAAGTGGAAATAGGGGGTGCTGCAGTTCCACAGTGCTTATTACGAGCCGCCACTGACCATAAGCCAGGATAGAAAGTAGTATACAGAATGTTGCGGTAATATTTATTTTTCAGTTACGGCCTCACGGGGATTAAATGGTTAAGGCCGCTGAATACTAGCAGTTTGACCCAGGTTCGAACCCAAACAAACGAACAGTTCTTACCTGTTTAATTTTTGCGATTTTCTCTATGTGCAACATGACCCAGTTTCCCACAGAAGGGGCTCCACGAAGGACTTTAGCTCTTGTGTGCTTTGCTGTATTCAAATAACCCTAACCCTCATACTGCGACATATATCACACTAAATCAGTATATAAGATTTCGGAACAAGATTTTAAATAAGACTCCGGATCCCCACTGACAGAACATCTAAAATCACTGAACACAGCTAGCTCGACTCGGGTTCAAACCCTGGCGAACGAACTGGTTTCATGGAAGTTTTCTTGGCATTTTTACAAGTAGAACGTGAATACAAGTCAGATCATCTTAGAAAGTTTCCTTCCTTTTGGGTTGATAAACAAACGCGTGCTTCGCCGTAATCCGAATACATTAAATCCGTCTATAGTTGACAGTTATAATTCTGTCTTTTTAAGGAAATATTAAGGTAAAAAACATGCAACTATCAAATTGCATGAGACAGCGAATATTTTAAAGCAATTAACATTTTAAGCAGCAAAACCTTTAAATGAACTCATGAACAACTGTAAGTTGCCGCCTAACTGATACAGTGGTTAGCGTCGCTGAGTGCCGTGCCGAAGGGCCCGGCTTGAATCCCGGAGAAGGCATGGATGTGTCAGTGTGGAATGAAGGCAATCCAAATGTGCGGGACCTCTCGAGAGGTTGATGGTAGGCCAATAACAACTGAAAGCTAAACAGCCTCAAATTGGTATAAAACTTTACCGATTACGAAAGCAATCTAACAAAAATTCCTTGCCATCAGGCAATAAAAAATTCTACTCAAATATGAAGAGTTGAATTTTTAGAGCATTTTTTAAGTTAAATTTGTGAGTACGTGTTACTCAATGTTTGGTTTTTCCTAACCTTCTATTCATCAGAATGCTGATAAGAACATTAAGTATGGGACAGGCAAAAATGTTTTAAATTAGATAATTTTTACAAAATAACAGCAAATCTCATAAGCGTGTATAAGTAATTCAAAATATGCCAAAATTCTTCTGATGACCTCTTTTAAACAGAATAATAAGTATGCATAGAAGTAATACATATTTACTTTGCTCATAGTATTTGTCGCTTTGAACAGAAGATCGTCAAAGATTTTTAAACTACTTTCCTGATAAGCTATCGAGTTCAAAGTTTGTAAACATATTCATTGCAGATGGTTATACAATATGTTAAAACAAATTTTATAAAATTCCATTTACATTTTTTAAAATTTAATGTTGACTCGAATTTTTGCACATATTATCATTTGCAAAACAGACTACAAATTTATCAAAACTTTAATGTTTGCACCAACATAAAATATTCTCTAAATAAAATTTGTATAAAGTTTTTAACATAACTTCTGATTTCTGGCCGAATTATTGAAAGTCAGAAAATGTTTTCGATTCATATGAGAATTATTAGAGACATTTATTTGAAGTAAAAAAATGATTATTCATTGTTAAAAAAAGAATTTTTTAATTGAAAAAAATCATTGAAAATATGTTATTAAGACTAAAAAGATAAAAAGTTTAAAAAGTTTTATAAAATAAGATTTTATTCAAAACTGATAAATTTCTTAATAAGCCCAAAGCAAAAAAAAAAATAATTTATGGTACATTTTAATTTGAACAAGAGATTAATTAAGCTTCCTTACAATAATCATGAGCAATTTATATCGCGAATCATAAAAGTGTAACCACTTAAGTAACGAAATCAAATAGTCGAATCGCAATGTCAAAAATATATCAAGGGCGCCATTTTTTTATTATTCATGATGCAAATTTGTAATTTGTTAAGAATTTTTTAAATTTCTCAGAATTTTTTAAAAAATATTATTTACTCTCTTATTAATATATATAACAAATTACGGTATTCTTCTGTTCTCGGGATCGGATTAAAAAAGGTATGTATGTATGCATGTATATATGGATGAATGTGTTCATGTATGCGTGTCGATATATATACGAACGTATGTATCTCTTTAGTATATATGCACACAGACACATAAACACACCATGCATACATACATTCTTGAATCCCTTCCGATAGCAGAATAGTATCTAAATTACTTTTCTTTTTTAATTTATTAATAATTTTATGAGTTAAAAATAAAAGCTTATTCTATAAAAAGATCTTTATTTTTTTTACACTTCTTAAACAGCTTCTAAAATAAATTCTTAATTCCTCTTCTGTTAACTTTCTAAACTAGTAGCAAATTTCTTGTTTCTTCAGGACCAGTGTAAGGCCGTTATCGTGTCAATAGTGCGGGAAGAGTTCTCCCCGCGCTATTGAGGGTTATTACCTATTGTCGTCATGGTTGGAGCGATGCTTGTCCCCTTAGGCATTTGGGGGTGAAAGTGAGACAAAAATCCGTGTTAGGCATTTTTCACGTATCTTTTAATTCTAACAAAAACACGGGACAACCCGTTTCCAAGAAGATATTTAGAATCACAATATTCCGGGTCAAACCGTTCAGGAGCCCGCGTAAAAGTGCGAGATATTCCGGGTCAAACCGTCAAAGGGTTAACATAATTCTTAGTTATTGTTTTTGCCGATAGATGGCGTTGCCTCCTTGCGCGTAGTTCTACCCGAGGGTATAAAAAAGCCGTTACTGAAGTTGCTTTCCCTTTCTAGATATTTTGTTCTCCTGATGAGGCGGGACCTATAGCTGCCCTCAAAATCAATTGATTGTTTTTAGTAAAGTTCGCCAAGTACTGTTTCATCGATTTTGAAATACAGATATATTTATGAATAAATATGCTGGGTTTTCACATTGTATGTGTATATGGTTTTTGCTATATTCAGTTATTCACAAGAAATATCTTATATTTATATCAATTTTCTGCAATAATACTTAGAGATCATATGTGTAAATCAGATTTATGCTTAAAATTTTCTTTTAGTAAAATTTTAGTCATCTGAAACTCGTTTTTGTTATGCTGTAGTGAAAGAGCTAACAGGAATTATGTTAAGGATCTTCATATATGTGAGATGATTAAAAATATCTTCCAGAAATGTAGAGGGAACGAAAATAAGCAGATTTTGTAATGTAATAGGTGTGTAATAGTGACATAATAAGGTTGTATAGAGTACTATTGATTGATAAGTAAAAGTGTTCTGCTGGTGTAAATCAGCATTTCCCACGTGAATTTCAAGTGGTATCTATTGCTACACTTGTTGGTTTAGCTATGGGGCTACCGCTAAAACGAAGCATCTACTTGAAAGAGGTACAGAAAAATGTTTCTTGAGTACCACCTTGGAACAATTGCTCATTTCTGCTCGCGTCCTCATAGATAAAATGCGTAATGGTCAGCTGCATGCTCAGTTATGAACACATACTGCTTGAAATTCGCACTGGGAATGATAATTTATGCTAACAGAATGCGTTTATCTGCCATTCAACAGTGAATAGCATCTCAACATGTCATTTCTACATATACATTCCTTTACAAAATCTACTAATTCCAGCCTCTTCTACTTACTTTTACATTTTTGCCAGATATATTTGAATCTGATATATGCATTCATGTTCAAGTTTATCTTTTACATATCCCAAAAGAGGTGCATATGAATCTGCCTTTTTATTTATGGATGTTAATTTGTTAACGCTCATTCACATGGAGAAAACCTCACTGATGAATTCCTAGAAAGTGAAAAGTTGAGTAAATACTGCTGCCAGCAAAATCTGTGATCTTGGTCTCACAGAAAATTTATGGAACTACCTTGGAAAAGCAGATGCATGGAGACATTTTCATCCTGGAGATTTAAATGCCCTGAAAACACATTGCTGGAGGAGTAGAACTTAATATTCCAAACTATGGTTAACAGTATAATTGCCAGCATGAAAATACATTGTGATAGTTATGTACAAGTTAGCAGAGATCACATCCATATAAAATACATAAGCCTTAGTCTTTTTTCTGAGTTATTTTCTTTTTCTCCCCCCCTGAATTGCCCTTGTAAATTATTATGATTTTATTTCTTCATGCTACAGTTTTACATCATATGCAGTACTTAATTTTTTCCTGTGTGTTTTTGTTGTATTAATATACATCATTTCACATAATTCATAAAATTATAATTCTCAGCTTGTGAGAAATCTATTATTTTAAGTATGTAAAGATAATTTTGTTTGGAACATGAATGCATATTTTGAACCAGCACTTTTACCTGTTGTATCTCTTATATTTATTCTTGCAGAATCTGAAAATTCTTATGAATTGAGATTTCGAAAATATAATCACTGAATACAAAATTAATTATAGTTTTTTTTTGTAGGGATAAATATTTTTAACTGGAAATCTGGTTATAAAAGTGAAGCTTAAAAGTTAGTATTCACATGTCCATTTTGTCTCTATGTTGATGAAAGAAGCAGAGGCTTTGAAGAACACATGCTAAAACATAAAAAGAAGGAAACTCTTATTTGTGACATAAGCAACAAAGTCTTTACTCAGAAACATTATCTGAAATCTCATTTGAGGATTCATTCTGAAGAGCGACCTTATGTTTGTGAAGTATGTGATAAAATGTTTAATCGTCAGTGGAATCTTAAAACTGATTTAAAGGTTCATACTGCTGAATATCCATATCACTGCTTTACATGTGGCAAGAAGTATAAACATAAACAGCGACTTGTGATTCACTTTCTTAATGTTCATTGAACGGATATCTTTAAAAATATAAAACTCCATTTGTATTGGAAGTTGGAGTGAGAAACAAGAAGGTTAGAATCACGGAGTATCCGTGGTTAGAATACATGCCATCCGCGCAGTCCAAGTGAAGATGCCCTTAGCTCTTGACGTGCTCTTCAGCCAATGAGGAAAAACCTAACCACACACAGTTTCTTTTCTGGCAGTTGTAAATTAAAGACCGAAGATTGTTCGCACCATTTTCCCTTTACTTTTCATACCATTTCATTTTATTTTTACATTATATAATTGCAATAATTTCTACATCATGTAATTGCATGCTATCATTAATGAATGCTAGCATTAAAAATATTGTGACCAAAAAAAAAATAATAATAAGTACTCAAGCCATAAATCGCTTATACTTTCACTAAATTGTTTTTCAAATTTTCCATGTTGTAAGTACTCCTTATATTTTGAAAAATCTTGAGTAAAAAAATGATAAAAAATATATAAATTCTACGTTGTTATTTTTAAAACTCACACAACAAATTTAACAACTAAAAATCAATCTCTCTAGCTCCTATTCCTAAGGTGACCAATTGTTTTACAATGAAAAGGAGGTCAACCTATGCCTAGTATTTTCTTTTGGAGTAAATCTTGTAATTTTACAAAGACATTATTTACTCCTTTGCGTCTTCGCCCACCAAAATTTGTGTTTGTATTATCCGCTGTTAGTGCAACAACTTTATATTTCAAATTGTTTTCATTTATTACTGTGTATAGGTGGTTCGCCAAAATTTCAGCAGTTTCGCCCTTCATGGACTCTAAATTAAAAATTTTTACTTGAATGCCCTTGTTAACATAATATCTTACTTGTTTTGGATACAATTTCGTTTCATTATGATTTGATGCATCAGATAAAACCATCACAAATATTGCATTTTTTAAGTCTTCTGCGAGTATATTATCACAGTAATTTTTTAATACTGATTTAATAATAACCTCACACTTTGTTCTGGCACATGAAAATTTAGGATTGTTAAACGGTTTCAATAATTTCGTTGTACAATCCATACTACGAAAACTTTGTTATGAATTATTGTATAAAATGAAAATGTTCTTTCTATTACAGCTGTTTTCCCTCTTCGGAGTAATTAGAAGTTTTAAAAAAATGTGTCACTTTATTACTGGAAGATGATACATCTAATGATTGCTTATGTTTGTTGGTGTTTAAGTGCCTAGTTATGGCTTTGCCTCCAATTGCAATACAAAATTCTATTCTGCAAATATTGCAGAAAACAATGGTGTCTTTCTTTGACACCAGAAATGGAAATTCCTTCTTCAACTGATCGTTGAAATGGCCCTTCCTCTTCTTGATTTTTTCATCCTTTAAATAAAATTAAAAATAAAATATGGAGCTACACTAACAATGTAAGCACATTATAAATAAATAAAATTAAATCTTTAATAACAAAAACTATAAAACTTTACTAAATCTATATTTTAATTATTTTATACTTGTGTTGAAAAGAGACTTGTATAATAAAATTCTATTAAAGAACAAATAAAAAGTGAATTCTACTTAAACACTACCTGAGTATAATAATTATACAGTGAAAGAAAGAAATTCGTATTTGCGTCAGATATAAACGCGAACTATAATATTAGAGAAACATTAAAATAAACAAAGTGCGAGGGTGCGAGACAAGTGTGGCTACGTGAAGTTTTGATATGCTCAGAAAGTGCTGTGTATGCGTTTTATAATCATGTTTTTTCGAACTGCAGGATCACATGACGATTGACGCGTAACATTTCGACGCGGCATCTTTAAATAATACAGAGATAAACAAATTAGTTGTAAAATATTGAAAAGGAGGAAACTTCTTGATTAAGGACACAGCCTACCAAAGGAGGACGATTAGTCACCTTACTATACCCCACATGATATTAACTTCAGTTGTCATGATGAAATGTCTTTCGTATCCTTAGAGGCGCCACCAAGGCTGTTCTCCGAAGAATATCCGATTAAAGTGACAATTTTTTTTGTTTACCTTTTTCTTCGCATCTAAGCTTGATTTTTCGCACCAACCTTTCGCCATGCGGGGAGAAAGACTTAGCGGGTGCAAAACAAGACATATGTCAATTTTGTTTGTCTTAAATGTATTTTGTTACAATTGTTTAATACTCTAAATGATATTTTTCGAAAATTCAGTTATCAAAATTTGTAAATTGTACCTAAAATAATAATAATAATAATAATAATAATAATAATAATAATAATAATAATACTTTTACTTATAGGTATGTGGCGCTTTTTTAACATGTAGTACGAAAGACTTTGGTAACTTTAGGGTAGGGTTTTTAGTTATATTCAGGATGACACACGAAAACACTATCCAAAGGCTTAAGTAATATCAAAGCGCTGCTTTGAGTTTAATAATATGTTTATTTCACATCAGAAATTACAGCGGAGGCCGTTCGACAGTCGTTTCTCAAGAAGTTGAAAAGAGAACAAGTGTTTCTGCTCAAAAATTGTTCTGCATTGATAAGATGAGTAGTAATAGAAGGTAAAAATTCTGATTTATATTTTTTAATTCCGATTTTGAGTGTAGTAACTGATTTTTCGATTTACAAATTCAAGAACGCTTTTAATTTTTTAATATTGCTTTTCGAAAGTTTTTAGTGTTTACTATTGATAATCCAGTATGTGTATTTTCTTATTAAACTCTGGAAGAAGCTTGTGATTTTACCGTTTCATGACATGTCACTAGCCATACTGGTTCCATCATCTAAACATTTCGTTTCATTGTCTAGTAAGTACATTAAAGAAAAAAGCTTATAATTTGTTGAAAGAGCCAACTAGCTGCAGAGCGTTAAAGTCTCTCGACACCGGTAATTCGGTCCAGGGGCTCAAATTTCGGCAAACGTGTTAGTTTATTGGTCTTTTCATGGTGTTCTTCGTGCATAACGTATATATGAGCCAGTTCCGTAGAAAGCCCTTCACGAAAGCATCCCTCCCCTTTGGCAGATAACCCTCGAGTGCTCATCAAGTAAAACAAACTATATGTTGAAAGCTATTAAGTCTGATTTTCCGCCGGAAACAAAATATTGAAATTTTTTACCTTGATAACATGTTTGTATCCTATTCTTAACTTTTCAACTAGATATGCTGCTGTGTACCTAATTGAAAAGTTACCTGAAGTTGAAAACTGATTTTTTTTTTAAATATTGCTTAAATTATAGTCAATATCTGGGTAGTATGTTATATATTTTTTAAAAGAATCCTTAGTGTTATCCATATAGTTTCCATATTTGGCAACATCATTTGATTCAAATCAACAAAGACCGGTGGCTGACACCTTAAGAACTAGAAGATGTGTTGGGAATAATTAAAAAAAAATTAAAAAAAAAAAAGCCGATTAAACAAAAAAAAAAAGTCTGAAATTTTGATGGAAGATATTATTATGAAAAGTGTTCCTGTAAAATTTATCGCTAAAGTGCAGAATTGCCCACTTCTTTGGTACGTTTTGTTTGGCGCTTTTTACAAGAGTAGGAAGAATTGGATTTTTGTCAATTTCTTTTGACTTTTTAAGTGAAAACAGATTGATGTGTACATGGACAAAGTCAAGGGAGTGCACAGTGCCGAGTTTGTGCAATTCTGGGATTTTTTTCAAGTGAAAATAGGCCAATGTGTGCATTCATACTTAGTTTGTGCAATTCTTAAAAATGTGCCAAGGAGTGGGTAAATCTGCACTTTTCCCAAATTTGTTGTACATGTGCTGTTACAAGAGCAAAAGCATCAGATTGCATCATATTTCTATTAAGGAACTAGCTGTCTTTGAAATGATCATAACTAGAGATAAAACATATATGAATAGATGCAATCTTAAAACAAAGCTGTGCCCTCCCACTGGAAGTTCACCACTCCAGAGGAGGCAGGGAAAAGTTACAAAAAGATCAAAATCATGTTATTGTGTTTTTGTTTGAGAAGGCATCATGGATCATTTATATACTGCTTCAGCTCAAATGATTATTTAGTTTAGCTACATCAATGTTTTTACCATTTGCAAGATGCAGTACAATAAAAGTGACTACAACTCAGGGCAAATGATGAATGGCAGCTTTATTACAGCTGTGCATTTGTCTATTCTTATATCAAATACAAATTTTGTTCTGCAAAACATTAACCCTTTGAGGGGCGGGTATAAAATAATTTAAATTGTGGTAAAATTTTGTATGGATTGTAACTTATGGACCCTAAGGACACAAAATTGAGACTTTAAAAAAATATACAGTGAAATCCTGAATTTTGAGGGTCAGTATGTATTTTATGCTGGTGCCCCTTTAGGACACTTTTTTCCCAGATAGCTTCCAATTGGTAATGTTTGTTTTTTTCATTTATTTTTGTGCACTTTTGATGTGCATATATAGAGATGGGTGCTTGCCTATACTTATACAAATCTGAAGTCAAAAACTTAAAATTTCACTAGAAATTTAAAATTAAAAAAAATTAAGTTTTTTTGCATTTTGATGATACCTCCCAGCTGAACATGTGTAAAAGCTGAACATGTGTAAAGAAAGCTCTTTGCGGAAGTGCTTCCCTTTAAATTTGCATTTCTAAGAGTTTAGCTTAGGCATTACTGAAAATCAGTATAATTAATTGTTTATATTTAAAATTACCATGATACAGTAAGCGAGTTCTACGAATTATTAAAACGGTAAACAACGTCGCAGTCTCTTGTGCTTGTATTTCATAAGATTTTTAAGCTTTAGCATTTATACAAATAAAAAAAGAGTTTTTCAAATTTAAATTCATGTTTTGGAACATTTTAATTTTATCATTTTTACAAATTACCTTATTGCTACATAGCGACATATTTCCTTACATACCAGGGAGTAGACAATCTTCATTATTTTCTAAAAATTTTAAACTTTACATTAATAAAAAAGAAAAATATTTTTTTATTTCATATGAACAGCATACACAGCTTTCATATCAGTTTCTTAAATTCTTAAATCACGTCATATTCTCTGTAGGCATACTAGAATTCCACACATTAATGGATAAAAAAATCATAATTTCTCACAATGAAAGAAAATAAAACTACAAATTTGGAACACTAAGCAAAGTTTCACACACACACACACAAATGTTATCAATGAACTCATATTATTAAGTGCAATTACGATAGCAAACACTACATATTAAAATAATGAGGTAAAAGTTACTTTAGGGACAAAGTTTACAGTTTTGCTACTGTTGAGTATATCGTCCGACTATCGATATTTATCATAAGTCGGAAGGCATTGTGAACATATAAAGAAAATGTCTAAATATAATTTTGCAATTAAAACAACAACACAAATTTAAAATACACAAACGATATATTAAACATTGCACATAAAATACATTACATTACTGCTCAGCATCTCGATCTGTTTTCACTTAAAAAAATCTCAGAATTCCACAAACTCGGCATTGCACACTACCCTGACTTTGCCTATGTACTCGTCAATCTGTTTTCACTTAAAAAAAATTCTAGAACTGCACAAACTCGGCAGCGCGCACAACCTCGGCATTGTGCACTACATTGACTTTGCCCATGTACACGTCGATCTATTTTCACTTAAAAAAATCACAGAATTGCACAAACTCGGCATTGCGCACAACCTTGGCACTGCGCACTACATTGGCTTTGGCCATGTACACATCGTATTTTCACTTTAGAAAACCAGACATTGAATAAACTCTGCACTACTCATATACTCAGAAATCTTCTTAAAAAATTTCAGAGAATTTGTAGAAACTCGCACATAACCAACTCCATTGATTCGAGTTGCGAAGAAAATGTTTCCAGAAAAATGACACAAAAGAAAATAAAGCTACCAGAATAAAATAAGTTCTGAGCATGGAAACTGCCATTTTTTACTTAAGTCAATAATAATAATAAATGAAACTTACCCTCAGTCCTCTCCTTTTGTAGAGTATGTTGATGACATGTCTCTGAGAAATATATATTAATTAATTGGCACGTGTCGGATTTCTTCTGTTTTCGCCTAAACATGTATTCATTCAGATAGGAATCAAATTGTCCTTTTGCCTGCCGAGAGCCACAGAAACTTATTTTAATTGCTGCCCAAGTTCCCTCAATACTGTTGGTATGCGCACCTGTATCCGGATCTTTAAAACACGAGCTATGATTGACTTTTAGGTGCGCATATCATTCGGACTTGAGACACCTGTATGCTTTTCAGCAGTCTGATATAATAGTTGATCTTGGTAGAACATTCTGTTTAATGATTTCCAACAATGGCTTGGCACCTCTGCTTTTAACCACTCTAAACACACATTTATCTGCCCTCTCTCAAGCAAACCAAATACCCATCTCCCTCTCCCTTCGACTCTTTTCCCTATGATATTTTTACTTGCCAAATTTACTTTCGTCGATTTCCACAATCACATCTTCCCCTCCCAACATCACATTCTCCTTCAAGCATAACTCCATGCACACTCCCCTACAAAAACTTTTCCAAACCATCACTGTATTTTTAGCAATATGTAATTCCAATCGTGTAAAATCATTCCCGCACTTACCCAACCACATATAGGTAACTCGCAAAACACTACACATGCTCAATTTATTCTTCGCAAACCATGAGTGCTTTCTAATAGACCTTGTAATTCGATGCTTACGTTCGCCACCACTAACTCTACACATCCGTTCAAAACCATCTATACAGTTCTTTTGCTCATTTCTTTCATATCATTTTCAGAAATTGGATATTTATATGATCTTGCAATCAAACTTTTCTCCATACTTTTCTTGATCATGCTTTTTTCTCTCTTCTCTCCAACTGATAAAAAAAAATCCAGATTCAGGTAATCATCCATTCTGTTGAAAGCACCGAATCAGACACACTCATCAATAATCAAAATGTTCTTTAAGCAGAAGGAAGAATTCTTTTCTGTATTTTGAGTAGTTACGGTTATAATTTTTAAATCATGCATTTAATATTTTCAAGCGTTTGGTAATGATTGGTTTCAATTGTTTGGTAGCTTAATGATACATTTTCGAGAGATAACGTGTTGAGTTAAATGCTAATAGTACTACACAACACGCAAAAGTAGATTTATAATAAAAAAATTGTGTGCAGAACATTATAAACCTAACATTTGAACACAGTTAAAATATAATTTAAATTTTCTTTAAATATGAAACTATAGAATACCTATAACTTGTTTTTAAGAAGAGACATAGCCAATATTACGTCATAACAAGGCGTGTCCAAGCCTAAGATAAATAAACAATGTATCGACTAGTGCAATGTAATCTAGGATTGAGCCGAAACTGACAATTTAAAAGATTCGTCTTTATGTCTCATGCATCATACCCAGGCTGGCACTAGGCATTTTCCTATCTGATGCAATCTCTGTGGATTCCAAATTCTGTTGCCTAGTACCATTCAAAATTTTGCTTCCTGTGTCTGTCCTAAATTGTAAAAGGTTTACCATGTCTAGATTTTGTTGCTCGGTGGGACACTAAATTCTAAAAATTCTGCCACTGTGTCTATGGAACCGTCCCTTACCATATATCATTTCGTATTTATTTTGAATGTTCATATTGCTAAAGAAATAAAATCAGCAGCATTTTCTATACATTCTATATGCATTTAGTTTTTTAGAATAACAGAAATCTTTAATTAAATCCAAAAATTCCAAAATGAAGAAGAAACTTATTGAAGAAAGAAATTGAGTACATAAAGAGAAAGAAAATTATTCTTCAAAGATATGTATAGTTATTAGTATGTAAATTAACCAATTGTTTATAATTTCAGTCTTTACTCTAACTTTCCCTTTCTTTTTCTACTTTCTGTTTCCTTACCAAAATGCAAATCAGTTAGATACTTTTTAAATGCAGGTTTTTGGATCGTAAGACTGTGTGTTTCTGGCCTCCTCTTGCATGCTGCTTTAGTTCCTGCCAGCTCTGAAAATTTGTAATTATTCATCTTTACGTTATTGCTGCTGACATTTGGATTTGTTAGAATGATAGTTACCGAGCCAGCTTAGATTAAAATTAAATTATATAGTCTTTCACTACTAGTCTACATTTTTAGTTTGTATTTGTCTTTTCCTGTTTAATTACGTCACCATGAGAAGACACTGCACCTGGAATATAATGTCTGTTTCTGGCAAAAGACATTTTACCACACAGACTATGAGAAACACAAGCCAATCATGCTTGGACACCTAGCAGAGATGGACTTATTCTATACAATATACCTGCAATACATTCTGCTAGATGAGAAAGCACTAGCTATGTATATTGTTGAGATCTACAGGTTTATGGATCTGGAGAGATTGGACAACTACACTAAATGAAGGATCAGAATGCAATTTATTAGCTAGTGTTACACAGGACAGTTCCAAAGGCATGTTACAGTCATAAAAAAAACTACGACAAACACCGAAACAATCAGCAACACAGCCTTCAGTCTATCAGGCTATAACGGTGAAGACAACTTCATGGCAAAGCACTAAAGTACGGCTCCCGACATGTTGATCCCTCTTGAAGCCCAATACACTCAAGATAAAACTCGACGATTCACTGCTACTCCGTGTATAGGCAGGGTTTATATAGCTTTTGGCCTGCCTTTGAGAACATTCTGAGGCAAACCAGCAAGAATTTGTTCTAGAATGTTCTTGCTCCATCTATGGCACATTGCTATTTTTATTGCCAGATGGACGATTTCATGTCAAATCTGTCAACCCAGCCTTCCCTTGCCATTTTCTGATAACCCTAAACCTGCTTTACAAGGAAGCTATATTACTGCAGCTGAGCCATCTATATTTCGTAACAATATAAATG
>KK113166.1:99758-154141 GCA_000611955.2 Stegodyphus mimosarum
GAGTTTAGAGACATTAGGTATTTTTTTTAAAGCAGGAGATGAAAAATGAGCAATGCCCTCGCCAGGACTCGATCCACGGACCTCTTGAAATACACACCGAGTGTGCTGACCGCTGCACTATGAAGTATGTTTAGAAGACAGGAGAAATACCTTACATATTCCCCCTTTTAAAGGGCAAATGGGGATTAGGGAAACCAATCGTCAAAACCTTGTGGTGGAGAAACATCATCCACCACCTTTTTTTTTTTTTTTTTGTTTGTTTAATTTCTTTTATACATTGTTTTAGATTTGTTACAGTAAACATGAAAAATGAGCAATGCCCATGCCCACGAACCTCAGACCTCTTGAAATACGTGCTGAGTGTGCTGACCATTACATTACGAAGGCATGCTAAGAAGATGGGAGAAATACCTTGCAGGAGAAGTGGTTGAAGTTGGGAAAGACGACTGGAAAGCAAAAATACTGTCTTTCAGGTGGAACTTCTAGCACTAAGAGCAACCATCAGTTTGGCAAAGTGTCAATTAGCAACAAAAGTAAATATATATAGCAACTCTGCCTCAAGTTTGGAGGCTATCCAAGGGCATAAGGAGTCCTTTAGTGTAAGGTATAAAAAAAATTCTAAGGATACTGCCAGATAACAGACCTAACCTAATCTGGGTTCCAACTCATGTGGATATTACTGGTAACAAGAACAGTGGATTTGCTTGTGAAATCTGCAGCCAATGACTCCAGTAGACTGGAAAACCCAGTAAGTGTGCCACAGTCTTATTTAAAAGCAATTATGCTCAACAGCCTTGTATAAGAATGGTAGAAAAAATGGGAAAGGGAAAGCACAGGGAGGAGAAGCTACAAGTTCTTTCTGAAAGTTTCATGCTTAGTTAGAACACACAGTGGTGCACAAACTCATTTCTACACTAGCCATGGTCCCTTCCCTATCTTAAGAGATTCGGCAAACGAGACTCAGAATTATACGAATGGGGTGCAGTAGATGACTAACTCTTCAAATGCCCACACACCGATAAATTGCATTTAAGCACACTAAGCAGTAAATACTGGCAACAGTGGGTGGGGAAGACCTGCGTCACCAAGCAGGTGAAAAGTAGGAGGTGATCAGGCTATGCTCAGCAAGGTATTAAGAATTTTTTTTTTTTCCTCTTGAGAATTGGATCTTCACAATATAATTTCAATAGCAAACCAAAGTGGTGAGGAGAGGCCTGACAAAATTGGTGTGTATTGAACTGAAAACTCGCAGATAATGGAGAATAGATTAGTGTAGCTATCTCTAACAACAGTAATACCCAAGTAATTGAACAGTAACAAAGGTACTCCCTTGATAGATACTACAACTATAACTGCAGTTGCACCTATTCCAAACAAATCAGCTAAGGTACCAGAAAACTGAGTCACGTTAACTTCCTACCCAAACTAAGCCAGATAGTATTACAACAATTGAAAATCAACATTAAAAAATTAGCTCGTCTTGTAGAATAATAACTGGACTGTAAGAGCAAAACCTATTGTAATGGAAACTTATTACTATCCATTTTGCATGTATTTGTTACAAATAATGTAAATCAGTGAAAAATAACATAGAAAGTCCGTGTATAACTAAGTTATAAGCTTACTTTGATTATCTCAGTAGCTATGTTGTAAGTATAAAATCAGATAATGTTTAAATGTGCACATAACTGTCATGATTGTATCTAACGATTTCATGTGACTTAAACAGGACAATGCTTGTAGTTAACATAGCTGTGCTTATATGCAGGGTTTGTATGCCCATGTAATATTTATATTTTTATATGGAAGAAATATTCCTTTCTGCCAGGATGACTTTTAACACTGTAAGACTTTTACAACAAAGTCAGGTCTGTGGTTATCTCAGGTAGCACACAGTAGTTATCCCAGGTAGCACACAGTAGTTGATTTTGTTAGCATAAGCATGTACCTTTATATTTGAAGTTCTTTGTAAATAAAAGTTTTATTTAAACCTTTATCTGACTTTGTAGTAACTTTCATATATGGCAATAATTTGCTTTAAAACCTCATAGGTAGTACATTGTTAAGAGATTGACGATTCAGGAGATAGTTCAGAACACTTAGAAACTAGTGGGAATATTGATTTGCATACTGAAACAAATTTCTAATTGTTAGAAAAGATGCTTAAAGAGAAGCAAATTGACGTAAATTAGTCAAAATGACTGGGAAGTCTTCAGATTAAAAAGGCACATAATATATTTTGTAGCAACAACACAAAACATAAATGTTTTGTAGCTTTAACTGTGTAATTATCCTAATATTGTTTAAGAATCAATATCATAAATTACATGTATTTTAAACTGTGAAATGTTAATAGATTGTGATTTTAATAATGCTTTTTTAACAAATATTTTTAAAAGGTAAATAAAATTTAATAGTTGCCATTTAAATCTGTAATGACTAAGGATATCTAACTACCTGATTTAATTACTTGCAACTCTAAGGGTATATAATTAACTAATTTAATTATTTGTAACTAACACTTAAAAGTTATTTCTGCGTATTAAAGCAAGCTATTGACTTTCATTAATCCTTACTGTGATCACATGATATAGCACAAAAATACAACTAACTTTTAAAACTTGCCAACCATGCTTGCATCAGGCTTTCAGGTTTGTTCTGATCAACAGGTCCCTTTCTAGAGAAAGAGCAGTGCTGGCAACAGCCACTCTGCTGTCATGAAACATGTTGACTGTGATTTTACTTCTCCTTCTAATCTGTGCAGTTTGACATAAGGTCTACCTGCTATTTATTAAGCATCTAGACTGAGGAAGTATGTGAAAAAATGAGACATAAAAGAAAAAAAAAAAAAAACATAAAGCTAACTGCTAATAAATGAGACATAAAAGAAAAAAACATAAGTATTATAAGTATTACAAGTGTAAAACATTTAATGCTACTTGATAAATTGTTAAAGTTGATTTTATTCTCAAATTTGTTTTGTAATTATGTTTGTTAAATCATGTTTAATAATAATGCAGCCTATTTATGGATGTATTTTATTCTTAGGATAGTATTAAAAAAGTGAAGTTCAGCGATAAATAATATCTTTAATTGAATTTATTCAGTTCTCATTTGCTGATAGGTCCACAATTTTTTTCACTAATGGTCCTTAAAAGTACTTAAGTGTGGAAATGTGTATGAACCCTGGGAGAATTGAAAAAAGTAAGTTTAATGAATACTGTACAATGAAAAACTATTATACTTGCACATTGCAAATATGAAAAATAAGTTTGATTGTTAACTATTTGTTTCTCGCACATGTTCAGATTGGAAACCGTTTGTTTCTTGCCAGTGCAAAAACATGCCAAGTCCACTTTCTCATCAATGTTGCTAGAATTCAAGCATTGGGGGGGGGGATGAACTGAAAGCTTTCAGATTTTATATTATGCCCAAAGGAGCATTTTTTCATTCAACCATACGTACTCATTTTGAGAGCATTTGGGCTAAAAGTATTTAAAAACAGCATATCTTTAGAATTTCTGACAGTTTTGTGCCCTGGAGATCAAGATATTTTATTCCCTACAGTGTTGCCACTGCTCACTTTGAAATCATTGAGTTTGTTAAAAAGTTTGTTAGTTTTAAAAAGTATGAAATAGGTAATAAAACAGATTCGAAATTGAAATTCTGGATTTCAGGTGCCCATATTCAGGTGGAGGACTACTTTATTCAAAATTTGATGGCTCTAGGTATCGTTATTTTTTCACAGTGCGAGCAACATCCATACATTCATGCAGGTTCTTCATTATTTGATTTCTTTAAATGTAGTACAGGGTGATAATATTCAGCGGCAACAATCTGAAAAGTGATACAGCCATTTGTAGTGATTCGATGCAAAATGCCATTTCGAGACTAATAGTCCTTCTGGGTTAAAAAAAAAAAAAAAAAAAAGAAGCACTTGGTATATTTGATATCACTGCAAGTATGGATTTGTGATCTTGATTTTAAAATACTAGATGGATAGATTATAATTTCCATTCCCTTGGAATAGGAAAATAAAATTATATACAACATGGCCAACTTGTGTTAAGTTTCGATATATTAAATTATACTCCAAAATTCTTCTAAAAATCTGTAAATATAATATTTATATAGACAAATAGCGACAAAATTTGTCAATCATGCTCTTATTGCTTGTTTGCTTCTTAGTGCCTCTTATCTGCCTGCATTAACTCCTTACTAGATACCCTTATTACTCACCAATGGATAATAACACTGTATTGGGGGAATATTTTCTGTGCTTTTGATGAGATTTCTTCTTTTGAGGCACTAGAGCCTACTGCTGGTCAAGACTGTCTCAGTCATATCTAAGGCTGTCTCAGTCAGTCATCTACACCTATTCATGGCAATAATCCTCCAGTCTCTCCTATGTATGGTATTAATGTCAACCTCAACAGCATCAAGCCACCTAATTGGCAGCCTTCTAGCTCTCATAGGTTTTGTAAATGTGAGTTGTTTTACTGGGTTTGTCTCTTCAGTTCTGTTAAATGACTCCAACCATCGAATCCTGTGGCTGTTTATGACTTGACAATTTCAGGCTGTCTAAATTTTTCTTAAATTTCATGATTATACATTGATCTCCAAACACCGTTTTCACAAACAGCGCCAAATATTTTTCGTAGTATTTGACGGTCAAATATCAGTAGTTTATTTTCAGTTATTTTAGTCATTGTTCAGCACTCACAGCCATATATTATGGTGGGGCATAATAGGGTTTTATATGTATATTAAGTTTAGTATTACAGCAGCTAAATCGAGATTTGAACTGATTTTTAAGACCATGCTAGCATCTATTTGCAATGAGGAGCCTGTTATTAATTTCCATAGATAAATCATTATGATTAGTGGCAATAGTTTCAAGATATTTAATTGTGCCACATTTTCAAAAGTGTAGTCGTTCACAGTCAGTGACAACAGATTAGTTGATTTATGGGCAATTTCTAAAAATTTTGTTTCATCTTCATTTATGGTTAGGCCCAATTTTTTTGCCTCAGCGTCTAATAGATTGAAGGAATTTGTGACATGCTTTGTGGATTTACCCACTAAAGCAATGTCATCGGTGAATGCCAAGATTTGTATTGTCTTATGGTAAATGATTTCTCCATTCATAAGACCAAAAGCTCTGATAGCCTTCTCAGGGGCCAGATTAAAAGGCAAACAGGACAGAACATCACCCTGCTGTAGACCTCTGTCAGTGTAGAAAACTTCAAATAAATCATTACCAAGTTTAACTCTACATTTTACCCTTTTAAGTAGTGTTTGTTAGATTAATTAACTTAGTCGGCATTTAAATTTCTCCATTGCCTCGTATAGTTTTTGCTGAATAATGCTGTCATACCGAGCTTTAAAGTCAATAAAAAGATAGCAGGTACCAATATTGTACTCTCTTGTTTTCTCCAAAACCTGCCTCAGGGCATGAATTTGATCAGTAATTGACTTTTCCCTAAGGAATCCACACTAGTACCATTCAATGACTTTTTCAACATGTGGTAAAACACCTCTTGTAAAGAACATTTGAGAAAATTTTAAATATAGTATTCAAGAAAGTAATTTCATGGTAGTTGCAACAGTCTTATCCATCATTTTTTTTAAAGATGAAACATAGGGAGTCCTCACCCCATTCAGTGGGTATCTGCTCCAATGTACAAACCCTTAAAGCAATAGCATGTATGGCCTTAATTAGAATCAGGTTCGTCAACATTCATTCAGGTTCAGCATTAATCCCATCAGGGCCTGCTGATCTATTTCGATTAAGTTTCTTGATTGCAGATTCAATCTCAAAAAGACTTGGTAAATCAAGTTCTTGTTCATCAGTATGGAGAGGAATTATAATTCTGTTGTCTATATCTATAGTGTCTTTATCCTGGAATAAATCCTTAAAGTATTCCCTCTGTCTTGCTAAGATCTCATTCTTTTCATTCAGAAGCATACCAGCTTTATTTTTATTGCATATTCCATTGGGTGTGAAATTTTTCCTAATATTGTTTATCAGCTGATAGTATTTTCTTGATTCTTTTTGAGACTTGAGCTTTTCAATTTCTCTGTACTGCTCCTCAAAAAAAAAGCCTCTTTTTCTTTCTATGTAAAATCTTTTCATGCCTTCTTAACTCCCTGTGTTCCTCCTCAGCTCTTCTGGTATAATGTTTTTGAATCACTATTTTAATGGCAGTCTTTTTCTTTGATGTAGCCAATGTACATTCCAAATCATATGAGCCCTTACTCCTATTCCTTTTCTTCTCTGGTTTCAGTTACAGAATTACATATTATTTGTTTAAGTCTTTCCTAACTGCAATTAGTTACCTCTGCTTGCAGATTAGCTCTGAGCTTATTTCTATATGTATTTAAAATATCAGGGTTTTGGAGTTTGTCAACAGCCAACCTCTTGCTTGGTTTTTTCTTCTTATGGTAGAAATGTTTTTTAAGTCGACATCTAACTTTAGAGATGAGAACGAAGTGTTCAGAATCTACGTTTGCTCCTCTATAGCATCGAACATCCAATAGACTACTTCGATGTCTTAAATCAATAAGAATATGGTTGATTTGGTTACAAGTCTTCCCACCTGGTAACCTCCACATTGCCTTATGTATATTCCTGTGGTGAAATACTGTGCTACAAATTTGTAATTTGTTTGCAACACTAAAATTAGTCAAAAGACATCCATTAATATTACTTATAAGGTTTAAGCTCTGTTCTCCAATGTTTAGTTTTACTATAATGTCTTTTCCAACTTTTGTATTAAAGTCTTCAATCAGAAGTTTCATATCACTCTGTGCACAACCATCAAAGGTGTTTTCCAAAATGTCAATAAAAATATTCTTTTGCAGTGATATCCTTATCCTTAGATGCATGAGCACAAATAACGCTTACCCCTCAGGTGCAGCTTACAAATTCTCTCATTAACAGGTTTAAATTCAATTACGTGATTCTTCATTCGCACAATAAATCCTGTACCAAAATGATGCTAGTTATCCTGACAACTGTAGTACACATATTGTTTCCTCTTTTCAAAGATTCCCGGCTAGTCCAGCAAATTTCCTGCAATGCCAGGACATGAATTATTGCTCATCGAAAACATCCACAAGATTTCTCAGTGCTCTATAAAGTGTTCTATAATTCCAGGTTCCAATAATCAAATCCATTTTCTTGCCATGTTGTTTGGGTGAGATCCATCCAGCATTAATTCCTTGAGATTTTTGAACAGGTAGATTTTACAAGGTGGGTTTGTCAACTCAATGCTCAACCCCCAACCTGAAGGACCAGTCCTGTGATATAATTCCCAGGGTCAGGGTGCCTGGCTATATTTCCTGACACTGAGTATGCATTTTAATCGTCTCTTAATGACATGCGTTGGCTACATTGGGACTATTTTTTCATACCCGGTCACCAAACGGGTGAGGTTTAGGTCACTATAAGAAGAGAATTAATTATTTGTGATTCTAACATAAAATTTTGCAGAAAGTTTTTGTGTAGTGAAAACAGTACTGGGAGACATATTAGTTATTTTAAAAGGAACTGAAGTTAAGCAAAATGTTTTGTATTTTTTCTTATACCTTTTCTTAATTAAATATGCAATTTTTTTTGTATTATATAGCTTAGTCCCCCCCATGAGGATCGACCTCATGTTTAATTTATCCCGAAACAGTAAAACACAAAATACGGATATGCATTTTAGGTTTTTTTTTTTTAAAATACATTCGCTGCTATTTACGAGAATACTTGTAGTTAGAAAACTGGCTTTACTTGCTAGCTACAAGATTGTAGCTAAGTCATTATTGATCATCTAAGTCACCGACTGCAAGTATTGCCGTAGCTTGTTTAGGTGTTTGGCGTACTGAAAAAAACTAAATAATACACCTGGTGAAATGAAATTGATCATTTATTTATCAAAATGTGCACTGTGCAAAAAAAAGGGGGGGGGCAGTCCTATATCTTCCATTCTACTAGGCCGATTGACGAAATTCAAATTGAGTTTTCCATGTCTCCAAAGTACGTTAAGACATACTTTGGAGACATGGCATATAATAATCTAATACAGGATATGTATTAGATTTATATATAGCATTGTTCTAATATAGGTATTTTGGCACAAAATCGGACTTTTTCTGAAATGACGTGCCAGTGTTTTTCCATATTTCGATTCTGTGACTCAAATTATACCAAACTGCCAAATTTTGTAAAAATTGCACAAGTAGTTTTTAAAAAATTAGCTCTCAAAATTTAAGCTCCTCACTGTTAATTTAATTTGATATATATTTATTAATCTCTCTCTTTTTTTATTACACTTACTTGATTCCTTCTTTAACAGTTTGAAATTTAGGTTCACTCCAAATAAAATTCACCCATTTTTTATGATTTATTTTTAAAATTTGTATTTTTAAATAATTTTTATAAATTTTTGGAAAAACATTTTGAAGATTTATTTTAAAATTTGTATTTTTAAATAATTTTTATAAATTTTTGGAAAAACATTTTGAATTATAACCTATAAAATTTTTACCATCAACTTAAAGTAGATGTATTTCTAAGTATACCTGTAAAAAATTAGAGCTTTTTATTCAAAATTTTTGAAGATATACATGAATTTATATGCTGGCATGTTTTGAAATTTGGTATATTTGTTGAAAGCGATAATAACATCTAATGTGGTGTATGCACTTTGTTAAAATTATTTAAAAATATAAACAATGACTTTTATCAGCTCGTGTCCAATGAAAAAAAGGAAAGGCAAACAGGGTGCTATAAATTAGAAGCTTGAATTTCTCCATAAATTTCGCACCAAATTTTCTAAAATTTAATATTTAGGCATAATTTGAGTCATAGAATCGAAATATGAAAAAAAACTGATGTGTTATTTTAGAAAAAGACCCATTTTGTGTCAAAATACCTATGTTAGAAAAATGTTATATATAATATATAGTCGCGCTTTCGGGAAGACGCAATTTGAATTTCATCAATCGGCCTAGTAGAACGGGAGATATAAAACTGCCCTGTGATCAGATTCTCTATTTTAACTTTGGCAGTGAACATGTTAATGCCTGGGAGCTTTATTTAATAGCTATTAGCCTTCGGTTGCTACAAAGGCTGGTGTTCATTTCGTTATGGAAGCACCTAATAGGCGGCCACGATTGCCTCCTGTGAAAAGGCGGACAATTACAGCCATGCCTTCTCCGGGATTCGAACCTGGGCCAATCGCTACGGCAGTTAGATTTACTAACCACTGCAATGGCTGGGTGGCATGCATTTTAGGTTGGCTGCTGCATTCTAGATGATGGATGGATATAACTTTTTTGAAGAAACCTGCTGATTGAGAACCCTGCTTTAGACTTTCATCAACCCGAAAAATTTCAAATAAACCAATTCTGAAATAGTCATTTAACAGTCCTATAAAACACTTCCTATTATGTGGCTACCCTTTAAATTTGACAGAAATCTTAAGAATGAGAAAGAACTTGCATAATACCTAAAGAGTTGCTTTATTCTGCTTTAGATTTGCATCAGCAATGGCTCTGCAAGTGTTAACAGGGATACTTCCTATTGGTTTAAGAGATGGAAACCTGCGCTGCCGTTTAAGCGAATCAATGTAATAAATAGGAACTTAATTTAAAAAAGGGTGAAATTGAAAAATATTTTCCAAAATAAATTAATCATCTGGCGAAAGCAATAATGTATGAATGGACTAAGGAATATCTTACAGCAAGGTGTGTAGAAAGTTATACTGATGTATCAAAAATCCTATTAAGAGGTGGGATGCATTTGTTATATATAAAGGGAAAGCTCATATGATAACAAGGGTATCCAAGGTAAATAATTCAGCAGCCCTGTACTAAGATAAACTTATAGGTGTAATGGAAGGAGTAAAATTAAATAAAAAAAATTAAATATTCAGATAACTTGAATAAATTTATATAGTGATTATGAGAGTACTAAAAAAATTATACAATTAATTTGTATAAGACTGACAATTGTTTTAATACTGAAATTTTGGTATATTATTTTCAAAAGGAGACCCAAGCTAAAATAGCGTATGCAAAATTGGGTCATCTAAAGAATTTTTTTATTGCCCATAAAACTAACATCGGTAGGAACTGAATATAGCAGTAATCTCGTTTCCTTCGATACTAATTCTTCAGGATATTAAATTTTTTCAACAATGAATTCCAATTTTATGCATCCACAATGATTATTCATGATAATTATAAATCTTTATGAATTTTACTGAATTTGATTTGATTCTACATTTTGCTCAGAAAACTGTGATGATGTCTGATTTTGCTTAAAAAAAAAAGAAAGAAAAGAAACTAAGCGACTTCTGCTACTCCTGCTTTTAAATCCAAGCTCCTCAAGTTTGATCGGGAAACACATATATTTGTCAGCAGCATATTTTGAAAGGTAATTTTTGAAATGATTTTGTGATCTTTGTCATTATAATGAATGATGACAGTTCTTTCTCCACCATGTTGTATAGCAAAAGCTTGGGAATGCATTGACATTTCATGATGTATGTATCTATTAAATTTTTATATTCTGACATTGCACTATTCTTGATTAAAATGGATGAAATACCTTGTTCTACAGTGCTAGTGTCATTGGTTTTGGAGGGAAAGGGGGAAAGAATTATTTAAACTAATAATGTAAAGAATCTTTTGTAGGGTTGTCACTTTTGTCTTCATAAAAGGTAAAGGTTGTTTCATCAATTCACAGCCTAAGTCATGTATCAAAAAATTATTATTCACTCCAGAGATTCTGTTCGTAAGAACCATTGATCAGAGAACTGTATTAATTGCCTGCAGAATTGTATTATTTGAAAGTGGGACACTGATTATATCTTTATAATTATTATTAATACTGTAGTATTATTATTTTCAATATTATTTATTTTAACCGTGCATTATAATTATTTATCTGTTGAACGATACACTTATTTATTATTATTTTTAACTGTGTATTTTTATATTATTGCATTATTTGTAATTAAAAAAATATACATTTATTTTATCATTTAATTTTTTCACCTGCTGTAGTTTCATAATGTAAATTTATACTGTTGATTTCAATGGTTAATTATCAGTTGACTTGGATTCAATGACTGTAACATGTTTTGTTTATTTCGGTTAGTGTTATATTTAATATAATATTATTGCGAATAGTTTATTTTTCTTGCCATGACTTTGTAACATAATTAGTATAATTGTGACTAGCAGAATTATGTTTTCTGTTTTCAGAAATTATTATACATTGTATGTTTTTCAACAAAAGCTCAGTTGACAGTGTCAATAAGCCAATGAATTGACTTGAGGAAAAGAAGTATAACCTTTAATGTTCAAAATATTCATAATATGTTTGATTGGCATTTTCTTATGAAATAAACCTGCGGTGCTTTTCAGTGGAGCTGGCAAAATTTCATTGAAATTTCAGGCAACCTTAAACCGTAGCAAGCTAAAAAGCTTAACTACAGTTTCATGCTCTCAATCAAGATGTTTAGAATGTTGCCATAAAGTAACTTGATGTGAAAAATTTATAGCAGATTGCAAGATATACCTTCATACCTTCTTAGATATGACTTTGAGAAATCCATAAAAATTTGCAAGCAAATTCTTTTATTTAATTCATTTAACTTGATAGTTAAGGAAACTTATTTAAAATTTGTAAATTTTTGAAATGCTTCAATCACCTAAATTTCTAATTTTATTTTAGGAACTGCTTGTGCAGTTTTCTCTAGTGTATGAAGCAAGGTTTTTGTTCTGTAGTTTTCTAACAGAGAAACTGTATTATGACCTTTAGCCCAGTGTTTATTCAGTAGATTTTATGCATTCTTTTAAAAAAGTATTTCTTAAAAAAAAAAAAAAATTAAGAACATTTCTCTCCAGAATTTTTCCTTTTTTAAATTATTAAATTACTTTTTCTACTTGAAACTTAAAATGGCTTGAAACCAGACTTCTAGAATTATATTTCACTGATAATGAAATTGAAGAATTAATCATTTATTAAATTTTCTATAGGTCACATGAACTTCATTTTCTTAAAAAATTGCTATAAAATTGAAATATTAGCTATATAGGTAAGATTTTTAAAGTGTTTGCCTGTCATAAAGTGCTCTCTTTTTTCTTCATTTGAGTCAATTTACATTGCAAAATCAAACAGTTCCAGTGTGTTTTTTAAGTTAAGTTTGATAGTTATCTCTGCGATATTGTGTGAGGAACGTCATTTCCAGCTCAGTTAGATAGAGCCACATAGGCACATAACTTAGTCATAATAAATGAAATCAAGGCTAATTAGGTATCGGGGTGACTTACGACATGCAAGGAGACACGAGACCAACGGAGAGGCATAGCAGGACAGAGTGAAGCGTATCTATAACAGATAAAATCAATAATAAATAAGCATGACATCATAGATACGAGCAAAATGAACTAGTGAGAGCATACATGTGAATGTAAAGTGAAAAATAATAATGCAAAGTAAATGTAGTGGACACTAAGCTGTAGGCGTGTCATGTGAGAAGTCAAAGCTGTAGAGTCTCGGGTGAGGTGAGCTGCAAGTGGGTGATAACTTCGATCTTCTTAAAGCACTTGATAATTTAGCACTTGTATGCTAGAGAGATGATTACAGTCTAAAGCTTTAATAAAGTAATTTTCATTTGTGCGATTTATGAACTCCACTTTTTCCACTCTGTGTGTAGCGTTTTGTTGCTAATGAAGAAGTGGGCATCTGTAATGAGCCTGAGATATTTATTTTAAATGATTTGCAGTTTTGCTATGTCTTTCTAAGAGGCGTTGCCTAGGCGGGCAACATGTATGAAAAAATTGGCTTGATCATGGCCATATAAATGCAAAGCTTTTTCTGTAGGTTAAGCTTTGAGAAGTTTCCTATGAGAGATCTCAGGCAGTTAATTGCAGTTAAGGCCTTTCTTCTAGCATTTTTGATGTGATCTGACCACGTTAATGTATTATTGCAGACAACACCTAGGTAGCTTTGTCACAAGTAGGACGTTCGTCGTTGAATAAGAAAAGTTTTCTCTTAATTGGAGCATTTCTATGAGTTTTACTTAGAACCAAAAGCTGTGACTTCTGAGTTTTAATGTCTATCTGCCAACAAGAGCACCAGTCTTCGAATGCTGGCATGTATTTCTGTAACTTCGTGATTTGCGTTACTCGATTTGATCGCTATGGCTGTACGTAGCAGGCAAGAAAATAATTTTGATCTAGTTCATCTTTGGGAAGGTCCGTGGCATAATATAGATATAAAACAGGACCTAGAGTCAAACCCTGGGGGACACCAGCACACTATAGTCTTTCATCTGATGTGTCATTGCCTATAGAAACGTAGAAAACTCTATCAGTGATAAAAGAGTGCACAAGAAGAATGAGTTCTCTGATGAAGTTTTAATTCCATCAGCTTGAAGATCAGTCCCTCATGCCAGATGTGGTTGAAGGCTTTTGCCATGTCCAACAGAGTAAGGTGACATTTAACTTATTGTGGAAAGCACTGCCGTTAAATTCAGGTAAGCAAACAAGCTGCTTAGTTGTGGACAGATTCTTGCAAAAGCCAAATTGCTCAATAGGGAGTTTATCAAAGAAAGGCTGCATTCTGTCCAGAATGATCTGATCAAAAATTTTGCCCAAGCCAGAGAGAAGGCTGATGGTCCTGTAGCCTTCTAGTTTTGCAAAGTGACATGAAATCAGTTTTTAGTGACATAAAATCAGTCTTTATTTTTAACTGCAGGCACAGAGAGCCAGTCAGTAACAAAATGATTCACATAATCAACAAAACTATGGTCGTATGGTTTATCATTTGGCCTGAACTGGTTTTCTAGATGATCCACAAGTACCATGGCTTTATTCTTATTAGTGATTGCAGTCTTATTTCCAGTGTAAATTGGTCTGTTCAACGTAGGTTTCTGTTTTAATCTTTTGGTGAAGGACTAGACGGATTCTTCCGAATCGTTTAATTTAAGGACTTTCTCCTCCCACATATCTTGTCTGTATTTGCATATGTTACTTAATTTTTCTATTTACCTCATTTAGTTCCTTTTTAACATTTGGATCCCAAGTTAGACTCCATCTTTTTTGAAGTCTGTTGCACTCTTTGATTTGGGATAAAAAGTTGGGAATCGATCAGCATTGTAATTGGCAGTGATCGTGTATGTTGCAGTATCAATTGCAGAAGCAGTGTTATTCATGAGTCAGTCCATTGCAGAATCAATATCAGAGTTTTTAGGCAGTTAATTTGAGGAGGATTATTAGAGAGTATATTTTTATAGCTTGCAGTCCATAAGCTTCTTTGTTTTTTTCTCTATATTTTTAGCAATCCCTAAGGTAACTATGACAGACTTGTGGTCAGATGATAAGTCCTGTTTAACTTCCAGCGATATAGGAAACTTAGCTGTAGTAAGACGATGTCAAGAATGTTCACAAAAAGGGGATTTTCTGGATAGTAAGTGGCCTCATCAGGTGTGTATAGAGTAACTTGATCATCTGTGATGAATTTCTCAAGTTCATCACCATTTTTTTTTGCTTTTTGACAGCTCCACATATTACTTTTTGCATTTAAATCGCCTGCCAAGATGACAGGCTTATCACTCAGGAGGAGTTCAGTTAGGGTGCCAACATCTAATGGTACCAGTGGCAGAAATAAAACATGTCATATTTAGGTATCGCAGTAACAACTGTAACTGACTCATGCCCATTTCTGCAGTCGTCCTGAATAAAACATGGTTGCAGGGAGTTTCGTACGTAAATTGCGACTCCCCCACTTCTATGACTTAATCTGTCACACCTATAGCATCTGTAATTAGTAATTTTAGTGCTACTGCTGGCCATAGCAGATGTCTCAGTAATTAAGGCTCTGCCAGTTTAATAGCTTAGAAGGAAATTGCGTAGTTCCTGAATTCTGTTGAGAATGCTGCACCTGTTCAAAACCATTAATTTGATTGCCGCCTTATTAATGTTGTATTACTCCATTAATAGTATTTACAACTGGGGTTTTGTCTTTACTTAATTGATTCATTTGTCTAATTTGCTGTTGTATGAAAAAACCAGTGCTCTCAATAGTTGAAACAAGTTCACCTAATCTTGAAAAACCTTCTTTGCTTCGCTAAGTGTATCTGAGTATATACTGTTCAAGAGTGCCTGGACAAATGACTTGTTGTCGACAACACAGTTAGTGTATGTTTTGAGTTTGTCATTTTTATTTTTAAGGAAATTCTCACAGCCTCTAAAACTGGCAGTCTGAGAAGAACTGCAATTTGTACAACAGAGTGTGAGGGGTTTATCATCCTTATGTGGGCATTCTCTAGAAAAGTGTTCTTGGACGCATCTAACACATCTAGGGGTGCAATTGCATCCTGTCTGAGTGTGATGGAAGCCCAGACACCTGTAACATTACTATGGGGCCTTGGCGTCTTTTATATTTTTCAACTTTGATGATAAGGTCACATATGTACTTTTCATAAAATATACCTTTATTAGCTTCGATTTTAGGCAGCAATATCAAGAAAGTGTGAATTTGATAACTTCACCATTACATCTTCTTGGAAGTTGCTTAATATCGTCAGTAGTATAATTAAGAGCCTCAAGCTCCTCCCTGATATCCTCAATTTCAGTCCTATTGGTTAGACTTCAGATACAACTTTAATTTTTTTATCTTGAGGTAAAACAAATGAATGATTGTCTACATCAAGTTATTTGAGTAGCCTAACAGTGGCTCTGTAACTATCAGCATTTTGTGCATAAACTTTTATAGAAGAAACTGAATATTTTTCTAGTGAAAGAATTGTTTGATTTCTTTCCATGTGTATTTATTTTCCTTAAGTGTGATTGGGGGAATTCTAGAGTCATTTTGGATATTTTCCTTTTTTTCCTTATTTTCATATCATTTCCTGTGTTTGGTTTTGATTTTTAATAATAATGTTAGTGTCTATGTCCTTAGTAGCATTTTAGGAACTAATCTGTTTTTCATTATTATTACGGTTTTTCTTTAGTAAGTACAGGAGAAATAGTTTGCATAAGAGTGTCAAGTTTAACCTTTTTTTGCAGCTTTGTGAGAAGTCTTCTGTCACACTTTTTGATCACCTCTTCATTTTCCTGGGGGTTGCCATCAGAGCTAGTATCTTTGTGTAGCAGGATTCCAATAATTTCAGTGTTTAGTTCATCATGTAATATAATAGGGCTCCTCCCTCTATCGTTGTCATCAAAAGATTTGCTATTACTTTTAGTAGGGTTTTCATGATTTCATTTTAAGGCAGATGTGGTATGCGAATTCTCAGAATTTTGAGTGTTCATAACCTTAATCTTATCTACTAGGCTTAATAAAAAGCTGTGCATTTTTTCCTCACTAATAGTAAACTCACTATTTTTAATGCGCACCCAGAATAGAGTTCACACACAAAGGTGCCCCTCTACAGACGGATGGGCAAGTGGAAACTTACCAGGCCCCTGACAATCACCTAACTATGAAAGCTTAGGGGTGACTAGGTAAGCTATAAAATCCTGCACAGAAATCAAATTACATACAACAAAAATTAAATTTAAATAATAGCAATTATTGACATCATAATAGCAATTATATGGCATGGCAATATCAGTAATCACGAGGAGTCTCATTAGCACGTGGTTGTGCTCATTCATGCATAATGTCGTTAGATCCGGGATCGTACTCAGGTGGTCTGAAAGTGATGAAAGACAACCTTCATGAACTGCTTCCCCACTCCGAATGATGAATGTGTTTTTTAACTATCTGTTTTACTTCTTATAAGTTAGAGGTGTTTCATCTTCCCCTTCATTATCACTGCTGTCATTGTTGGCTGGCATTATAAAATCATCCAGTTCTACATTCTTGTTGTTATTCAATTGATGCCTTGAGTTTTCCTTCTTCCATGTCTGAAAATCTTTCACTGCCAGTTGCTTTGCAATTTGTACAATTTCTTTGGCTTCATTTCTAAACAATTAAAAACCATTAAAATTGTTCATAACATCTGACCACAGTTGATGCCAGCAATCATTCATTGCTGGTGAATGAATGAAAGTTGAACTGTATGTAAATGAAATTCTAGCTTTGGACAAATTAAATGGAAACAATTAAGTAACTAATATATGAAATTGCGTTCCACAAATCCGCATTGAGCAAGGATTTAATGCGATTGTACATAATCTGGAATAAATATATAAAACATTCTTTCATCATTTATTAAAAATAAATTGCTAAATCAAGAAATAAATTATTTATAGAGACCTTAATTTTCATTTTCCTGTTGCCTACTATCAAAGTTCAAGAGTAATGTAAATAAAAGCATTATTTTTTTTTCTGTTATAAAGTGTGTTCTACATGTTTTGAATGCTGATTTAATTTATGTGATTAAATGAACCTATTATTCAAAATAAACTGCTTACAAATATGAATTAAACTGTTAAATTTATGACTTTCAATATTTGATTACCTATTTCACCATTTTATTGCTTATGTGATATGCTTAATACTTTTTGAAAAAAGGAATAAAATTCGTTTAATAATTCATTTTCTTTCTGCAGATTTAATATATGTTGATGCAGATGCAGCTTTATTCATTTTGGCTGTAATTTTTCATGTTGTGCAGAAGTGCTGTACTGCTATAATATGGAATAAAGAAATGTTGAATAAAGTAATAGTTGCTAAAATCTGTTTCATGCACCAGTATTGCCAAATGGAGATCTGCCAGCTAAATTAAAGTGAAGTCTTTATATATTCTTTTTGCTTCTGTGTTTCTGAAATGAATTACAGCCTTCAAAAATATTTATTGGTGCATATGAAGCATCGAAATTCATTTGTGATATCTGCAATAAAATGCTTACTCAAAAAAGTGAAATTAAAGCTCATTTAAATGTTTATTCTGGACTGATTTTTATTATTGTTAAGTGTTCAAAAACAGTTCTGCTGAAAATGCATATCAGTGCTTTATCACAGAAAGTATGCATTTAGAATAAACATGCAAACAAATCATTTGTAAAAATGTAAGCTTTTGATAAAGAATGCAAAAATATTGAACAAGTATTTAGAGGAAAATAATTTTATTTTTATTGAATCCAAAGATATTGAAATTAAGCAAAGGGGGTTCATATTTATAGGCAACTATCAATTATGATTAATATAAAATTCAAAGTTAATAACATTTGATTTCTGACTTGATTAAAGACTCTAATGATATTTAGGATTTATTGTTGACTTCAATTATCTTTCTTTTATCAACTTCTATGTATGTCTTAGAAATGAAACAGTGTACATCATTTAAAGTATTAAATATTTACTGGAACCTTTTAAAGAAGAAATAATTACTCATATTCTTTAATTGTGCATTCTCAGCAGAGTTGACAAGTTTCTTCAATGGTGGAGAAAACTTGCTAGAAGAAACTAATTTTTTTTCTTTCACATTAATATTATTATGTTTGTATTTTATTCATGTATAAGAATATTATGGTGCTAGTCAATTTAAATAGTTTCATTATAATATATGATTTTAGCCTCATTTGTATACCTGCAGTAACCTTATTTTGGTAATATATATATGTATATGTGTTTTTTTTTCTTTTGTTCTTGCTAAGACATTTGCTTTCACATCTGTAAATTTGGATAGATTCTGAAATGAATGTTGTTCATAAATGTAATAGAAATATGAAATTAATGTATTTGTCTGAAAGAATAACAACAACAAAAAAATGAATTAATTCTTAAAAAATTGATTCTATATCATCATCATTGACACATACTGTAACAAAAATAATTTTTGTGCTGTTTCCTGTAATAATCTATTTTGTAATTTTGAATGAATAACAGCTGTTACAAAAGCAGGTAGAATTTTTTTGCCTCTTATTTTATCAGAAAGAAAATGAGATATTGGATGGAAAAAAGTAAAACAAACAGGGGCGTCGTCTCAAGGCATGCATTGCATGCCTATAAATTTGAAACTGTGTAAAAGGAATTATTATTTTTAATTCATTCATATAGTAAAAACCTTATTAATTACTTTACTGTTTTGCAGTGCATCTTTGATTTTATTTTGTATCAGTAATTCAAAACAGAATGAGTTTGTGCCTTTTTATGTCTCTTCTATGCTTGCAGTGCAATAAGCATCAGTCAAGAAAAGCTAAGCTATGACTCTACTTAAATTTTTATTATATGTATTTCATTATTTTACATGTTGTGCAATATTTAATAATATATTAACATGCAAATAGTATAGCTAACTTTCAAATATATGTAATTTTAACTTAATTTCCATTCATAAATTTTTTCTACCTTCAACAGCATGCCCTTTATGAAAACTCAGGATATGCCCCTGAAAACAAAATATTGTATAAATTGGGACATGGTTAAAGCATTGAAATATTCTTAAAACTTAATTCTTTAAACATGCACATTGAAAAAAAAAATGACTTCATAAAATCCTAAACTGTAAGGATCATTTTCTTATCGTGCTTACAGGTTTGGGGAGAGGATTCAGTTAAGTTAGTCATCAGTGAATGAATAACAGTTCTTCTACACTTTGCATTTTAATGACAAATATTTAATTATTTTGCATTTTACTGCAGAAATAATAAAATAGTAATTTTTTCGAATACATTTAACTCTTATTAATAAATTTATCCTCTTTGGCAGCATCCATTTTTTTTCTGTTCCTCCCCAGAAGAAATTCAGCTTTGGTTGCACAACCTTAAGTTATTGCAGATATGATATGATAATGTCTGTAATTCTGTTATGGTCAGCAAGGTGATCATTGCTTTAGCTTTTGTTGATACTACATCAAAGGTATTAGCACCTGCAATGATATGTTAAGTGATGCATCAGTGGCAGGACATAGTATTTTTTAATAAATGCTGTTTTACTTATAGCATTGTGATGGCTATACCTAAGTGAATGTCTATTTTGCATTGTGATGTCTGTTTGATTGAATGTTTCTTTTGCATTGCTTAAACATTGTGATGGCTGTACCTAAGTAAGTCTGAAGGAAATGAATGTTAGAAGAAGAAACAGAAAAAAGTTCATAATTTTTGTACTAACACAGCACCTGAATTGATGGTATAGCTGTATTGTTCATCTCTAGTCAACATATTCACTAGTTTGATACACTGCCATTACATTACTGCCATTTTTAATGTTCATGGTTATACCATGTGTTTGGAACTATTGTGGCCTCACCTTTAAAGACAGTGTGAGACTGCATGTTGCCCAAGATGTCCTGTGTTTCCTCAGTAAGCAGGCTGTTTGATACCTGCCTTGAACAGTATGTTCTCTAGATCTGTCGCAAATTGAAAATATTTAGTCAATGGTTGCAGAGACAAGACACTGGTATGACAACACTAACCAGCTAGGATGGCATATAAACTCTGGCATAGAACTAAGGTCGCATGTTTTATAATACTCGTAGCTATAATTAAATCTATTCGACTCCATGCTCAGCACTATAATAGCTGCTATTATTATTACCAGAGATGGATGTCCACGGTACTGATTTCTGCATGTAATGTGTTTCAGAATTGCTTGAAATTTTAGTCATTTCATTCTTCCATTATAATGTATTTGTAAAATAAATATGATTATGTTAACTGCTTTCTTTTATGTTGTAGTAAATTTAATGATGAGCACTAAAATATGACAAGTCTAATTCTTGATTGTTAACTGAACATTGGAAACTGTTTCTATAATGTGAAATAATTTTCTTTTGTCAGTATGTATTATGTTTACATTATTATATTTTTGATGAAAAATTAAATGCTGTGTTAAATTATCAATGGATGGAAAGATGATTTTAATCATATCAAATTTGTATTGCCTTTAGTTATAAGAAATGTTTTTACTATTAATATTCTTTTTCATCTAAAACTTTTTTAAATTTTCCATTTCTTAAGCACGTGATTAATTTATTATGTAATCTTATTTTAGAAACATCAGATAGATTTATTTTGTGATGTTTAAGTATGCATTTTATTTGCTAAGGAATTATTCTTAGTTTTTTTTTTTTAATGAATCAGAACAGTCTATTAAAGTAATTTTATGCTGTTAGTGATTCAAATAGATTTTTTTTGAAGTTAATTTCTTAGAATTTCAGGAAGAAAATTTTCTACTATTGATGATGATTTGATTTATTTAAACATTTAGCAACAAGGGCAATTTATATTTTGATATTTTAGTTATATAGTTAGATATAATTTTGTCAGCAATTAATTATCATATTTTAATTCAAGGTTCTTAGCTATCATATGTATATTTTATAGCTAGTTTACTTTCTCTTCATTTCTTAGCATAATTATTAATTTTGTGTCTGGAGGTATATTTAATTGCAAGTTAATCTGTCACAGAGGAATATAATTATTTTTGTAAAATCTGATTATTGAGTTTTGCTTCATTTTACAGGTATGGAGATTGTTCACGCAAGATTTGTCTACCAAAGTCAAGTTAAAAGTGATATTTACAATTGTTCTTTTTGTTCTTTTGTTGCTGTAAAAAAGTGCAATCTGTAAGAACATTTGCTATTTCATAAGAAATATCCTTCTTTCATTTGTGATATTTACAATAAAACATTTTCTTAAAAAGTTTATCTTAAAAGACATTTATTGTTTCATTCAGGAGAGCGACCTTACGTTTGTGAAACATGTAACAAAAGTTTTAAGCAAAAAGCACATCTCGACACTCATTTAAGGATTCATTCTGGAGAACGACCTCATAATTGTGAAGTTTGTAACAAAAGTTTTACTCAGAAACATGTTCTTTGTACTCATTTAAGGATTCATAGTAATGAATATCCATATCATTGCACTGTTTGTGGCAGCAAATATAGACATAAACCTGGATTGCATAACCATTATTGTGAAGGTTGTATATATCAGTGCTTAATTTTTTTTAATAGCATGACACTTTGTGCCATATTATGATGACTAAAGAACATTGTCATTTGTTTCAAGGGGAAAAAATATATTTTTTAAATGTGTAGTATTGAATTTTTCTTGTGTTATCATGATATATAAACCTTGTTTGCCAATATATGGCATATTTTTAATTTACGTATAAACTGTATTTAACATTTATAAAAGTATATAAATAGATACATGTTAATGTTTTTATTTAAGCCTTCTTAGGTATTTAAGGTACTTATTCAAATTCATAAATCATCATAAAATGCATACAGGATGTTTCAAAGAGAAAGGACAAACTTTATTTACTTTCATATTGCTATTTTTATGCGATATAAAAATATATCGGTTATCTTTTACTAAAAGAAAGCTATGTTACTTAGTTAATTATAATCATAATTTTATATAGATGTAACAGTCCCTCTTCAAAGTACAAAAGATGACCATGCATTGTGCTGTTGTCTTTTTGATCTAGATCTTGGTTATTTTTTCAGTGGGGATTCATGAAATTTTATGTATGAATTATTCCTGTCCATTCCATTATAAGACCTTTACTAGCAAATTGTTGCAAGAGAACATTTTAAATCATATACAGCCTGAAATCATGATGTACGATAATTCTAACTCATATTGCATAAAATTAATAATCACTTAGATGTATGTTGACATACGGGAAACATATACATCAAATGTTTCGACATAGCAAACTTTTCATCTTTTCTTTATCAAATAATATATCTCTCTATTTCTCTCTCTATATATTTGGGGAATAAGAAATAAATTTTATGTGTAAGTATGATAATTTCTTTTTAAAATATTTTGTGCATTGAGAATTTGTGTACTGACGTAATTGAAACACAAAATGTCTTTACATTTTAGTAAAGTGTAAAAAGACATTATTCTGGTGTTTATAAATTAACTAAAATGCTTAATTTTGATGCTAAATTAAATTAAAATTTAATTTATTCAATTAAAATTTTATGATTTATATTTCAAAGTATCAATTAGGATCCATATGATTGTATTTTAAGATTTAGTTTATTTGATTTGAATTTTTTTCAGTCATAAATAATATTAAGAATTAAACATTGTGTCATTGAATAGACAGTTCTGAAAAAATGGGGAGGGGGGAATATTGTTTTTGGAAGTTTAAAATTCCTTTGTCTACGTCTAAGACATAGTTGTGTAAATGTAACTGTGATATATATGATTTGAAAGTAAAATTTCTAAAAATAAACTCTTCTTGAAATGGCGTGAGCATCTATTTATGCAACTTTAGATCACTTCTCCACTTAAGGGTTAATTTGTCAAAATCTCTTGCATTGTGATATTTCATAGGATGATTGGTCTCTATTAATGATCTAAAAGCTGCTTTATCCTATGATGATAATTGTTTTAAAAAAAAAAAGTTAGTGCATAACTCTTGCCATTTATTGTGATATTTGTAGCATGATTAAAAAATTAGAAAATAATGTTTAATTCGAAAATAATGTTTTAAAATTCATTTAGAAGCTTCATAGTGAGGAGGAATCTTTTGTCCATGACATGAAAAAAGGAATCCGAATGCCTATTTAAAGCTTTACTCAGTGCCTATCTGTATCAAAGTTCTGCTTGTGGCAAAAAATGGATATGTGATTAACGTGCAGGTGCACTGTTACACAGTCATATACAGTGACTGCTAATCATCATAAAATGTTAATCATCTTAAAAAATATAGTCATTTGCAATGTTTTGTGAAGATCAAAAATAATTTTTTAAGTGTTCGGAAAATCATTGATAAAATATATTTTAAAATTATTATGACAATCAGCTTTAAATTATTGTTACATTTAAACTATGATTTATACATTCTTGTTTAAATGAATACAATCCATTTTTTTCCTCTTTAATTGAATTGACTGCTGTATGAATTTTAATTTAACATGTTTGACTAAGGGAGAAGTTATCCATGTACATATTTTTATTATATTTGCTTGAAAAATGTATTAAGTTGTATGTAAAAGGAAGGAATACCTATATTATAAAAAATTAAAGTATGGAAGATTTTGATAATTTGCTCAGAATGCGATGTGTGGAAAATGCTACATATGGAAGAACCGCCGTTGCCATTAACTTGAGCCCCCTATTGTGAAGAGGTAGACTGAAAAAAAACTTGGAGGATAATGGACGAAGAGGAGAAATACAAAACTAGATGGCTTGATTGGAGACACTGAAAAGTGGCAATTGGGAATGGCAGGAAGACTGATGGCTGGGAAATGAAAAAAGTAAAAAAAAAATTAAGTCAACTGCTGTAGTTGAGAAATTTTCAGTAACATAATTCAAGACATTAATAAAGTAAACACTTAAAAATTTCATCTAAATCCCAATTTATTATGTATATGAAGATTTTTAATTTGTGCCAGTAACCATTCATATGTAATAGGGTTAAACTAGGGATCTCAAAATGCTGATTTTTTTTTTTTTTTTTTAAACATTCATTTATCAGGAACAGAAAGTTTACTTCCTCTAAATTTTAAAGATGTCCCACTCTAACAAAACATTTTGCTTTATTGTTGCAGATTGTTATTTATAATGACTAACAGTAATTGTTAAGAAATGAATCTTTCTGGACTGATTCATTTTATATTTCAGGTTTTCTCAAAGATCTAGACAATATTATGAATAATTGTAGATTAACTAACCATATGGTGAAAAATTTATTGCATAAATTTTCACATGTATCACTTATTTCATTAACTGAACTGTTTTCTTAGATATGCCTGTTAGTGGTTTAGTGGATAAGATTACTGAATATTGGTATTTAATCTGAAGTTTAGTTCTTGGCAAATGAGCTTACCATATAGGATTTGCATGATTTCTATCGTGAGTGGTATGAATATGAGTCAGTTTCCTTTACAAAGTTCTCCATGCTGAGACATAACTTCCACATGCTTTGCCATAATAAGTTAATTAAATTTGTTCAAATATTTTAGTCATGAAAATATACATTAATTCAAATAAAACTAATTTCTTTAAAAATTGAAATAATTCTTATTTTTAATATTTAAAGTGGCTTAGAGCATTAATTTCTGATAAGATAATCATAATTTTTGTTTTATGACATATATATCATAGGAGGAAAAATTTCTTTCACTTTGTATTGGCACTGGCTCAGTTAGAATGAATGTTGCGAAAGGCATGTTCACTAGTGAAAAGATGCATTTGTTTTATACAGATTTTTTTCTTTCAATCTGTAGCTCAAGAAGTAAGTTTGGTTTTCAAGGTTTCAATTGTGTTATCCAGTTCAAACTTCAGATCAGATCTTAATGAATTTAATTTGAATTATTACAATTACTTTCTGTAAGGGCATCAATTTTTCCTCTTTTGTATTTAAACTTTTTGTCTTTTTTAGTGCCTTTAAAATGTCTTTTCATTAAAAAATTTTCTAATCATTCTATTCTATCTTATGCTGCTGAAATAGGTTTATTTTTAGATATTCAAAATCTTTTCTGTGTTTAACCATTTCAGATATGGCATGAGCATTTAGTTGAAGCATTTAGTTCATTACAAAAGTCTTTTTTTAAATTATTTAACATTTAAAAAGTTCCTTCAACTGTAAGAACATTAACTTCTCTTTTGTTTAAAGCAGGATGGTCAATGCCAGAAATTTAAAAAATATATTTATATAATATATTTATGATGTTACTATACAGTATGTAATATTATATATTAAATATTACTATATATTTAATATATATTGTGTAGAGATTATGCCTAAACAGAAAGTTATGCCACATGATCCATGGAGAAAACGAGTTTGTGTAGAAGGGATCTGATATCTCATTTCATTGACATTTATACTGTATTTTAAGCTCTGCCCCATGCCTTTCTGTGACATAGACAGACAAGTATAACAAGATTTATATCTGCCCTTAAAAATGTCTCAGAATGCAATATTTATTGATAATCTTCCTACATGAATAGAAGTACTTTTTTCTTTTTTTTTTTAAATGAATGTGAAAATTTTAGTTTCAAAGTAAAGGTATCTTTACTGGTTCTAACAGCATATACTAATGAAGGAAAGTAGCAGATGCTGCCACACATAAGTGATAAATGTCTTTCTACATTTGTCTATGGCCACAAGTTTTAATACAGTGCAAAGTCCGTAATCCGGACTCGTCAGGACCTCGGGGATTCCCGATTAGGGGTTTTTCCGGATTATGGATCATCAATTTAAGTCTGGTAAGATGGCATTCAGAAATTATACAATTAAAAATATGAAACAGTAATTTATGAAATAAAGAGCAATTATGATCTAAGGGCTATCAAATTTTACCAAAAAAAAAAAAAGCTTAATATTTATTTGTTTATTTCATTAAACATTTCTTTCAATGTAAGTTGCTTAAGTTGCTTTGTTTTTTGTGCTAATACGTTCTCTTTAATTCTATAAACATACACAATTTCTTGTTCAGTTACAAAGTTCCACTGTTCAAGTCCTGTAATTGCTGTGTCGAGAACACCGACTAACTTGTCAATCGAAATTTTTTTCATTTTGAATAACCTCTCTGTCACTTTCTTCACTATCGGAAGCGATATTTTCTGGATCTAGAACTATACTACAGATTTCGCCGTCCATTGATTGATTGATGATTGGGGCATTGTAGTCGCAATGAAAAACTTTTGTTATATCATCTTCATTTATTACCGCTTCTCCACATTTCTTTACATAATCCAATAACTGGAAAATTTCACCTTTAGTTTGCGATGTCCGAAAACCTTCAAATTCACAGCTATCATCTTCATCGTCCTCACCATGAAATATGGTAGCTAGCCATAAATTATGCCAAGCAATTTTTTAATGTATCTGGAGACACATCCTCCCACGATCTTGTGATGCTCCACACAGCAGATTTTATGCTAAAATAATTCAAAAATTCTTGAATAGTCTTGCCATTGTTCAAGAAATTTAACATAGATTTTAAAAATGCTACTTTATATTTGCGTTTCAGCGCGTGCACTATTCCCATATCCATAGGCTGAATGATAGATGTACAGTTTGGAGGGAAGAATAATATAGATTCTTTCACTAAAACTTTAAGTGAAGTATGCACCGAACAGTTGTCAACAGTCAGGACTATTTTTCAGTCATCAGGTAAACTAACTGAATTCAAATGTCGCCGAGCCTCAGGTATAAAATGGTTTTCAAACCAATCATTCATCAATGCTTGTGTCATCCATGCTCTTTTATTTGCGCGATATGTAACGGGGAAAATCGTTACTCCTTGAAGTGCTCGAGGTTGTGCATGTTTTCTGATTACGAAAAGTTTGCAGTTGTGGGTTCCTGCAGCATTTGCACACGCTAAAATTATTAGTATCGGTTTGGAATCTTTGACACCAGTTGGAGCCTTTTCTGTAGAGGTTGCCAAGGTATTTCGTGGTACATATTGCCAGAAAAGACCAGTTTCATCAGCATTGTAAATTTGTTCTGGAGATAATTGTTCATTAGAAATGTGTTCAATGAGTTCATCTGCAAATTCTTCAGCAGCTTCAGTATTAGCTAAAGTGTTTTCACCTGAAATTTTTAATTGTTTTATACCATGGTGATTTTTCAATTTGGTTAACCAACCTGTCGAATATCGGCACTCAGTGTTTAAGTTCATTTCTTCATGAAATATTTTGGCTTGAGCCATTAGCATTGCACCCGTCAATGGCACACCCTTGCTGGGACGCTGTCTGACCCATTCAAGTCATCACTTTTTCATGATCGTCACTTTAGCATAACGAAACCTTTTCTGTTATTCATTGTCAGTGGGGTGTCGGAATCCACAAAAAATTCCTTTTTCTTTTTGCTTATGTCATATACAGTTGACTTTCCAATGCCGTACTCCTCACATAATTTTGAGAGGGATATGCCTTTATCAATTTTTTGCAGCAATTCCACTTTTTGTTTGATGGACATTGAAACATGTTTTCGCTTTGTAGATCCTTTGGCAGCTCCAGAACTGGAAACTCTTTTTGACATAATCGAATGTTCAAGCTTAATTTTTATAAAATTGCTCTAACAGTCTGCAAAACATAATAAGCCGGATCCAACTAGAAGATTAAGGAGCAGCGCAATCATCAACATTAACTGACATGCATTAGAATCAGTAAAGATAATTTTAGCCTAGCTTATCTCTTTGAAATCCAGACTCTTTGAATATTTTTATTTTGTACATTAATTTTATTTTAGTGTTTACTTCCCTCTTAGTGACTTTTGACATTGATACAATTAACAACAAACATTTTACTTAACATTTATTTTCAGTGAGAGGAATTTCAAAGCAAGGATCTGCACACAGTCCTATATTACAATCCTTTCTTTCATAATAGCTCATTTGCCTTTTTTGAGGATTTTCACGAGAGTATGAACAAATGAAGTATCACCAGCCAGCTTAAATTTTGCCCCACAGCTATGGATTAAAGCACTGATATGAATGATAGTGCTTAGTTAGTATTATTTATAAGAGCTGTTGATGAGTCTCACTTTCTTAGAAGTTTCATTTGAACAAAGTACTTCTTATTTATCTTTGAAAGACAAAACTAGTATCTCACCAATTTTCATTTGGGCAGCACAAAATTTTAGTCATTCCTTTTCCTTCCTTCTCGTTACATTCTGACAAGTATTTGTTCCAAGGCCTAAGAATTTGTCTTCCAGTGATGGAGACATGAAAAATGATCAAATAGATTTTTAATAACTCTTTCCTCATATAATCTTGAAGTTTCTTTTAACTGTTCCTTTTCCCTTATAAATGATAAAGTTAGAGATATAACCTGATTTAGATTCACATAATTTATTAAAGCATTTTGCTTCTTTGGCATTGTAATGCTGAAAACAGAAACATTTCAAATACACAAGGTATAATTCTCGATTAAGAACTGGACTGCAAATCCAAATACTCATCACTCTAAGGGGAGGGGGAGAAAAAGAAAACCCCTAAAATTTTCAATGAATGCCATGTGACTTGCATATTTAAAGAGCCATCAAGAAGCCTGCAAATCGAGAAACATGCCTCTTGCTTTATGTTATGTAATCAAAATCCTAGTGCACGCAAGTCATCTTTGTCTCATGTTTAGTAAAAGATATATTTAGAAGGTCAAATTTACATATATCTCAAATCCTATAGACATAACATCATCTTGTATGAAAAAAAAATTAATTTCTAAAGCATTCGAAACTGTGACATAAATACATGATGGGCACGGGTGAATGAGAAAATGCTCTATCACATCATTGTACCAGTCAGGAAATGAATGCATTTCACACAAGTCTGCATGATGTCTTTCTGTATTGCATTTTGCGTCGAAATGCACTGTGTAAATCTGCGTTGAATATGAAACCTGTGCTTTATGTAATCATGTGGCTTATCAGTACTATTGGCTGTGCAAATAAGTTTTGAGTATTATTTTTTTGTAACTTTGAAGCTTTATTCAGAGAAATTGGAAGAATGTATTTTATTCAAAGTATTGCCCATCATTAGCTACAATGTTTCCCCATCTTTCAGGTAGCATATGGATTCCACGTTTAAAAAATTCTTTGCCTTTTGAGGCGATTCAAGAACCGACCCAATTTTTGGCTTCTTCCCATGAAGTGAAGTGCTGTTTGGCCAAGTCATGAGTCATCGACCAGAACAAGTGGAAGTCGGAAGGAGCAATATCTGGTGAATATGGGGGTGGGGTAGGACATCCCATTGAGGCACCTCCAAAGTTTCCTTGACAATTTTTGCAGCATGTGGGTGAGCGTTGTCATGCTGAAAGATCACTTTGTTGTCTTTTGGCATATGAGAGGCATTTGAGCTTCAATACTCGGCTCAGTTGCATCAACTGTTGTTTGTAATGTTCCCCAGTGATGGTTTCATAAGGCTGGAGTAGTTCATAATAGATCACTCCAAGCTGATCCCACCAGATGCACAGCATTAGTTCCTTGCCATGAATATTCGGATTGGCCGTTGAAATTTATGCATGGCCGGGCTTATCTGATGATTTCTGATTTATTTGGGTTGTTATAATAGATCCATTTTTCATCCCCTGTCATGATTCATTAAAAAAATGCCTTCCTATTTTGCCTTCAGAGCAGTTGTTCACACATGAAAAAAATGGCATTTGACGTTTCTTGGCTTGAGTTCACACGGAACCTAATTTGCTTGTTTTTCCACCATACCCACGGCCTCGAGACGCTTTGAAATCACTTGTTGAGTCACTCCTAAAGGTTTGATGAGCTCCTCTTGAGTTTGGCATGAATCTTGATCCAATAATTCCTCCAACTCAGCATTTTTTAAAACTTTACTGGTTTTTTAAACTTCACATGTTTTTATTGATGGAGCATGTTCCCCATATGCTTCACACAGCAATCAGTGTCCATCAGCTGCACTTTTCTTCAAATTAAAACAAAAAAAGAAGCCCTTTCTGTAAATTTTGTTTTGTTGGTATAAAGGTTGACATGGATTGAGCATAGAGAAAGTTTGTTGCTTACACTTCAGCGAAATGAAACAAACTAATTTTTAAATGGAAATGCTGGTGCTTTAACATGAATATAGTTAAAAGATTGTCCAATAGGATTTAATACTTGTACACCATCTGATGTAAACCCCTCAAAACTTATTTATACACCCAATATTTAATCTTAGTAGACTTACTCACAGACAATTTCGAGAATTTCTTCAGCTCATGCAGTCTGAGTACTCTTATGTGCGGTGTTACATTAAAGTAAGATGGCTTAGTGCAGGATGTGTTTTTGAGTGAGTTAAATAGCTGAAAAATTATGTCATTCTCCTATGAAAAGCAGTGTTCTGCCGAATATGAAATGTTGGAAGATACAACATGGTTTTTGGATTTTGCATTACTCACAGATCTTCTTTGTCATATGAGCAACATAAATGCCAAGATGCAACGAAAAATTCTATTTATTGACAGTAAAGGCTTTAAACTAAAACTTTTATCTGTGTGAGGGGCAGCTAGCTAAGAACGATTTGTCTCATTTTCCTGAATAAATTCAATTCCCTTAGTGAATGAAGAGCCTCAGAAAGCTGCACTTTGAATTTAAATACAGATTTCAAGACGTCAGTGCTGTTCGAGCAGAATTTGATATTTTTACCATGCCTTGTAATGTAAATTGGGAAGCAATGAGGCCAGATTTGAAGCTTGAATTAATTGAATTACAATCTGACAGTCACATGAAGCAGTTGTTTCTCAGTATTCCAGAATTAGGGTTTTACAAATTGTTATCGAAAGCAAGTTTCCCAAATTTAATACCTCACATCCAGAAAATTAGTGCTATTTTTGCTTCATCTTATAAATGTGAACAAGTGTTTTCTACCATTAACCTTAGGAAGAACTCTATTAAAAATAGATTGACTAATAAACATTTAGCACATTTCTCAGAGTTAGTACATGGCAGTTCGAACTTGAATTTGAAGAATTTCTAAAAACACTTGCAGTTTCAATCATCTCATTAATATTTTTATATTGTTTTTAAAATCTTAGAATAAATTTTATCGTCTCACTAAATTAAAAACTTTTTTTCTTTTGTTTTTCTGGCGTGCTCTCAAAGAAGCTCGCCTATCACTCGTTTAAAGTATCTATTTCGATCTTGCACAGTAATTTACTTACTCAATAAATAACACGAATTATATCTTGTATTTCAAAATGCTGTTCTTTCAACAAGCGATTGAATTTTAGTTCTCGCAAAATGGCTTGAGTGGACTTTTAATCAAGAAAGGTTTTTGCTTGTAATTTAGTTGTGAGAAAGTATCAAAATTCAGAATAGAGTAGAAAGAATTCTTGAATAGAAATGCTATATTAAATGCAAGAGTTCTCAGATCAAGACGTCAGTAAAGCTAATTTATATATTTATTAAAAAGCTCTTTTAACACTTTGATAAAAGCAAGAGCATTCCAGGCTGTTTTGAACCTTTAATTACAACAAATATATTAAAGGAATTTTTAATAAAACCAAATTGAATTTAAAGATGATGGAGACTAAAAGTAAATGTGTTGTAGATAACAGTTTTCAGAGAGATATACAACGGGCTAGAAAACTAGCTTTGTATCCTTCATACATTCTTTGTTTTGTAAATGTAGCTGTAAGTTACATTCTTGCGTTAATCTGAATGAATGCAAGTTTCTGATTCAATTTCTTCCGAAGTTTGTAGAAAACCAAATGAGCCGTTCAGTGCCCAGGTTTTAATAAACTTCACTGCAATTTGAAGCAGGAAATATGAAAAATCGGTCATGCACTTTTCAGGATTCAAACAACAGATCTTCAAGTTGGTAGCTTGAGATGATTGGTTACACAACAAGAGCACACTAAAGGAAATGCGTTAATTCTTTGTATCATCACAGTTCAAGATGAAGCAGAACTTTATGCATTTAAAAGTATATTGCAAACATTGGCTGTCTTTGTGAACAATTTCAATATTAGTTTTTTTTGGGGGGGGGAATAAGATATTAAAGCAGTTATTTTTGAAGTTTGATATCAAAAAGCAGCTATTAAATTTCTATTTCCTGTAAAATTCCATTTTCAATGAACTCCTTATCTTAGAAAATGTGGGTTTTCAATTTTTGTTATAAACATATAATATTTCTTTATCTATTCAGTTATAAATTTAATTAAAACTAACTAATTTAACAAGTAATGTAAGTTTTCAGTATCCATATTGTCAAGCAGCAGATGTGTCTGTGTACCATAATTGTGAGCAGTGTAGTGAGTCTGAATGTTTATCACATTTCTGTTCTTATGCTTTTAAATTTTGTTTCTTTAAATATTTTAATTTCATCATGATTAATTTATAAAAATTAATATTAAATTGCGAATCAATGTTTTCAATTGGAAATATTAAAATATGAAATAATGTTGCCGTATTTAAAATATTTGCATATTTGATAAGAATATTCAATATACTTTACTTGCTTGATGGAAACTTTTAATGTCATGCTAACTTCAATTTACATTTAAAATTATTTTCATTATATCACATTTATATCATATTTGGCCATGAAAAATATTGCTAAGAAAGTTAACTTTTTCTTTTCTTTAGAATAATTTTATTTCCTATTTTTTGATAAAACTGAGTTTTATTGAATGACTTCTATTTTTTCCCCAATATGTCGTTAAATACTTGTTAATATATTACTTTGGATAAAATTCTGGAACTGTGAATGAAAGCAATTTTTTGAATTAATTAAAATAATTTATCTGGAAATCTAAACAAATTTTTTGGGGAAAGGAGTGATTTAATACAATATCTTTGTCTTTTTCTCTTTCATTCATTATTTGTATGATGTAAAGCATTTAATAGCATGAATGTTTATTTTCTTGTATAACTGAAAATATTCCTTGTCCTATAGTTCCTGTATGTGTATTTTATATCAAGATATTTATTGGTTATAATAATTCTTCATGTAGTCTTTAGAAATGTATTTAAATTCATGTTAATAAATCACATGATAATGTCATAATTATTTTGTAAAATAGTAGTTAAATAATAGTTATTCAAATTTATTTCATTTTCTAGGCAGGGAGATTGTGAACTCTAAATCTGAGGACCAATTTCAAGTTAAAAGTGAAGTCTACAAATGTTCTTTTTGCTTTTATGTCACTGAAAGAAACTGTGACATTCAAGAACATTTATTACTTCATAAGAAATATCCTCCTTTCATTTGTGATATTTGCAAAAAAAGCTTTACACAGAAATGTAATCTTAAAACTCACTTAAGACTTCATTCTGATGAACGACCTTACATTTGTAAAATTTGCAAGAAAGCGTTTAAACAAAAAAAGAATTTAGATGCACATTTAGTGATTCATACAGACATATGTTTGTATCGGTGTTCTGTCTGTGGTGAAAAGTTTAGAGAGAAGATTCAGGTGCAAAATCATTATTTAAGACATCATACAGACCAGTAATACTGCTTTTTTTTTTCCAGAAGCAGGAAGATATATGATACATTTTGATTACTAAGAAAAATTCTAGCATATTTGCAAATTTTGAACAGAATGTATATTTTAAGATGCTCCTTTTCAATTATTTACTTTTTTTTGCATGATTGAAATTCTTTGCTTACTTGAATATGGCAAGTTTTCTGTTTTTCTAAAAGATAAAAATTATAGGTTTTCCAATCCATATTCTCGAAAATAAAAAACGTATGTTTTTCAACATGAGAATAGTGTTTTGCTCATTTGAAGAGATATTTTTTCAGTACTCCAGATAACGAGGTTCTTGGTGACTAACTAATTCAACCCAGATTATTCAGAACCACTGACTGGCAACTATGGTTCTCAAGAGTTTAATGAAAACCTTTTAGAAAAAGCAGTGAAGAATAAAGGAAAAATTTGGAAAAACCAATCCAACAGAATGAAGATAACAGATCTGACCAAAGCAACAGATATGGAAGAAAGACAGTGAATAAGCATGCAGCTTGAAATATATCCTTAAATATTGTTTGTTTAGATTTCACACTTAATTTGGATTACCACATCAGAAGAAAATAAATGTGAGAAAAAAATAAACTGAGTTCACAAAAAATTAGAAATGAAGGGAAGAAAATAGATTCTTCTGACTGGATTTCACTCAGAAAAATGGCAAGTGCCTCTGATAATAAAGAACTGTTTGAGCTTACCCAGATTAATTTGATTGACCCAAATATTTGCTTTCTTACAAGCAGAAGTTAATATTGATAATAAAAATAATAACAGAACTGACATTCAAGAGCCTGCAACAGGGAAAGTTCTTCCCATTATCGCTATGCTTTACAACATAAATTAAATGCACGGAGGAATTTGAAATCATTACCGAGAAATAATCTCTGTTTATCTACATTTGAAAAGCAGCACTGTTTATAGAAAAGCAACAAAAAGCTTACAGAAAAATGAAATCATATTTCACATTTATCAACTGAAAAGTAAAAAAGATTTAATTCAAACCAGAAAAACACCTTAGATCCATTTTTGAGGCAAAACAAATTTAACCAGAAATAAATTGTCTGTGATTTTAATCAAGCAAATAATTCAAACCAAAGATGAAATCATTGAAAATGATTTATTTCATTCAGCTGTCTAGAACAACCGACGGAAAAGCCATTTATAACATTAGCAATGTACTGAGCATCAAGGTTTGTACAGAACAGTTGAAGCCAAGATAATGCCTGACGCAGTACTTTTGATTCTAGCTATTTGAGTGTATGCATCATTTATACTACAGAAAAGAAAGGTGTGTAAAATTTGGTCTTGAGTACCAAATTCAAAATATGAATTGAAACTTCTTCTAGTTTCAAAGCTACCTGTAAATAGCCGAGAACCTGTGAGCTCATTCCGTGACATTCAGAGCACAAGAAAAACTTTCAAAAATAGAAGAAAATCTTCACCAAATATTTAATAGATTCAGAAACAAAGAATTCCTTGCTCTTATTGATCACAAAACCAAAGAAAAATCAACCAAGACTATAGCACTAGTGAAAGACAGAAAAAATATTTACACCTCCTGTATGAAAATAAGAAACATTGCACCTCTTAAGATGAACATTAGCCATGAGAGTAGCCATGAGCTGGTTGTTTGAAGGTGATGATACTAAGAATTTTAATCAAGAAAGCAGAAATCCTGTATGAGAAGTTAACTGCACGTTTTAAAGCTACCAACTCATTCATTTTGGTGAAACAAGAGACTGAATGGTACCTCACAGCTAAGGTTCTGTTAGTGTAGCCGTAATAGAGATGTTTTTCGACCCTTGAGATAACAGTTTCTGTCCTCATTTCTCCAATATTATTTTTTCCACCTTTTTTTAGCACAGTAATTTTCAGTCATGTAGTGAAGGAACAAATCAAACCTTCTCTCAGTGCTGCAGTTGAAGCGACACAAAGTTATTTTTGTTGGTGAATTTGGTAAAAAACTCTAGGGCACCATTTGAGTTAACTGGTCTTAGCAAATAAGTTCTGTGTACTAGTAATAGAAAGACATGCATCAATAATTAAGTTATGAGGTTCATTATTAAGACTTCCTTTTAATTTATTTTCAGATTTAGGAGCTACAGTGTTTTTACAATTTTAGTACATTATGCTGAGTGAAATTTTAAAGTGTGAACAGATTTATTAGCCTTGAAAATTTTTTGACATGTCACTGAAAGATTATTGATTTTTTTAAAATCAGCAACAATTTGCAACATAAAAGCGCAGCTTTCCTTAGTCTTCTTAATTTTTCATAATAAAACTAAGTTCAAAAAAGACTTTCAAGTGCTCAAATGAAGTTTTTTTTTGGAGGGGGTACATTTCTTATTGCTTTCCCCTTAACCTTTCATATGGATGATCTGTCTATATCTATATATGTGTGTGTGTGTGCAAACATTTTAATGACACCGTCAAGTCATGGTTGCCTCGCTACCTTGAAAACCAGAAAAAATCAGTGATTCAAAACTTGTTAAAAAAAAAAAAAGTCGGGGAATTTAAATATTTTAGTTAAAATCTGGAAAAGTCAGGGAATTTCATATGGTGATCCCCCCTCAAAAAAAAAAAAAAGAATTTTGTGCCAAAATGGGAAGCGATCACTTTCTTGCCAAATTATGTATCTCGTGAGCATCATTGAGGCAGCTGATGTAGAGCCAATTTTCGCTGTTCCAATCAAATTGTCTTATAGAAATGGAAAGCAAGTTTCCAGTATCTTTGGTTTCCAGTAACCTCGAGAATCGAGAGACTCGCATGCGCATGTGCAGTGCATGTTAAACTAAAGAAAATACCTTACCATTCTCATATAAAACAAAATCAGTTTAACCTATCGAATCGGTTAACAAAATCGGTTAGTAACCTCCATTGGTACCCACGGGATTTGGCGACATTATGATGAGCAATAAACAGGTCATTTAGGTGTTGCCGACAGTTTTCAAAATCATGCCAAGGCCGTGGCATATACTAGGATTTTACTGCAAAATTGTTTAAACTTTTTTTTTTCTTTTTAATAAATGCTTTATGTGCCATTTCACTGTAAAATAAAAAAGAAATCAGTCATTTAGGCTAATCATTTAATATAACTATATTTGCTAAAATATCAATGATTATTGTAATTCAATTTTTGGGTAATTAACTTTATTTTAATGTTATTCGTACCATTTAGTGTGGCTTCTTCCCTTTAAATTTATTTATTGATGTTTAATAATACTTTCAAATTTTAGGCAATTTTCTCTGGCATAACCCTGAAACTAATTCTCGCAATATGATGACATACTATCACGAAATTTAATGCACATATTTTTTGCTTATGTATGCTGCTAAATAAATATATTTTAAAATATCATTAAATAGATTTTTTTCTTTCGTTTAGCTGCAAAATGTCTGCAAAGAAAGATATTTTGTAATCCAGATTGGGCAGATTCTAATCTCAGTCTTCAGTGCAGAAAACAACTCCTATTGTAGTTATAATAGTAACGCTTTGAGGGTTATATATATATGTAATATATATAATAGGATGCCCATTATTGTAATAAGATGACTTGAAGAAAGTAAGTTGCAATGGATTGGCGTTGGAGAGGCTTTACTGCAAGATGAATGCATAAATCAAAAAACTTCCAGACGTGGCCGTTTGGAAACATTATCTTATTTCATGACAATGCGTATCATCACTATGGGTGCGCTATACTCTCCACAGTTTTATACAGCTTAAATTTCTTAAACAATGGACAAAATTAGAAAAGTAAACTTTCGTGGTTAGTGGCAAGGCAACACAGCGAAAAGCAGCAGAAAGAGAAGAGGGAGTTGCGATGCAATTACCCTTTAACAGATTAATGCCCAGATGTTGGGCTCAGATTTCATTGACAAGTGCATATCAGAACTGCGGGGAGTGTAGTTAGAAAAATTATTGGTGTTATTTTTAGAATGAAAATGGAAGTTAAAGGGCTATTGTTAATTTATTATTTGAAAGATAGATTAGATATTTTATATTTTACATGTATATATATATATATATATATATACATCTATGTAAGTTATATGTAATTGGCAAATTTTTTGTGTTTTCAAGTGGTACCGTAATTGATTTACCTCTCGCCACTGCCAACGCACACTATGCCGATAGACTGAGACTTTCTTAAAACACACCTTAAAAACCTGGAAAAATAAGGGAATTTCATTCTCCTGTTTGAATAGTAACCCTATCAAGTATATAGACATATATCTTGAATAATTAAACTAGTATAAATATTGGAAGGAAAAGAGTAAAGGTGCAAAGTAGGAGTATCGATTTCGAAATTGTAATCAAGAAAAACCTTTTACTCGTGGCCTTTTGGGGAAGTTTAATAATAAATGAATAAATAAATGTTTAGTAATAAACCAAAACAGTTTATTATTAAGTTTATTTGTATATTAGTTTAATAATAAACAAATTATAAGTTTAATCATAAACAAATAAACGTTTCCCTGTAAGTGTATATAAATGTATATTGAAAGAAAAAATTTATAACCAGTTTTTCACAAAGATGAAAAATTGAAATTCAAATAAATAAATTAAAAAAAAAACTTGTAAATGTAGAATTAGAATTCTGAAAATGTTACCAGTACAAGAAAAAGCAAAAATAAGTAATGTAAAAAGAGAAAACATCAAAGAAGAGGATTCGAATCAACTCCGACATGTCTTCATGAGGAGGATATGCCGAAATCGATTACAATTCCTCTTCCATAAGAAAATCCTTGCTTTTGTAGCCAGCTGATGAATCCATTCCAATATATTTTTTAATCTTAACAGTGCACCCAAAAACTCTGGCCCTCCCCAAAGCAAGCAAAAATGGCAAAAATGCAAAGTAAAACCATTATTGAAGATTTTCCCTAACAAATACCTTTCAAAGTTTAAATTGAAAATAAACTGCAATGTAGCAAAAAAAAATTTTTTACACATAACATTATGAGAACTTCCTTTCAAACACCAGTTTGAAGCAATGAAAATAACTGTTAGAAGCTGAGACACCTAGAGTTACCAGTTTGAGTAAGTTTTCAGTTTTGAAAATGATTCATTTTTAATGGGAAATCTTCATTAAAGGTTTTAATTTGTATTTTTTTCCATTTTTTCTTGCTTCAGGGAGGACCAGAGTTTTTGGTAGAACTGTTAAAAATAAAAAAAGTATATATATATATATTGGAATGGTTCATCAGCTAAGTCTGGATACAAAAAAGCAAGGATTTTCTTATGGAAGAGGAATTAGTAATCAGTTTCAGCATATCCTCTTCCTGAAGATGCTATGTCAGAGTTGACTGGATACCTCTTCTTTCATGTTCTTTTTTATATTATTTAATTTTGGTTTTACTTGTATTGGTTTATTTCAATTTTCCCTTTGACATTTTCAGAATTCCAGTTCTGCATTTATAAGTTTTTTTGAAATTTATTTATTTGAATTTCAATTTTTGGTCTTTGGGGAAAATTGGTTCTAAATTTCTTCTGTTATGTATTTACTGATAAATTTTCAGTGGTATAATGCACAAAAATTCTTGAAAGGATTTTATATTTTTCCTTATAAATTTTTTTTGTGTTGATGTAAATTTATACTCAAGTATAATATTTCTGTAAAACTATATGCAGTATTTTGTATGATAAGCTTAAAAAGTGTAAAGAGGGTCTTTTTCTGGGTCATTAGACATAATTCTGGATCATTATTTTTCAAGTTGATCTAATAATGGGTCAGGTAGCTCACCAATAGAACAATTTGAAATCTGCAGTAGTTTTGAGATTTAATGCTAATTTATGTTCTAACACATCTTTTTATATCACACAATTCATTTAGCTTTATGATAATCAGAACCACAAAACCAGAAGTTGGCTGCATGGCGTACTGCTGATATACTAGTGACCTGTTAATAGATAACCAAGATTTAGGTTACGGACATGTTCATTATACACTGCTAAAAAAGTCTTAAAAGATAAGTCATATTTCTGAAGAAACACATGTTGAAATCATCTTTTTGAGAAAAATTTCAGTGACTATGGGTATATAGATTTACAAATATCTACTGCTTGAAAATTCGACTTATGAAATTATTTTATTCAGTTTAAGAGAATATTTACTCAAGAACTTGTTGAGTTTTCAGATGGAATTTATGAGGTGATCCAGCGAATTCTGAGAGTCTTTTCCACTCCTCCTAAAGAGCAGCCTCTAGCTCTTAAAGTGTTTTGGCTGAGTGGTAACATGTCTTACCAAAGTGTATCATGCATGCTTTATTGGATTCGAATTTACCAAGCAAGCTGGCCACTCCAGAAGTCAGTCTTTCACAAGACAAGTCTGTAACCTCAAGCATTATTTCCATTAAAAACATGCAACACCGATTGCTTCAGCATATGGTCAGACCAGAGGTTCTAGGGCATCATTCTTATACCTTCTACTCGTCAGCTTGCCATTCTATAATATACAGGTCTATAAACCCACCTATACTTTTCATACCAAAATCATCAGTTCTTCATCTTGATTTTGTGACCTTTCATGTCTCATAGTTACATTATTTCTTCTTCATATGAAGACTGAGCAATTTTGTGAAGAGGACTTGACACCTCTGAATATTATGTCCTGCAATATTCATCTGCTCAGTTCCTCTGCATCTTGCAGCATGAATGAAAACTACAACTCTAGATGCTTGCAAACCTTATTGATGAAGGTGATACTGTATGGTTTGTGTTGACACTTTTTGTACTGCAGCCCAGAAAAGCTCTCTTTGCAAGCAAGTTTCTTGATCTGTTTCAGTGACTATTTATGAACAGAAACAATTGTCAAGTTTTGTTGTTTCATGTGGGCAACCTTGATCTAATATTTCATGAATATCCCCAGTAATTTAGAGTTGTTTCCAAGATTAATATATAGAAATGATGAAGAAATTTGCTACTTGCCTTTTGATTCACATGGTCCCAGGTAACCAGCTACACAGCATTGGTTCTCATAAGTCATGATGTTGAGACATTGATCAGACTCTGTCTGTGAAAAAATACTGTTAAACTTCCATAACATGAACAGCATAATATGATTCCCATAAGAGAGCTTCTTCTTCTAATGTATTTGAAGCATTAGATTTATATTCAGTAGAATTTATTTAGATTTTAGACGTACATAGTTGCAAAAACAGCATAATCCTTTACATTTTATAACTGGTTTATTTTAATGTGGGACAGTAAATGAATGAACAAAGCTAAATTGGGTAAAAGAAGAATTTTAAAGAAATAGCAATAATGCAAGTTGAGAATGGTAATAATGCCTTTTCATTGGTGAAGCAGTAAGATATTGTAGAACAGTTTTGCTGAAGCTGAAGAGCAAAATGACTTATACAAAGATCTATCTACTTTATTTCCAGCAATTCAAAGTGTTGCTGTTCATTGGATCAAAATTGTGTGAAATGTTGGGCTACCTGTTTCAAAGGAAGCATTTATGTATAGTGTAGAAAAACTGGCAAGCAAATATAAGTTACTTTCTGAGGGGAAGATAATTTTCCAGGTGATCTGAAACTTTTTTAAATCAAAATTTACCTATATCCAGACAAAATGGTTCCTCCTCCCCCCCCCAAAAAAGTTAGTTTTTGGATGTTATTACGTATTTGGAATGTACCAAATTTTCTTCAGTTGTGATGAGACTGCTTTCTTTTTTAATTTAAAAATCTTTTTCAGCCCACTGCAGAAATTGATGAAAATTTTAATTTTAAATATATGGTTCTTTAAAAAGCAGTGTAACAACTGAACTTGGTAACAATGTCTTATAGTTAAGCTGACTTAATTGTAAAAATCCAGTTTAGTGAACTTTTTTTTTATCAAAAGAGGCATTACCCAGAAAGCCTGTTAGTCTCGAAATGACATTTTGTGTTGAATCACTAAAAGTGTTGTATCACTTTTCAAATTTTTGCCACCAAATATTATCAACTTCTATTATATTTAAAGAAATTAAATAATGAAGAATGTTCATGAATGTATGTATGTTTTTTGAATTGTGAAAAAGCAACAGTACCTAGAGCCATCAAATTGTGAATAATATAGTCTTCCACCTGAGTATCAACACCTTGAAGACCGAATATGCAATTTGTTTTATTGCACTCCGTATTTTGTGAAGCTTTAATAAATTTTTTAATTAACAAACTCGATGATTTCAAAGCAAACAGTAGCAACACTATATGGGAGAAAAAAAGAAATTATATCCAGCACACAAGACTATCTATTAGGAATTTTAAGGATATGCTGTTTTTAAATATTTTTAGCCCAAATGCTCTTGAAACATGTATGTGTGTGCAAATAGGAGGAAAAAAAAAGAAAAGAGAAAAGAAAATGCCACTTTGGGTGTAATATAAAGTCTGAAAGTTTTCAGATTTATTTATTTATTTTTTTACATTTTTGCTATGAAAATTTATTTCAGTTGGTTCAGAAGAGCACATTAAAAATGCTACTAAATTTGTTGAGGTTAGTATCATTGTTCAAGAAGGATCAGTTGAACCTGTTCTGAATACACTGCACCCAGTGCTATTAAATTCTGTCATTGCTGGACCATTTAGAAATTTATGATTTTCTTTGAAGAAAGCTTTCATGTCCCTAGAAGTGAAAAGTGACAAGGTAAAGAAAAGAAGAAATTAAAAGGAGATTCCTGTAGTTATGAGTTTTCAAATGTTTTGTTATTAGAAAGGTATGTTTCGTGCGGGTATTCCATGTTATTTTTTACTTAGAACTTCTGTTTCAGAAGAATTAAATGGTTTGTTTCATTTGAGGATGAAACTGACAAGAGACAGAAATGCATTCCAAAAGTGTTTGAAATATAGGAGGACAGTTTATATCATATTCTGGAGGGGGAAAAAGCATGAAATGGGGTATGATTGAAGAAATAAAATTGAAAATAACTTCAAAAACTGAAATTGGGAAAACACTAATGAATTTGTTATAGAGGAAACAGTGTTCATCATATAACTATTTCAGATGTTGCTGCAGTGGTACTGAAACCACAATTCTGAATGAAAGCTTCCTTACTGATGTACACTTTTTGTAAAAAATTTGCTGCAAAAAGAAAAGTATGGCTAAAATAAGATTAAGAGTCAGTCAGTTTTAAAAATTTTTCATAAAGTATTTTGTTATGTAAACTGTTCAGCTTTTCATTATTTTACATTTTAGCAATGTTAATGAGAATATATATTGCAAAATGTATCTTTTACCCGATTTAAATTTGATACAGTTAGGTTACTCATATCACTTTGTTAGAAATTTAATATGTCTATTACTGAAACATAAAGAAGATAAAAGTTTTAAATTTTTATGTAAATTTGAGTATTTTGTTTGCAAGTTGTTATAATAAATAAGCATTTATTTTTTTTTCTTCTCCCCCTAATTAGAATCCCTCTAGAAGTTGTGATGGTGATTGATTTAGTGGTCTAATACTGCTGCATAATACCTAGTTGCATATTGTTGTTTATATAATGTGTCTAAACATTTAAATGCGAGTGGGATGGGCATGAATTCTTAGGCCTGTAATTACTACATGTATATTTTACATGAAGGTTATTTCCCATTTACTTATTACTATAATAGTTCATTCTGTATTAGGAAATGTATTTCATTTTGCATAATTCAGTCATATGATAATGTCATAACTATTGTTTTATAAAAAGTTAATTATTGTAATTTACATAATTTTATAGGTGTGGAGTTTATTAATAAGAGATGTGATTATGAAAGTGAAGTCTTCAGATGTCCTTCTTGCTTTTATGTTACTGAAAGAAACTGTGACCTTCAAGCTCATTTGCTAGTTCATCAGAAATATTCTCCTTACATTTGTGACACTTGCAACAGGCCTTTTACTAGAAGAGATTATCTTAAATTGCATTTAAGAATTCATTCTGGAGAGAGACCTTATATCTGTGAAGTGTGTAATAGAGGTTTCACTCAAAAAAGTGCTCTTAATACTCATTTGAGAATTCATACAAATGAATATCCATATCAGTGCACTATTTGTGGCAGAAAATATAGACACAAAATTGGATTGAAAAAGCATCATTGTGTAGAATGGTAAATAACAAATCATGATGCATTATCATAATTATGAAATATTGTTTATTTTGCAAATCAAAGATAAAATATATTTTAATATGGAGCTTTGAGTTAAGTATATTTTATTTTATTTATGTGGTAGTTTCTGCTTCATAAATTGGATTTCTGAGTGTTTTTAATATTCACTGTGTGACTGTGGGGAGAGTAGAGTTTTGTTTTATTATCACTATGTTAGAAATTTTTTTAAGGCTCCTGTTAAAATTCTTAAATCTTCAAAAAATATATTTAGGGTGTTTGAAAAGAGAGGAACATATTCTATGTGCATGCAAAATTTATCATTTTATATGATAAATGTGTCATACATTGCATGATAGAAGAAGAGAGAAGGAAAGTTCTTTTATCTGAATATTATAGAGTGTAAGTGTTCTTCACTGTGGGATATGAAATTCAGAGGATGGATTGCATTATGTTGGGCTTCCTAACTTCCAGATTTTACTTGTTTGTGAAGATTTGTTAGATGCTGTGTTTTGTTGTACTTAAGACAAGAACTCGGTCAGTGAATTATTGAAAAATGCATTATAAATGCATTCCACAGCATGCATGAATAGGAAATAAGTTATTGCTGTAATACATGTTGACCTAACAGATGCATACATTAAATGCCTGACATTGCAAATTATCATCTTTTCCTTAGTAAGGATATATGGCATTTTTTTCAGTAATTTAAAAAAAATGATATTATAAACAAATAAGATACATTTTTTTTGAAGTAGCTCATAGTGAGTTTTTAATTAAGTAAAATTTTTTGTGTGAAAATTTGTGAAAAAAAAAATGTGATAACATTCACAATTGTAATATTTTTGTTAGGTTGTTCTGATTTCGTTTGTTGACAGCTATCATAGTTATGGTCAATCTAATTTCCATTGCCAAACATATTTTCTTTCATTGGCCTCCCATTCTTGCTATCTCATTCACCAGTGGCCAAGTGGTGAAATTGTTGAACACCAGTAATTTGTCCCCGGCTCAAATCACATGATCAAGCTGTTTGCATGAGAGTTTTTATGTTTTCTCTGTGTATTATTAAATAAGCAAGTTCCTTTTAAAATGTCTTTCTGCATCAAAACAAGTAGCCCTCATGTATTTAAGTGTAATCCAAATAATCTAATTCAATCCAATTATCTCTGTCTCTCTCTCTTTTTTTAAATATCCTTTCATGTACTGATGATGTCATTTCATGTACAGGTTTGTTATTTTTGATGTTAGCTTCAATAAATTTAATTTTTATGGTTGGCAATTATTTTTCCATGAGTTTTGATAAAATTTATTTACTTAATATTTTGAAAAGAAAAGATCTGAAGTATTGCTATACTGTGTTGAATTATATAATCTTCTTTATTTTGCAGCTGTGGAATTGTTTTGGCTTGTTATTTTTGATGTTAGCTTCAATAAATTCAATTTTTATGGTTGGCAACTATTTTTCCATGAATTTTGATAAAATTTGTTTACTTAATATTTTGAAGAGAAAACATCTGAAGTATTGCTCTACTGTGTTGAATTATATAATCTTCTTTATTTTGGATTTATTTTGCAGCTGTGGAATTGTTTTGGTTTGATAGTTTTGATTTCTTTTAAAGTTTTTACTTAGTGAAGTGAGGTAGTACAGTTAATTTTCTCCTAATATTTGACCCATTTATGTCTTATTTTATCCTTGTCTTAATGTTTTTTTTTCTGTGCATATAACTCAGTCTTCAATTTTTGTGTTTCTTACAGTTTTAAATATTTTATTTAAGGTAACTGTTTTAAGGGAAAAAAATGTGTATGTGTGTGTGGGGCAATTTTAATGGATTCATAATACTAGAATGTCTGTTCATGTCATTTTAGTAATGAAGCATGCTTATCGTGTTATGTAATTTTTTTTTTCAGATTTTGAATAATTTTAGATGATTTTTAATCAGTTTATATAAGGATTATACTACTGAAATTTTTTCTTGAGGGGGCATGTCGTAATTTGAAGGAATTTATTAGTTGCTTAAACCATCTGCTCTTCTCTTTTCATTACCATGTAAATTTCCAAAACCAATAGTCTGTGTTTTTGAGATTGGTGAGTAAATATTCCATTTTGGCAATGAATTCGACTGCTTTCATTAATCTTTTTAAGGGTATTACTATAAGCAGTCTTTCATTCTGCTTCATTCAAGTATAAATAGCTCAGTTCCTGTTAATGCTGTGAAGTTCAACTTTTGCAAAACTAGCTGCATTATGCAGTTATCTTATAATTAAATACAGTGGCTGTTTACAATGTATATCATCTAAGCCAGATGAATTTGGTTGAAAGTTTTGAGTCAGTCTTGAGTTAAAAGAAAATATATATTTCAATTGCTTTGGCTTATTAAAAAAAACCCCAAATTTTTGCGTTTAGGGTTAAGGTCAAAATGGAGGGAAATGTTGAGCTGAGAATTATGATAGCATATTGAAGGATATACTGTGACAGTTGATAATTTCTTCCCATCATAAGACTTGAACGTGAATCTAATGAAAGAAAGATTCTAGATAGTTTGTAAATTTGGAAGGATTTTCTTTATTTCAAGTTATGTATAAAAGTATAGGGAGATATTATTATTGATGATAATAAAAAGAAAATTTCTAAAACAATTGAATTTCAGCTACCAATCCAAATGCTATGCAGTCATTATTTGCGAGATAACAAGAATGAATTTTATAAACACTCATCAAGACAAAGGTCTTTCTATACATTTTTATGGTATCTTGTAGCTATAAGCATTTGAATAGTTAAAAATTGGTTATAGATAAGCATATTTCAAGGAGAAATTGCACACAACACTTATTAAAAGAATTGTATTTACTTATATAAATAATACAAAAGGTTGAAAATAAAAAACTGCGTGCTTGAATTAATCGAATTAAGTTCTCTAATGTGCAAAAAATGTGAGATAATGAAAATGCTTCTGTAGTTATTAAAGGATCTGTTTTGGTAAACTTCCATGCTCAGTGGTTTTTTTATCTTTTTATTTATTTTATTTATTTATTTATCTATTTTTTTTTTGTATGTGTGTGGCAAGAAGTTTTAAGTATAAAAAGATTTAGCAAAATACTACATGATTATGCAGATTGAATGGATCAGTAATTTTTCTTCTTTAAAACTGTGACATTTTATAGTATCATTTATATATGTAAGATGTATAATCACATATTTGCAAATAACGGAACAATTATGTTTTAAAATGTCATGTTTTTCCCCCCTATTTTCTTATATATATATATTTTACGGCCAGAGCTCAAAATTGGCCAAAGTGGGAAGTGTGTGGACAAATGCGGAAATGGCCAACAATGGGACAATTGGCCAAAGTCAAAAGAAAAAAGTCAAGAGCACATTGCTTTACATTTTACTTATTACAAATGATGAAAATCAATTACGGTAGTGTTAAGCGTATGAGGCATACTAAATTACCAATGGCTTTCATCACTTATAACACAAGATGAATTTGTATGGCATTTTGAATTACACAACAGTTAGTTCTTTCTGCATTTACAGTGAGTGGTTTGTTGCACATTTAGTACTGCATTTGCATCGAGTGTTTCCTTGGTTGCCGGTCATTGGTTGGGTAGATGCGATGGTTCATAGGGATTTTTCTTCTGTGCCCACTAATTCCAGTGGGAGCAGTTACTTGTGTACAATGGAAAACTCACTTAGAGAATACAGTTTTTGAGAACCCCGTGTGCTGATCCCAACTTGTAGAAGCCCTCCTCGATTTTCAAGACAACTGTGAGAACACTTCATGGGTCACTTTGACCTCTGTCAATATCTGGTATATGGACATGTACATTATCTTCAACTTCAGCCAGTGGGAAATTTTGTATCTGAATTTTTAAGCATCTTCGCAGCTTGGCCTTGCAAACTAACATGAGCTGCTGATCTCTTCTTCCTGACTTCTTGTTTATTGTAACATAGCCTTCAATTTCTCCATGCCCTTCATCTACTTCATTGCGTTTTCTACAAATTACATGGACACCTTTGCCACAGGATCCACAAGAAGGGTCTGAACTACACTCTTTTTCATGAGCTGCACAGGATTATTTTGCATAGTTATTGTCAGGCAACTGGTCTGAACTTTGTGATGCTTCCACGGTAGCAGCTTTGTCATTTCCGGGGACATTCCCTGCATTTATAGCATCGTCCATTTCTTGTTTGACCTTTTCAAGGTCTTCCTCTGTAACTAAAGTATTGAAAACCTCTCTGCACAGATTTGAGGTACTCAGCCGTACTTTTACTTTGCAGTCAAACATGGCATCATATGGTGACTACCGAATTTCTTGGTGGAAAGAACAGTTTTTCCATGAATTGAATAAACCAGAGACTCTCAGCCCAATGTGTTGATTTGCATGTCTTCATCCATGTCATCTTTGTGTTCTTGATGTCCTACTTTGCACGTTCAGTGGACCTTGACGTTGGCTAGGCCTCGGTTTTCTGTGTACCAGTTTCAGTTCAGGCCACATGCTGTTTAGTTCATTTATAACTTGGTTCACAAATTCTTTCCCATTATCTGATTGAAGCATCCTTGGAGCCCCTATAGTGAATATATTAAATAGCTGGCAAGCAGCTTCTGCTCTTCTGGTTTTGAAAGCATGCAATAATACTAACTGGTTTAATGATCCTGATGGCTGAGTATAAATTTGTACTCGTCATCTGCGCTACTTTGTATGTCTACAAGATCTACCTGCCATCTTGAGTTAAATTCATTAAATATCAAATGTAGTGACTTCTTTGGTGACATTTTTTAACTTAGTTTTCAACTCCTTTTCCATCCATGTGCAACCTCCATATCCGCTTTTCAAGTGAGTATCAGGCAGTATGTTGAATAATTCTTCTGTTTGCACATAGTACAAAATAATGCTATTGTCTCCTTTTACTGGCACAATAAGTCTTTCTTTGTTATCAACATCAGGAACATCTTATTTTCTTAGATGATGATAGTCAACGCTTTCTTTTTTTTTTTTTCCTCTTTAAAGTCCTCTGTAAGTGTAGTATTTGTTTCTGGTGAGGATCTCGCTATCACTGACTTTCCCTTGCAGCAGCATGTTCAAATAATCCAAGAACATGATTTTCATATCAAATGTTTGTTCTGCATTTTTCTGTGTGCCACCTACACCCAGCATATTAGTCATGTCAGAAGTAGCCGTGGTACAGCCTATGGAAGAACAATAGGAATACTTGAAACTGAAATGCCTTTACTTGGGAAAAAGCTCAGTAAATTGGGTTCGCTTGCAGATTTAGCATGTTACTGTACAGGATTATGTGCTGTCATGTACAATAATCCTGCTAGGCCTAATCTCAGTATAGTTACTGTCTGCTCTTTGACAGTAGCAATACAACTGTCATCACACCCGGAAATGCATGTTATATGTTCTCTAGCTATCACATGTCTTTTCAATTGAAAGCATTCACATATAGAAGTTACAAATATAAGGAGTACATACTCACAATGAAATTCCAATAGTAAGAACTAATGGCAGGACCTTCTCCGAAGCGTGCACCCTCCTTTTTACTATGTGCACACAGTCACATCAGAAGCAACAGATGCACTGCCTACCAGACAGTCTTCCATTACCACATTGAACTTTGGCCAAGGATTCCTGGCCAATTTGCAAAATAGCCAATTAATTGCAAGTACATCAGAATTTGGCCACACATTTTGGTCAAAGTACAAAGTAGCCAGTCAATTCACGAAGTGGTTGAACTTCGGGCTTTGGCCATAACATATATATATGTAAGACATAATAAAATACAATGGCTACTTTAAGAATGATTGGCGACCTCAAAATTAACTATTCTAGATTTGATGTTGTCCCTCCTAAATTCATCTATTCTCCAAAATTCGAGATCTTTCCATGTTACATAACAACCAAAAATTAACCAATCATAGCTTAGAGTACTTTCTGCATCTACTCAGTATAAATACTGCTTTGCAAAATAATTACATCATTCCTTTCCCTGGCTTCTACCATGCTAACTTCTTCATGTTGCTTGGCTTCTCAGTCTAAGATGCCTACATCTTACTTTTAAAACCAGTGTATGTAAGAAATTATTGTAATTGCTTATGATCAAAAAGTATATTGTCTACGAAGAGTGATTCTAATGTGCTAGAAATAAAGATGTTAAGTAGCTGAACTTGGTTTGTGTCAACATCTTCTTCCTGTCTTTCCACGCGACTATCGAAAGCTGCTAAATATCCATCTATCTAACTGTGCATCGGAAATACTACATTCATTCATATGCATTCATTTGTAATACATACAAACAAATCTTTGCTGAAAAAGATTGTTTTTATAAAGCATTTAGTTATTTATTCTGAAAAATGACTGTATGATTGTGAAACATGTAATTAAACATTTAGATAAAAAGCACATCTTGACACTCATCTGAAACTTGTTCTAAAAAGAGAGTCATGTGACATGTAAAAAAACCACTTAAAGACAAAGGTCAGATCTTGACATTCAGTTATGGAAGACTCATTAGAAACCGTATTAATGTTTTGTTTGTGACAAGAAATATAAACATGAAAAGAACATGCTGGTGATATGTTGATTAGCAACTCTTTTCCCTCCTTCAAATTCATGGTAATTTTTGATACATTTAAAATCTTAAGAATTGTCATATGTTTGGTGAACTACAGATGTGGTATACTTTAAAATGTAGTTTTCTGTTGTTCTTGACAATTCTTGTCTGTATGAATAAAATTCATTTAAATAAGATCATTCAAAATTCTTGATAAATGAAAGTTTTCAGGCCATTCATAAATTGAATTTTTCCAATGTAAAAAATAGCCAAGAATGGAAAAAAGTACATTGACATTTGTTGTTTTTAAGTTAAAAAAAAAGTTACATACAGTAAATTTTAATGTTTCTTTGAGGTCCTCCAGTGTGTGGTGAAAGCTCCAGCTAGAATGACTGGCTCCAGCCATGATTTTGATTTGAATCTCCAGGTATAGACTTGCATTTGTTTCTCATTCTCTTTCCTTCTAAGTAAATGACTGCTTTGAATTGAAAATGTAATTTTGAGATTTAAGTAAGATGGAATTTAAGATGTTTTTCATTTTAGTAAAATAAATGTTTTTTTTTAAATTTGAATTTTCCTATTTAAAAATTTTTTTGGGGGGTGAGGAAAACATTTTACATTTTTACTTTTTATTAGTTTTAATAGATAATTTTCATGTCCTGGGAAAATAAGAAATTTTTCCTCTTGAGAGAAATATTAGTTGGTTGTGCATAAGTAATTGAGTGAAATAAGTGCATAGCTGAGTGTTGAAGAATTAAGCCTTTTGGTAGTTAAATAAATGTACAAATCTTCATGTAGAGTTAACTTATTTTGAAATAATAGCATAATAATTTTTTCCCCCTTACCATTCAAATTTTCCATTTTGATCAGTACATCTCAAATGTAAGATTTCATGTTCTGTATTCTTAATTTCTGGGAACTTAATAAGTCTATAATGACTGCTTAACTTAAAATTCTCAAAACAATTAAACTGAAATCAGGGGCATTGTCTTAAAGTATGGGATGCATGTGGCACATGTCTATAAATTTGAAATAGTGAAAAAGAAATTGTTCTTTTTTACTCAGTCTTAAAGTAAAATCTGTACTAGTTACTTTATATATACAGTTTTGTATTAAACACTTGATTTTATATAGAATCATGAATTTAAAAAGGAAAACAAATTGTGCGATATCATCCCAATTTTCTGCCTTTGCATGCTGCCAAAAATCCTTAGCATGCTGTCATGCATCATTAACAAAATAATTCATTTTACGAGAGCAAAAGAGAAAAAAAAGCTTTGTTTCTCCTGTTATTCCACGATGTGAAAGAGCAGCTTAAGTTTTCTATGCTGTATGATTTTCACATCAGCTGAAAGAAGTAAGTGCTTGTTCTTAGGTACTAAATTTGACACAACCTATTGTTATGTTTTTGGCATTCTTTTTATCTAATGAGTTTTCTTATTATCTAATGGCATTCTTATTATCTAATGAGTCAAAATTTACATGACAAAGTTCTGTTCTATGTAGACTCAAGTTCAAAGTTGTTTATTTAAAGCTGGCATATTTTAAAAATGATTACTCTTATTACTGAGTTTCTTGAAGTTCTATAATAATGAAGTGCCTTTTTTTTTGTGGGGTGGGGGCATAGAAATTTGAAGTACGGTTACAAATGATACATAGGACCTTTTAAAGGGCTTAATTCAAGTAATGTGTAGATTTTAATCATCTTTTGAAAAATAAAAATTGCTTAAAATGATGAAACATAACAGGCATATGTTGGCGCTAGATATAAAATGGAACGACTAAATTTTTCTGTTACAAAATGCATAGAAAAACTTCAGTAGGTAAGGAAGAAAATCCTTCATGTCAATATGAGTATCCATTAGGAAGAGGAATTTTTATGGACTTTATTTGTCAAAATGTTGTTAAGAGAAGCTGAAATAAAAATGCACTTATATCTCTGTGCAGTGAATGATGATAAAAATATTTACTTTTACTTTATTGTCCCCTTAGACTGTATAGTGGTTAGCGAAGATGGAGGCTAATGTCTAGTCTGAATTGCAGGGTGATGGTCTGCATGTTGTGCAAGGGTTGATTATTTATGTGTCTTTTCAGCTTCTCATGAACATAATATCATTAATGTGCAAAAGTTAAATTTTTTGGGGAAAAAAAAGAGAGAGAAAGGAAACTGAGGTCATGTGTTTATGCTTGGTTTTATGATAATTTTGCAGCTTTATCTGTTATTTTATTTATTAATTTTTATTTCCATTCCTGACTGTATTCTATAGAGTTGTAGCATTTCTAATTTTAAAAATTAAATTTTGGCTGTAATAGTATGTTTTAGAGATTTTCAGTATGAGTGATAAAGAATAGATATTCTCTAAAATAGACAAATAAAAATATCTGTAAAACTTTATAAAGATGGGGGAAAAAAGGCAATATGAAATCGATTTATAAATTATATACATACCTTCATAAAACAAGAGTTGCCTTTAGAGGCCTTGATCAATCTGCTGATTCCACAAATAGATAAAATTAATAAATTAAGTAAGAGTATAAACATGTAGACATGGTTTAGCATGGATATTTCTTGTTGCTAGAATGATTTTATAAATCACAGTTAAAAAATCACATGAATGCCATATAAAAGAAGCAAAGATTTCTCAGTTTACTTCAGTCTAAAAAGGCACAATCATAGTTCACAAAAATGCAGTACACAAGAGTAAAAATAAAATTAAAAAAATTCTCTCCGAACAGAATGTGAAATCAGTTACCTAAAGTGTGAGAATATAATATGCTAAGAAAATGTGTGAAAAGTTTGATTTTGATATTAATTTACAAACTTTTTGAATGCAGAGAAATTTCAATCTTCTGATATAATTTTCTGAAATTTTACTAAATATCTTAGACACTAGTCCTGTGAATTATGTTTTCCATTCTCCCTTGAGATTGAAAAAAATGCTTTCGTAAATTTCTACCATATCTAAGTATTAGTGGTATTCGTAGCATGATCAGTGAAACTTAAAAGAACGAGTTGCAGATTTTGCATTAACAATATAGTGTTCAACTTTTATTTGGCACTCAGATAAAATAATAATTGATTAATAGGATTTAATTACTGATTATACTTGGAAATATATTCTAAATTAAACGAAATTGAATTATCACCTAAAACTTATTGAAAAATAATTCATTATTTTACATGTTACGTGATATTAATATATTAATCTGTGAATGCTGTATCCAGTTTTTTAATACATGTAATTTGAACTTTCATTCTTTAATATAATTTTTAAAAATTTGGTACTCAGCATGCCCTTCATGAAAATTCAGGATACCCCTGACCTAAGTCTATGTACTGTTATTAGGTTATAATGATGTGTATGCATAGCTTTTTATAGAGCATAGTTTATATATTTATAGAGATCCATTTATATAAACAGGGATTTTTATCATTCCTGTTTAGTAAATCAGTTATTCCTATTTACATAAATGGATGAAAAATTGAGGAACATGCCAATTTAAACATGATTTTTACGAGTTCAGGAATGAAAATTGCATTCTGCATTATATGTGTTTATGCCGGAAATCCTTTCCATTTATAATGTGCTGTTTATTTAGATCTGCATAATGTAATAAAACATTTACCATTTTCATTTGTGTTTTGAAATCATTGAAAGTTTTTCCTTACCACATTATTCCTATTAATGTTGAAGTCTTAAAGATGCATCTGATTGTTAGGAATCAAGGATGCGATTTGCTTTATTGGTAGCATATTGATATAAAATGCTATTGAAATGTTTTTCACATTCATCCTCTTTTAAGATATCTGAAATGTCATCATGTGTAAAATACTGTTTAAGTGATAGAAGATTTGGAAAGTGCAAATGAATAATCAATTGAGGCATGTCAAACCAAGATAAAAATTGA
>KK113166.1:162765-174414 GCA_000611955.2 Stegodyphus mimosarum
AGTGTGTCATGGTAATGTATTGCTCTAATGCAGTGGGTATGCAATATATGTTGCCTTTTGTCAGGGAAAATTCATCTGAGGGCCTTCAGGGAATGACACTGTTTCTTGTCCATTACCATGCCATTAAGAAAGGATGGGTTACTATAGCTATTTACATTGGATTGGTTTAAAACAGAGTTTTGCTCCTGAGACTAGGACTCACAGTAAACTTGGTTAGAGTATATCCAAAGTCTGAAAGCCGATCTTCCAGAGGAAAGTCATGTTTTTATTGTGTAGCATTAAGCAGCACATCAGTAATCAAACTATAAGTCAATGCTATTTATATGTTCCTTCGAGTGGTCCAAGAAAAACTAATATCAGAATAACATATATAATCTCAAAATATACACGGTTCATATTCATTTATTACATGGTAATGTAAGATTTAATTTTTAAAATATCAGTTGCTGAAATTTTATTTTATTTTATATTAATGGAAAGTGATAATTGAATTTTTGGTTAACGAAATCATTACTGAATTGAAGTTTTTTTGTGCTTATTGGCACTAAAGAATATTCAGTTTTGTCTCAGAAATATCTCCTTTCTTTTGTGATGTTTGCAGTAGAACATTCAGGCTAAAACTCAAGCTCTTTTAAAAATTCATTCTGAAGCTGACATTACATTTGCAAAGTTTGTTACAAAATATTTAAGCAGTTGTCTTGCGTTGCAATCTTTGAATGATTCCTTCTTGTCAGCATACCTTACAAGTGTGAAACATGCTATAGAATTCTTAAAAAAGTATCTTGATGCTTCTGATTCATTCTGAAAACTGAATGATTTTTCCTGGTTTAAGGATTTTTCTGGAGCATAAGAAAGCTTTTGATCAAGAAGAGAGTATAAATGCTTTTTGAGTCTGATATACATATCAGTATTTTTATGGCAATAGCACAAATAAAGCATACAGCTGCGTCACTTTGCAATCAGTAAATGCATTTAGTTAATTGCAAATAACATTTTTAGATGTGTATTTTAAATTATTCTTGGCCTCTGTTATTAAATATAGAAGAATCTGCATATATGTATGTTCCTTGCATTATGGGAAAACAGCAGCACCTACAGCCAGCAGATTTTGTACACACATAGACCTTCACCTAAACACTTCAAAGTCCAAATATTCATTTTTTTATTATTTCATATTTTAAGCAAATTTAATGTATGTTTGTTTAACGAATTCTGCAGTTTAAAAGCAGTGTCTTGTAGTATTGAGAAAGCATAAGAAATGGAACATGCTTGAAAAAGTATGTTTCAGATTTAATCAGAAAACTCAACAGTTTAAAAGAAATGCATTGCCATTGCATGAAGTTTTATCTTCAACCTACCAGTGTGTTGATATTCAAGAACATGTAAGATATTTAATATTTCTTTCGCATTTAATCTGTATTGAACAATAAACTAAGGAGTTTAAAAGCAATAAATGCATTTCTTCTTTATTGTTATTCCAAAGAAATTAACTAGCTGAACTCATTAAAATCATCATATGTTTTTACTTTTGTATAATAATAATTTCAGGTGACTGGTTGGAGAAACAGCTAATGCGATTTAAAAATGCATGTTAATTTAATTTGAATTCAATGTTTAATTCATAATTTTAATATGCATGTATATTGATTTTCAATGCTAGAATCTGTCTGACATAGGAAACTTGGAATTAATATTATGTACTTTTGAAAAATTGCTTTTTTAAATTTATATTCTATAATTCTAATAATTTCAAAAAATGTATGTAATGAGACGCTATTGAATACTAAAGATAAAAATTTGATGTTTAAAATAAAACTTTGCTATATCTTTTACGGTTTTAATAGCTATGATAAAAACTGTAGAATACCTAAATGTGCATTTTCAATGTCAGTCATAGATACTTTCATATTTATTTATTACCTATTTTGTTTACTTTTAGATGCTTTGTATTGATTGGTGGCGTGACATGACATGAGCATTTAATTTGGTTCATTTTGTTTTCAATTTTTAGAATATGACTAGTTATTAAAAGTTAATTTTTCTTATTTTTTTATGAAGCTATCTGTATTTTGTAAATATATTTTGAAGAGAAAGTGGTTCAAATTTTCTCATATTGTTTTATTCCTAATGTTACTGACTTTGTATGTCCTAAGTGAAGTATCTTTGATGGGCACAGCATAACAAATGCTGTGCATAACAAATTATTTGAGTTTTGCACCATAAAACATGAAGCAGCCAAACAGTTATCAGAATTTGGGAATTATATTTGCATTTTCAATACTTGAGATTCCCAGTCAAAGTAAGGTATGTTTTTGAGTAGAATAGAAATATATATGACCAGTGTTAGACCAATGTTAATGAAATAATTCAAAATCATGACTATTCAGCTTGTTAAATTTTCTTCATTTCTGTTAAACTTTTTGTACTGCCTGTTAAGTTAGATCATATTGAGAACAAATATATATAAATGTGTGTGTATAACATAAATGCTTTTGATGGTGGATGCTGTAAATATGTATTTTGGAACTTTCTGCATAGAAATATAGCAGCAAACAGGGCTGGTTAAACACTTTGTTATAATTAAAATAAAATAACACGCCAAACAAATATTAATATAGAAAGTAAAACAACAAAAATCAGCATTATATTTGCAAATTTTCACAGAACTAGTTTCGATGGTTTTACCGAACCATCATCCTCAGCTGTCAAAGTGCAAATGAACAATAAAAGATATAGTGATATGATAATAACATAAAAATGGCTGGACAGGAGTTAAGTTACTGGTGCCATCTATTGATGAAACAAGAAAACTAAAACATAATTTCCTTGAAAACTGAAGGTAAAGATGGATTGGAGTTAGGCTCATTAACTAGAACAGAAAGATTTTTTTTTTAATGTGAAACACCTCTAGAAAATCTATTTTACCAATGAAAGATGTTTTTTTTGAATAATTTTGACCACAGAAAAATTGAAGGTGGGATTTTCGGACTAACAATGCTGGGCAAGAGAGGACCTCTGTGTTTCCTTTTTCCTAACATATGCCTCATGTTCCTTAACGGGAAATTTTAAGGCTCTTTTAGTTTGACCAATATAAATTAAACCACACTGGCAAGAAATCCTGTAAATACCCCAGGAATTCATATCCGGAATGAGATCCTTAAGTATAGAACTTGGAATTTTATTGATAGGAGAGTAAACTACCCAAAAGTTACATTTCTGTAAAACACGTGCAAATTTTTAGGTAATTGGTGGAAAGAAAGGAATGACAACATAATTTTTATAATCTTCTAAAACAAGAGTGTGCCTTTTGGTGTGTTGAGATCAAAATTTTTTAACTGCTTGATTAAAAATGTTGGGTGAAAAGCCCCTGTCAATAGCTACTGCTTTTAAATAATTTAGTTCTTAATCAAGAGCCAGTTTGTAGGAACAAACCTGAAGTGCATGGAAAACAAAGGAATAAAATGAAACCAACTTTTGTTTAGTCAGATGACATGATTTGAAGTGTGGTGGAAGGCAAACCGATGAAGGTTTATGGTAAAGCGTAGAACTGAAGTTGAATGTGTTACGTGTGACCGAAATGTCGAGGAACAGAAGAGAGCTGCATGTCTCAAGTTAAAAAATTAATTGAATAGCAGGATCAATGTAATTCATTATTGAAAGAACTTTATTTAAATCATCTTTATTTCCATCAAACAGGGTAAAAGTATCATCTACGTAGCGGAACCATACCGGGAAATTAAAAATTTCAAATAATTTCAGCTAATAATGCATAATAATGTAGATATCAGCCAGGATAGAACTAAAAAGGCTTCCCATAGCTAATCCCTCAGTTTGCTTGTAATACTTATTTTGAAAAATCAAATGCATTTGTTTCAAATAAGAGTTGAGTGAGGGAAATTAGCTCATCAATTTCAATGAAGGAGAAATGAAATTCACGAAGTGTGGTTCCTAGGCATCTTTAATGCACTCTCAACTCTAAAATTTTTGGATAATGATTTTACATCAAAAGAAACCATGAGTAACTTTCTAAGAGAAATGCTTTTAACTGTTTTTACAAACTATTGAATTTTTTATGGTGTAAATGTTATTTTTAATAGAGTTGAAAATCTAGAAACTGAATATTTAGCTAATGGGTATGAGGCAGTGCCTAAGTTTGATAGAATAGAGTGGAAAGGAATACCACTTTTATGAATTTTGGGAAGAGCATATAATCTGGCGCAATTCGCTACAGACGGGATATGTGACTGTTTTAAATTGGTCGAAGGGATATGTGAAGATTTGATCGCAGTTTTTACTTCTGAGAGGCTTTGAGTTTTGTGTCTTTAGGTATCGGATATGTTCCTTCATTTAAGAGTTTAGTGACACCATCAATGTAAGTGTTCTTGTCCATGACGTCTATCTGGCCACTTCTGTCGGCCTTTGAAATGAATCAGCATTATATTTGGAAATTTTTACAAGACTGATTTCGATGATAGTCATGTGAAAATTTGAAAATATAACGTTTATTTTTGTTATCTGACTTCTAAATTAATATTTGTTCGCAATGCTATTTTACCTTATTATAGGAGCCTCGAATAGGCTTATTTTTTGCTTTCTTTTTTCAGTGTGGTGTGTTCGCCATTTTGTGATTATATGTACTTTGAAGCCCCAAACAGGCTTATTTTTTTGTTGCCCTTTTTTCCACATGGTGTGTTTGCTAATTTGTGATTGTATGAGTTTTGGTAAGTGTTTTCCTAATTTTTTAAGTTTGATTTATGTTTTACACATCTTAATTTTTCTTACTTGATATTGTGCTTTGCTTATCTAATTTCATGCTTTCTAGTTGCAAATATTTTGTTTTGTATTCGTTTTCAGTATGAAATTTTTCCTATGTTTTGTGCTTTATTAATGGTTAGTTAAGTTAGTTTGATTTTCTTCATTGTGTATTATGCCTTCATCCATTAAATGTTTCTGTAAATTATGCCTAAAACAACAGAAATTTCTGAATCACCTTGACTTTTTATTAAAGTGTAAATGTAAAAAATTGATCTCCAATTTTATTCAAATCAAATCTAGTAAAAAATCTTCCAATCACATTTCAAGAATTCTCTAAAGTCCAAGGATACACATCAACAGTTGTTCAAAACTGAACTTGAGCTGTATAAGCTTCATCTGGAACTCACTAATTTGTATCCAAATTTCACTGCCATTGAACAAAAGTCTTGGTCTAGAACTGAGAATGTGGTTAACTGTCATAAAAACACCCTTGCATTTAAATTCCAAAAACTTCTTTTACAGTCTTCTGATTTACGTAGTTCAAAACATTTTCCCGTTCTAAATATGAAGCCGATAGTTAATATCTCTAGTATTAATTTATTAGAAGAACAGGAGAGAATTCTGGAATACAATTTTATTTTCTCACAAACCTCAAAATTGTTGATTCAAAGATTTCGGTTCCTCTAGAAAAAGCTTTCAAATTTATTAAAGTTTCAGATATACAGGAAGAAATGATTAGGTATCTTATCACCTATAATATGAAATTCAACAATAAGCCTTTGAAACCAAGTCTAAACACGAGCAAAATTTTGGCCGGATAGTTGTCATGGACAACAACATTTACATCAATGGTGTCAGTAAACTCTTAAATGAAGGATCATATACTCTGATCCCTAAAGACCCAAAACTCAGAAACTCTCAAAGACTCTCAAAAGTAAAAAAACTGCGATAAAATCTTAGCAAATCCTTTTGACCAACTTAAAGCATTCACTTATCCCATCTGTTACGAATTGTGCCAGATTATATGCTCTTCCCAAAATTCATAAAAGTGATATTCCTTTCCACCCTATTGTATCTAATTTAGGCATTGCCGCATACCTGTTAGCTAAATGTTTAATTTCTAAACTTTCTACTCTATTAGATAATAATATTTACATCATAAAATATTCAATAGAGTTTGTAAAAAAGTGTAAAGCATTTCTCCTAGAAATTTACTCATGGTTTCTTTTGGTGTAAAATTATTATTCACCAATGTTCCAGTGGAGAGTGCATTAAGATGCCTAGAAACCAGACTTCGTGAATTTCATTTCTCCTGCATCGAAATTGATGAGCTAATTTCTCTCACTCAACTCTGTTTGAAACAAATTCATTTGGTTTTCCAAAATAAATATTGCAAGCAGACCGAGGGATTAGCCATGTGAAGCGCTTTTAGTCCCATCCTGGCTGATATCTACATGCATTATTATGAAACAAAATTGTTTGAAACTTTAAACTTCCCGGTATAGTTCCACTACATAGATGATAGTTTTACCCTGTTTGATGATAATAAAGATGATTTAAAAAATTTCCTTCAATAATGAATTCCATTGATCCTACTATTAATTTCATTTTTGAACTTGAAACATGCAGTTCTCTTCCGTTCCTCGACATTTTGGTCACTAACACATCCAACTTCATTACTACGGTTTACCATAAACCTTCATTGATTTGCCTTCCACCACACTTCAAATCATGTCATCCGACTAAACAGAAGTTAGCTTCATTTTATTCCTTTGTTTTCCATGCACTTCAGATTTGCTCCTCCAAATTCGCTCTTGATTAAGAACTAAATTACTTAAAAGCAGTAGCTGTTGACAGGGGCTTTTCACCCAACATTTTTAATTAAACAGTTAAAAAATTCTCATCTCAACACACCGAAAGCATACTCTTGTTTTAGGAGATTGTAGGAATTCTGTTATCATTCCTTTCGTTCCATCAATTAGGTATAAAATTGCACGAATTTTACAGAAATTTAACTTTTGGGTAGTTTATCCTCCTATCAATAAAATTACAAATTCCATACTTAAAGACCCATTCTGGATATGAATTCCTGGGGTATTTACAGGATTCCTTGCAAGTGTGATTTAATTTACATTGGTCAAGCTAAGAGAGCCTTAAAATTTTGCATTAAAGAACGTGTAAATTTTTCTGCAGCCAAAATTGTTCAAAACACATTCGTGAATTAGATTTTGTAGAGGTATTACACGTTCAAAAAAATCTTTCTGTTCTAGTTAATGACCCTAATTCCAATCCATCTTTACCTTCAGCCTTCAATGAAATTATTTTTATTTATTTATTTATTTATTATTCTTGTTTCATCAATAGAGGCTGCCAGTAACTTAACTCCTGTCCAGCCATTCTTATCTTGTTCATTTGCACTTTGGCAGCTGAGGATGATGGTTTGGTAAGACCATCGAAACTAGTCCTGTGAAAATTTGCAAGTATAACTTTGATTTTTGTTATTTGACTTCTAAATTAATACTTCTTTGTTCTTGACAAACACATTCATAACATAATATATGGAGTTTAATTGGCTGAAAAATAACTATTGAGTCATCCTTTAGGTTTATCAGAAATTAAAATGAATTACGACATCAGAGAGACTACCTGCATCTAAAATGAATTATGACATCAGAGAGATTACCTACATCTATTGTATAGTAATTACCAAGACTCGGATGTTTATGGCATGTGCATTTTTTTTTTCTTTTGCATTTTTTGAATATTTGCTTCTTTTAAAGTACTTTGTAAGTTTTATAGCACTTCTTGGGACTTTTTAATCTTTTTTGGTCATTTCAGAATATTTTTAAACACATTATAGTAATTCAACTGAAAATTAAAGTTACCTTTTAAATAATGCTGTCTCGTTTCTTATGAACTCATGTTTGCTAGGCAGGCATATTCTGTTCACAGAAAAATGATTGTGTAGTCTGTTAGTTCTGTCTATCATGCTATGCTTTTTCGACAAGGTATAAATATCACTTCTGAGAATTTTTCCATGCCTGCATTTCTTAGCTTTTTAAGACTTTCAATTTCATAGAATTACATGCAGAGGGGAAAAAGGCTGTTCCACAAACTCATTCTCAAAATTACATACTCAGAGCTGTGTGCAATGCATTTTTCTACTTCTAAATAATCCCCTTCTCAACTGATGTAGTCCATAGGTAATAATTTAGCAAATGTCTTTGGATCTTTCCATTTTTAAAAAGGGACTATTGGATTAAGAATGCCATGAATGCAGAAGACGTTTCTTTGATGTTGAAAGTACTGCCAAAATGAGCAGGGTATTTTTTAAAATTTAGAATCTTCTCTGTATATACTTTGTTTAAATCTTTTAAAGGGGCAAAAACTTTGTTTGTAGCAAATTATGGAGTTTGCTGATGCAATAAATTACATTGATAAATTAGGCGATGTTTTAAAAAAGGCCAAAGACAAAATTTCAAGTACCTCATTTGCTAAATTTGACGCTATTTGACTAAAAACTATAGTTTCCAAACTGTGCAGAATATCCCTCATGTTGACAGGAGAAGTTGACTCTTTTGAAACTGAAGATAAGTTACAATAAGTGATGCAGATTTTTCCAAGTATTCTCCTGTAACTGTAATAGACACCGAGAGAAGCTTCTCTTAATATAAAAACTTGTATGGGGACAGAAGAAGATCTTCTGCTATTGAAAACATCAAGAAGATTTTTTTACTTTTGAAACCATCAGGAAGATTTAATAATTCAGTGCAATTGTAATACAGTGTGTAAAGTTGAAAATTCAGAAGACAAAAATAAAATTCAAGTAGCAAGTGTGTATAATTGTTTGGGTTATTTATCAGTGTTTTTCCATTGTGTCATTTTTTTATTTTTAACAGCATTTTTAGTCAATTTTTATGTCATCAAAATTTAGAGTGTTGTAATTAATTACATTGCTGATTTGTTGTTATTACTTAAATCACTCAACATCATAACATAGACCTCATTTGATTTTTTCTTTTAATAAAGTTTCCGTGAATTAAACAGAAATTTGTCATGCATCCATGAATTTGACTGGAAGTTTTACTTGCAAATTTATTGTTTTTGTGTATGCTTTTTGAACAATGAATGCATTTAATCCTACTCATAATCCAGTTATCTATTTTATAATTCTCGGGGATTTCAAGAATAAACATTTCTTTCTTTTCCTTTTTTCTTATTTATTCAGATTTATAAAATGTGTTTAAGTAAAGATGATGATGTTAAATTTAATTGCATGTAACTTTAGTGCATATTTACTAAAAGCATATTTTATTTATTATACAGCTTTTTCTGTTTATTTTTTTTTTGTAACTGTTATCTTTGCTTAGGAGATGAATTTTATATTTGCAATCATATAATAATGTAATAGTTACATTTAATAAAATGCTAATTACTGAAATTTCCTTTGTTTGCAGGTAAATTTTACTATGTAAATCAAGTTAAATGTGAAGTTTTCAGATGTTCTCTTTGCTCCTATGTTGCAGAAGAAAACTATGACTTTCAAGAACATTTGTTAGTTCACAAAAAATCGTCTCCTTTTGTGTCTGAAATTTGCAAAAAAATTTTTGCTCAAAAAAACTGTCTAAAAAACCATTCAATGATACACTTTGGTCAGCGACATTTTATTTGTGAAATGTGCAAAAAAGCTTTTAAGCAAAAAACTTCTTTATATGCTTATTTAAGGATTCATACTGGAAAGCGACCTTATATATGTGAAATGTGTAAAAAACGTTTTATTCAGATGCGAGATTTGAAGCGTCATTTAAGAATTCATTCCGGAGAACGGCCTTACATTTGTGAAGTGTGTAACAAAGCATTTAATCAAAAGGCAAACTTACATACTCATTTAAAGCTTCATGCATGTAAATAACTATATCAGTGTTTTGATTATGGTAAAATGTGTACACCATGCAGTTGAATCAGTGTGCAGTTTGTATGGATGAATAATTTTTTTAAATTCTATATCTTCATTAAACACCATGTACATGGAAGTCCTTATGCAGCTTTTATTTTCACAACTATTAGTCATAGCCATACACATCTTATTATAAAAGTGTTTTAAATGACAAAAACATTCATGCTTTGGCAATTTTAAGTTTTAAAAAAAGTGTCTTTTGTAAAAATTATAGTATCATATTTTTTATTATTTGTCAATTTCTGTAGTTAGGTATATAATAAACATAATGCTCATTGTAAAAAATAAAACACAAAAATTTCACTTCCATGTGATAAAAATTAATTAGGGTATATAATTTCAAAATCTGAGATTTTTTATCTTTCCTTTTGCCTGGAGGAATCAATTACAAATTAAATTAGAATAATTGGAAGAGGAGGTTTCCACTCTGTAATGTCATTTAATGATATTCTTTTCTTATTTGTTAGTGTTTAATTTTTTTTTTTTAAATTTATAATTTTGTTACTAAGGATTTATCAGAAGAATTTTTTTGCAAGTATGTCACAAGCTTTCAGATGCTAAAAATACTTTTCGTGCAGTTTAAATATACATTTTCATGCAGTTTTATTGCTGTAAAATCATAATTCAATAATCATAGAAAAATAATTATAGTGATATCAGTTGGCTATGTGAAAACACTGCAACCTGCCATTGTTTCCTAGAACATGAATGAAATCTCATTTTTGAATAAAATCTCATTTTTGAACAAATGTGTATGCATATTTGTATTGGTCTGTACTTTTAATGACAGTATGCATAGCACTTAATGAAATCATACTAAAAAAATTTCTAAACTAATATTTCATATATATTTATGTACAAATGCAAACATTCTTTTCAATTTATGTATAACTCTAAAATATGATATTAAAGCTCAAAATTAAATGTTTTATTCAGTTTCTGTGATATGGGTGTCAAAATTTTTACTGTGTGGCTTTTTTGAACGAGAATAAAATTTTATTAAATGTAACTGCTGGTGCCAAGAAGCTATGTAAAACTTTATATATATTTCTTACTTTTTACAAATAGTTTTTTAAATTTAAAAATACAAAACTCTGAATCCTTGCATCATTTCAAATATTTTTGCAGCTGGAATTGCATGTCTAAAACCAATGGTTATGAAAATAAAGACCTCATAAGGACTTTTATGGACACTATGAATATTAAAAAGTTTTACAATGTATTTTGGAAATCACAGATGAAACATATTTTGAGATTAAAATTATTAATTGTGTCATACAGTTTAAAAATTATCTTTATGCTTTTATGGAAAGGTCTCCATTCATTCATAAATGAAATTTCTGCGTGTATGTTACAGGAGTTTCAGAAATTCCGTCGTATATAGCAGAATTACTCTAATTTTCTTTTGAAGTGCTAGAATGTGGATTCTCTTGTATTTGTTGCTGAGTCTGTTTTCTTTAGAAGTTTTGTAGGCAATGAATATGTGACCTGATGATGTAATAATATTATATTTGTTCTCAGGTCTATTTTATGAATACAGTAGGGCTATTAAATTTATTACTTGATTTTTCCTTAAATTTTTATGAACTCATTTTTATTTTTGTTACATGTTTTTAACGGAAAATGATGGAAGTTATGCTGCAAAGTCATTCAGCATGCTAGCCTAATTTTCTGTATCTTTTATGCAGAGCACATTCATTTGATCTTGTGTTACCAGGTAGATTACTTAGTATCATCGCTTAATCCTGTTATGCTTCCAATGATGAGTAGTTAATTCTTTGTTGGGTAAAATAATTTTAATGTAAACAAAAATGAGTACAGAAACTGTGTTGCAAAGTTTAAATTCTTAGTATATTGTTTTAAAAGTTTATGATAAATTCAATATTTTTTAAGTGCAGTACTTTAAAGAACAAATCAGTTAAATAATTTTAGCATTA
>KK113167.1:17453-53738 GCA_000611955.2 Stegodyphus mimosarum
ATATATATATATATATATATATATATATATATTTTATTTTAAATCGCGGTCACTAGACATTTGAGACTTTAGCCACTACTAAGGCCAGATGCGGTGGTCATTTTGTTATGGAGGCACCAAATAGGCAGCCACCGCTACCTCTCTCGAAGGGACAGACAGTTTCCATCGACACTTTTTTCCGTGATTCGAACCCGGTACACGGTACCCGGTTCGTACCCGGGCTCGGTAGTTAAAGTGACTAAACACATGCCCGTCTGAGTGGCATATAAGTAAAGTACTAGATTTGAAATATCCTGCTACTTTTTGATAGCACGATTTTTGATTCTACATTTTAGGTACTTTATCGTTTGCATCCAGAATAAAATATAATGATTAAGATGAAATTATATAGTAAGATAGTAAGATTTAGACTGCATGCATATTTCAGTTTCGTTTTGTTTAAACGATAATCTACTATTTTAATACTTTCCTCTTTATGCCATTACGCTCAAAAAAGAAATGCCGAAACAAACAAAAATTCGTTTTGACTGGATTTATCTAATAGTAAAGATTTTGTTTCAAGGTGGCAACAGCACTGTTTTTATTTAAGAAGGAAAGAGAAATATTTACATAATTTCTCGCATTCTTTTAATTTTTATATTTTAAAATTTCATAAATTTTTAACGCTATCTTTCCAATGATAGACTAAAAGTTAAAATTTTCAGACTGCAGGTTTTGGAAAGTGGAGCGGTCCTATACGATCTACTTCTACTTTTATAAAATTAAGTTATTCCTTTTCAGATTCATATATGCAGCAGTTTTTTTTATCTGAATTGAAAAAAACATAACTCCTATTTACATAAAATGGAAAGCCTTCTCTTAATATTTTTCAACTAAAATAAAAACAAAAAAAATTATGTCTCCAAGAAATAAGACATAAATAAATGTAAATTGTTCTGAAGTCAACTTTTATTACTCTAGTTCCTATTCGTTTAGATATATGTGCAAAATACGACAAGATGTATTAAGATATAGCATAAATTTATTAAAAGATTTCTGAGTAGTTCTTGTGTAAAATTTAGTCTGCAAGCATATTTTTGATGCAAAACTATAGATGACTAGAAAAGGCTGTTTAAAATATTTTATAGTGAAATGCTAAAATTAAAAAAATGCGTATAATAACTGACAATGGTTAAAATAAGAATTTTTATCTGAAGTTTTCCCGTATACCAGCAGTTCGTTAGAGAAGAATAACATTAACAGAAATGTTACCTTCAGTTTTTGTTATTTTACTGTCAAATCTTATGATAAAATATGCAACAAAACTGATGTATGCAGAATAATTTCTAGTATTCCTTAGATAACCTAGAGTAGTGGTATTCAATCTGTAGGTCGTGAAAAATTACATTTGGTTTGCAGGATCGATGAAAACATTTGCAAATAAATTTTTTTGAAACTTCTATTCTAAAATCTATTTTGGTCTTGATATGCCTAAGACTACGTTGCATACTGTATGTCTCCCACCATCACCTTATTTGAAATGTACTATGTTGCTATGGCAATCGTCACCAATTAGTACTAGATATAATACTGAGAACAGTTCTTCTGGTCAACATATATATATTCGCTATTTTATGCACTTGTATTGTTTTTACTACATTGAATAGATTCTACTCCTGCGTGCTGGGTCGAGCTTTGATAATGGAAAAGTTGCAAGCTTAAATGAAAATAGTTTAGTTGTTTCATATTGTATATTTCTGTAAATAAGTTCATTTAATTCTGGATTGTGTATTATATTAATGTTTCTGCATTCCATATTCCTGCTTCCCGAAGAAATATGGGGACTCTCATATGCAGATACGCCACTGATGTCACGTGACCAGATCTTTGGCCTTCAAGACCTCTACAGTCTTCGCTCAGGAAGCAAAGAGCTTGATCTCTTTCTCCCTAAAAGTTATACCTTGAATGTAGAAAATCTCTTTGCGGATTTTCCTATATTCGGTCCTGAATGGGATCTCTGAGGAACTGGGAATAACAGGACCTACCTTACGTGCTGAAGGCTAGTATTACAAACAAAGCATCAAAGCATCTTGGTCAAAATACATTGGCATCGCTTTCGTTTCCAAAGGACGTGCACGTAAACAAGAGATGAGAGCCCAAAATCTACTATCATCAAAGTGGCACATTAGTTAAATTATTATTTCTGTGTCAAATTTGGTGTTTAACTTGGTAATTCTTTTAAACAGATTGCTCTTAAAGTTATAATTTTTAAGTTTCCTCATGAATTAGTGGTTAACACTGATAGGACAGTTGAAAATCAGACAGCACAAGAGAAAATGTTGAGGAAAGCGCTTCGATTTCGGCTACTTCTGACGCCGATCAAATACGTTTGCAGGCTTATTTTTTTCTACAGAGTCGAGACTTAAAGAGGGTGTTCACACATTTTTGTAACAATTTTGCAATGATTTATATATAAACAAACCTTAGAATTTTATTTGCTCATGTGTTTAGACTGATAGCCTTTTTATTGAACTGTTATATTACATCTTGATTTCTAAGATAAAAGTCCTTTTCGTAACACATCAAGGTTGATTTTATTCCACTCCTCCTTCACAATCTTCCAGAGTCCATCCAATGTTTTGGGATGCCGCTTAGCTTGTTTTGAAAGTCCAAATTCACGGTAATCAATAGAAGGCACATCAGGGGACTTGGATAGGGTGCATTTAAAGGGAATAGCTTCAATTCCGGTTTCCTTTCTCATTTTCGCAAAAAATAGAGTTGCAGATTTAGAGTTATGGCTTATAGCCTTATGCTGATGGAACTTAACACAGTGAAGATTGTTTGGATAAAGAGATGGAATTTCTTCTTTGAAAATAGGAGTTAAAACATATTTCTGATAGTAATCAGAATTAATTTTAACATTTTTTTCTACTTCCCTTATTTTAAGTTTTTCCGTTATAGGAAAATCCAGTAATAACCATAAAACATTTGGAAAAACTTCCATTGTTTTCTCCTACATGTAAATCGATCTTTATCTGTTGCAATCAGATAAGTATATCCCAGTCTAATCAATTATAACTATATATTTCCATTTATCACCTTCCAAATAATTTCATACAGCAATCTGCACATAGTTTTATGCTGAGAAACATGTTTCGGCGTTAGGCGAAGAACATCATGTTTCTTTGTTTTGATTAGCGTTAAATAAGATTTTATAATTTTGTTCACTGTTCCTACAGAGATACTTAAAATATTTTGCAGAAGCTCTTTGGTGAATAGGATTTTCCTTAAAACATGACATGTGACTTCAGATTCAAAAGGAGCTGTATGTACTTTTGTTGGGTATGCGTTTTTTGCCTTTTTCTCAGTCAGATGTAAACTTTGGCGTTTCTATCCTTTCATATTAATTTTGTCACTTATTTTACGTGTAGAAAAATTAAAACTATGCTTTTCACATCTTTTATTATAAAGGGCGTATCACTTCTAAGATTGTTGCAACCAAATACCAACCAAAATTGTATGATATTTGATGAAATTAAATAATGAAAATTCTGCATGAAATTATACGTATTTCTCACATTGCGAAGAAACAGCGGTACCTAGAGCCATCAGATTTTGAATAGCGTAGTCCTCCATCCAAACTTGTGTATCTGAAAGCCCGAACTTTGAATTTCGAACTTTGTCCTATTATCTATTTCATATTTTGTGAAACTTTAACGAAATTTTAATTAACAAGTTTAATGATTTTAAAGCGAGCAGTGGCACCACAGTACCAAAAAAATTTTTTTATCTCCAGCACGCGAGACGGTCTACCGGAAATTCTAAAGATATGCTGTTTTTAAATATTCTGTGATTTTGCTGTCGATTCCAGTTTTATGTTGCGTAAGCGTATAGAACATTATATTCGATAAATAAAGTAAACACACAAAACGTTAACAATAAAAAGACAAAAAAGTTTAGTAAAGCCATATTAGTAAGAAAACTGAACATTGATATGATAAACTGAGAAAAGACTGATAAAACAACAGAGCAATATATGGCAACACTTAGCTGCATCCGGAATTCTCAATGTATACTGCTGTGCTGCTTTTAAAATTTTCGTAATTTTGCTACTGAATTATATGTGGCGTAAGTGCGAAGAAAATGATGTTTAATTTAAGCTAAAATGACAAAAAAAATGCGTTTGTAGGAGTGAGTGTAACAACAGACTGGTAGACAGTGAGCTCAACGAGAACATAAAATACTTAACAAACCCTTTTGGGAGACCTCTAAAATCTGAATATTCAAACATTTTTAAACTTTTTTTCCGTTTATTTTTATTTATGGTATTTTACTTTCTAGAATAAAATGCAAGAACCACCTGAAGTTTTAAAACTGAAATTGTTTTTGAACTGGGTTTGAAAATATTATTCAACAGTAAAGTTAAGGGTTTCTCTAAGATAACAACAATGGAAATAATTTTTCAGAAGAGAAGCAAAATATTTGTATAAAAGTTTATATTTTAGAAACTGTTTCATTTTTAAACCTTCGAGAGTTTAAACTAGACTCTGAAGTTTTCAGAATGCAAGTTTTTAAAAGATTTTTGAATTTTTGTTTATTTACTTATCTTCTATTGTGGTGATTTTAAGGTAAGTATCGTTTATATGCTTCAGTTTAATAACAGTCCAGCCTTCTTATAATACATTTCGTAAACCGTTGCGGTGAAACTTAAAGGAGCAATTACCATCCACTTGGACTGGAAAAATCTTTGAACATTCCAAAAAAAATATAAGTGTCGTACTAAATAACCCATAATCCATAAAATACTGGTAACCTTTAGAAGAAGTAGAAATGATGCAATAAAAATACAGCCATTATAATGCAGAAATAATATGTACGGATTATTGCTGCGTCTTCAAAAGCTGAAAAATCAAGGGCGTGCAGGATATACAGATTTGGTTCAGTAGATAGAGCAGAGATTGCTATCTCTTTTCTTGCATCAACCGCTTTTCAACGCATGGTTTTTCTCGCAGATTCCTCTATATTTTTCTTCATAAAATACAGTAGATAATAATACAGTACAATAAGATACTTGCATATTATCATTTCGGCTGGCCAAGTAGCGCGAGTTAAAGCCAATTATGGATGAACGTGTTCTTTTGAATTCCGCAGTTACGATTGGCGATCATTGCTGAAAATTTCGCCAATGGTCTCAGTATAATACGTAAGTACTTATAATTATAATACAAATAATTACGCGAAAGTAAATTAATGATAGCAATTAGACTAAGTATATGAACAAGGATTTCGAAAAAATAATGGTTTATTAAAGTTTTATTAATTTTATTTATTTATTTATTATTTTATTAATTAATTTATTTATTTATTTATTATTTTATTAATTTTACAAATGCAATCAAGTTTTCAGAAATAAAATCATAAATTCTCTTTGCACAAAAGTTCGATTTTGATTAATATGACGATTGCGCTTGATGTATTGATGCAATTTCTTTAATATTTGGCGTAAATTGACTTAATTCTTAAATGATCTCGTTCCAAAATATATAATTTGCTTCTTTTTTCTTTTGCTGAAAATTAGAAAGGATTAGAAGAGAAAACTAATGACTGACATTAAGTGTGTTAATATATATACTAGCGGAAGTATCTGATGCCAGTTAAGTTAGATTGACAGTAATATATCTAACAATAGAGATAACTATACCGCTGTACTCCTTTTCTAATAACGATGCAAAAATTAGGATTCATACTAATATATTTTTCAGGCTGATGCAATATGGAATACAGATAAAAAATTTCGAGAAAAAAATAAATTAATTCTCTCATTAGATCAGGCTGATGTAATATGGAACAGCTGATCCAATATGTTTCAGGCTGGTGCAATATGGAACACACATAAAAAATTTCGATAAAAAAATAAGCTAATTCTCTCTCATTAGATCAGCAGCAATCGCACGTAGTTTTTAATGATTTTCGTCTTTCTAAGCAAATGATCGTAAAAGCTCAAGTTCAATCCAGTGTTCCACTTATATTCAATTTTAATCGATTAAATGTGGCAGAAAAATTTATCTTAATTGATCAGAAATCAATAACGCGAACAAACAAAAAAACGCACAAACACGCATTCTTTCTTTATATACACTGAAGTGCCACTGAATTAGGGATAGCAAGGGCTATACAGATTGTGTAGCGCTGCTTCATTTATGCACAAGTGAGGGTGCTGTGATAACTGCATATATAGCGCGTACTGTGGTTGTTCTAAATTAGTTGTTGGAACTGTCAGTATGGGCAAATAGCCCGATTTAGTCGCCTTAGATCGCGGACAAATCGTAGGTGCGCGACGCATGGGCCATTCAATTTCCGAATTCGTCAGACAGCTAGGATTTTCAAGATCGACATTGTCAAACGTATACTAAAAACACATGGATGGTGGACAAAAAAGTACCGATCAGGCAAACTGCAAAGGCAATTAGCCTTGACAGCGCGTGGTGAGAGACGGCTCAGGCGTATTGTACGTAGCCAGCGAAGCCAAACATTAGCTCAAATTACCACCCAGTTGAATGATGGTGCCAGTCGTACAGTCAGTAAACGGACTGTGCAACGCTCGCTTCACCATGTGGGTTTTGGGAGCCGTCGACCGACGAGAGTACCATTGTTCATTGCTCGCCATCGGGCTGCACGTCTTGCCTGGGCAAAAGAGCACAGAGACTGGAATTGTAGAGCACTGGAAATGAGTAGCATGGAGTGGAGTTTCGATTCCGACGGGAGGCTGAGAATATGGCGTGGCTCATGAAGCCATAGATCCTGCATGCCAGTTTGGAACTGTATAAGGGCATGGTAGCTCAGTCATGGTCTGGAATGTTTTTTTGTGGCACTGTTTGGGATCTTTGGTGAGTGTACCAACCTCCCTCAATGCAATTCGGTACGTAGAGTTTCTGGAAGAACACCTCCATCCGTTTGTGCTGTTCTGTTATCCGCACGGTAATGGAGTTTTCCGGCAAGACAACTGTACCTCTCGCAAATTACGGTTGGCTACTGGCTGGTTAGATGAGCGTTCTTACTTTTCTGTCATAAATTGGCCACCTAGAAGCCCAGACTTAAATCCTATTGAGCATCTTTGCGATGTTTTGGAACAAGGCGTGAAAGGCCATCACGCAGCACCAAAGAACCTTACTGAATTATGGACAGCTTCAGCCAATATTTGGCAAGCCATTCCTGTGGAACGTTTCCAGAAACTTGCTGAATCTATACCTTGTCCTGTGGCAGCCGTTGTCAAGACCAGAGGAGACCCAGCTCTTTACTAGATAGGTATCCCTAAGTGTATATAGATTTTGTAAAACATACAGACTTTTTATTACAAACTCTACGATTTGGAAGCAAACAGTGGCAACAGATTTCGAAATAAAGTATTTTTATATCCATCACGCGAGACTGTTGCCACTCGGAAAAATGAGTGCGAAAATTAGTGTTTTTAGAGTTTTAATTAATATCTGGACTAATTAAAGTTGTACGAAGTTGGGAATACTCGAAATGGCTTCCCACGAATTTTTGGAATATGGAATATTGTATTTAATGTTGGGCAGTGCAATTTTTATTCATTGTAAATCTTATAAATCTTTTGTTAACAAACTCTACAATCTGAAAGCGAACAGGGGCAACACTTCTTGAAATAAAGCAGATTTTTATCTCCAGCGTGCGAGACTGATGTTTCTTGGAAAAATGACGACGAAAATTAGCGTTTTCAGCGTTTTTAATTAATATCTCTGATTTTAGCCATATTTCTATATTTTTTTTCTGGAAGAAAGTGGACGTCGACCTTTTCCAAGACCCAGAAAATAATTCTAGAAAGTTTGGTGAAAATAACTATAGTAGTGAGTGGGTTAATCCGAACAAACAACGTAGGCATTCTTCTTTATACAAATTTGTATTCGATGGGGTTTTAATTATGACTATTTATTGCCGTTGCACATTCGTCAAGACCTCAGTCGACCCCTTGATCATCACCGATCTCCTTTAAAATTTCATCCACGCACAAAAGGACAATACCGACCTCGCTGGGAACCCCTACGTTCAAGGATATGACGATGGGAATTTAAGAGAGAAATGCGAGGAACAGAAGACAAGGAGTAAGACGATAAGCTCGCTATCATCTAGCAAGTCAATACGTCTGCCTGACTCGACATAGGGTTTGGGCTAAAGTGAATCAAGAGAGCACGCTAAATTTAGTGATTCTGTTGTTAGATTAATGATTTTACATAGTAACCATGAATTTTTTGGTAATACGTAATGATTTTATTCTGCCAACCTTATAAGCTGAATGAATAGGGTTCTAGTCTATGAATAGTGCTTTGTAAAATAATTATTAAGAAAAAGAATAGATCATTTGTTAATAGCATTGAAAACTTTGGCAGCTTTCAAAAACGTGGGACATGCTTACGTAATATATAGTCTGTTCAAAATCTCCTCATCCGGCCTTTATTCTCGCAAAGGTTGGTCGTCGTTGTATACATTCCATTACAAAAATATTTAAAAGGACTCAAAGATTCATGTTTTGACATTTACAAAATACAATAATAACAGTACTTTTGAAAAAAATTACAAAATTAAACTTGTTAAACGTTCTTCGGCTTCCTATACATATATTTAGGAAAATGTCTTACTAGTTATTAAAATTAAAGCAGAAATTTTGATTCTGGCAGAACAAAGACTGGTCGAGGTATTTAATTTCAAAATTGCGGTTAATAAATACGTTAGAATAATTCGAGGCTCATTTTTCTCCCAATAAATGCTATTGAATGATGTTCTTTTGCAATTTACCCTAGTGTCTTTTATTCTAGTTTAATTGATAATTTCCTTACATTTAGGTTGACGAAAGAATTTTCATGCAAATGCAAGTAATTTGGGCATTTTCAAAGTTTTAAAAATGCATTATTAATATTCTTATGCACTTAAGAATTATAATCTGGTAGTAGTAAAAGAATTCATTACAGTACAAGAATTTTCCATTTTTAATTAATGCAATTAATATTGCATGTAGGCTACATACCAATATTGAAGTCTGCCAATGTTTTATACCCCACGAATTCTGTGAGACACTGTAAATAAATTTCCATTTTGAAAATATTTTAAAAATTTTTAATTTTTAATTAATCCAATAAATATTGCATGTAGGCTAGTTGCCAATACTGAAGTCTGCCAGTATAGCACACGAATTATATGAGATTTTATAAATAAATTTCCATTCTGACAATATATATATATATGCATATATTGAACAACATTTTTCGCAATGGATAGAACTACTCGTCAGTTAATAGCTTAATATCAGAAACGTTTTCGCAAACTGTATTTTATTTTAGTCATGTGAGTATGCAAATATTTCGCTTTTCAATTGTGCACGGCTCTGAATATGATCTATTTTTCATATCAGATATCTCGCTCAGTTGTTGTTCTTACAGAAGTCATACGATTTGTGTTTCATTTTTACTTCCTTGTGCGAAGTAAAGGAAGTATTGTAGTTGCAAAATACTTTGGTATCGTATTTCAACGAAAATATTGTTAGTTTTTTTTCCATACGTACGTTAAAGGGTTCGTGGATTTGGAGTGAATATCGACGACGACACTTGATGAAGTATCGAGACACGCTTTATTGGGCCAGTATTTTTCAAGACAGCTCCAGAATCACGTTTGTAGTCGACAAAGAACTACTATAAACACGCTGTAATAATCAGGCTATCAGGTTTTAACGGTGAAGACAACTTCACGGCAAAGCACCAGAGTATAGCTTCCGACTCTGCTCGGTCGTTCTCGGAACTCTACGTGCTCTCGAGACTTTCCACGATACAACCCGAGATGCACTCGACGATACACTAGAGTACTGCTTCCGACTCGGTTCAGTCGTTCTCGGAGCTCAACACACTCTAAGATAAATCTCGACGATGCACAAGCTCGGGATACACTAAGAGATTTTCTCGATCCACTCGACGACCAACTCATCACTAGATTACGGGACACTCGCTCACTGACTGACTATCAACTCGGTAGACTGGGCACTGTCCGTCCGTCTACCAGCAGGGTTTATATAACTTTTGGCTTGTCTTCGAGAACATTCTGGGCTAAATCAATAGGAAATAGTTCCAGATGGTTATCCCTCCGTCTATGGCATATCGTCAATTTTGTCGCCCAATGGGCGATTTCTCTTCAAATGTGGCAACCCTGCCGTCCCTTGCCATTTTCTGGCAATCCTAAACCTGCTTTGCGGTGAAGCTATCTTACCGCGCCTGAACATTTAGTAACAATATACATTTTGACTGCTCTCGAATCCATTTGAACACTGCTTTTTCGTTAATTTGAAAGTCTTAGTCGAATAGTGAATTAAGTCAGTTGGTGCACCAACTTCACTATCTTTTTGTCATGTATGACACAACGTTAACTATCTTTTTTTGTCCACCGAAAATTTTGACTCTTCTCGCTGGCCGAACTGCTTGCTTTTGCCGAAAAACTCTAATTTTAATTGCAAAAATTGTTTTTAACTGTATTTGGTATTATAGAATTCTCCGTATTTTACAATTTTTAATGAAGATTGAGTTTTGATGTATTTTTTACCTTCTCGTGCAGTGAAAACTGAATTAATTGAATTAGAAATATATCGCTAATGGAATTCGAGTAAATAGATTTAAATGAAATGTAGCAAAAAATGTGTGTAATTTAATAAGCCGTAAAAGGAATACGACGTTCTTGACGTAAAAGGAAGTCAGATTGTGTCCATATCAGATATTTTAAAATGACTACAGCATTTTCCTAAATGCAGGTATAGGGACCAGTGAAGCACCTAAAATGTTAGGTAGTTGTAATTTTAGTCCAAAGGGACTTCGTCTCTGAAGGACTATTGTTTTCGTTTTGAGATTTTGCGTCGGAAACGTTGAAAGTGTGAATCGATTTTCAAACTGTTGCCACAAAATATTACAGCCCTGTATTATATTTAAAGAAATTAAATAATGAAGAATCTGCATAAATATATTGTTACGAAATGTCCAGGCGCGGTAAGATAGCTTCCTCGCAAAGCAGGCTTAGGGCTGCCAGAAATGGCAATGGACGGCAGGGTTGCTACATTTGGAGAGAAATAGCCCATTTGGTGACAAAATTTGCAGTATGCCATAGACGGATGGAGAACCTTCTGGAACGAATTCTTACTGGTTTAGCCCAGAATGTTCTCGAACACAAGCCAAAAGCTATATAAACCCTACTGGTACGCGGAGAGTCAATCTATGCGGAGTCTATCGAGTTGATAGTCAGTCAGTGAGCCAGTGTCTTGTAGCCGAGCTGGTCGTCGAGTGCATCGAGAGAGTTTCTTAGTGTATCGCGAGTTAGTGCACTGCCGTTTCATCTTAGAGTGTGTTGAGCTCCGAGAACGACCGAACCGTGTCGCGAGCTGTACTCTAATGCATCGTCGAGTGCATCACGAGTTCCTGCGTGGAGAGTCTGGACAGTACGTAAAGTTCGGAGAACGACTGAGCGGAGTCGGGAGCTGCACTATGGTACTTTGCCGTGAAGCTGTCTCCACCGTTATAGCCTGATAGCCTGAAGGCTGTGTCGATGTTTTTCTGAACGTGTTTATAGTAGTTTTTCGACGACTGTCTTGGAGCTGTCTTGAAAAATACTGGCTAATAAATTGTGTTTCCATTCTATATCAGGTGTCGTCTTTATTCACTTCAAATCCGCCAACCCTTAACGTACGTGCGAAAAAGAGAAAAACGTAACAATATCTATATTTCTCCAAATGTGATAAAACAACGGTACCTAGAGCCATCCAATTTTGAATAACGTACGTTTCCACCCGAATATGCGCATCTGGAAGCTTGAATTTGGAATTTGTTTTATTATCTATTTCATATTTTGTAAAACTTTAACGAATTTTTCACAAGCAAAGTCAAACGATTTAAAAGCGAGCAATGGAAACACTCTAAGGGGGGAAAAAAACTTTTTATCTAAAGCGCGCGGAACTGTGCATCCGAAATTCTAAAGATATGTTCATTTTAAAATTATTTTGCGATGTTGCTGTTGAATTGGATTTTATGGTTTAAGTGTGAAGAACATGATGTTTAATAAATAAAGGTAACACACAAAACGTTAAAAAACGCGCTTTTGGACGTAATTTAAAATCTGAATCCTTTCCGTTTTTTTTCTTACAAAATTGATTTCTTTAAATTTAAAAAGATGAAACATTTATATTTGCGTCATTTAGTATATTTTTATTACTGGAAGTATGTGTCTACGATCAAAGTTTGCGAAAAAAGTGCCTGGGAAGAACATTTGTACATACCGGTGTAAGAGGCTTAGATAATTTAAATATTACTGAATCGTTGATAGCTTTAGTCAAACACTGCACACCGGCCCAAAAAATGTAATGAGAAAGGTATTGCTAAACACGAGCTTAACTGTAATCGAACCATAGAGTCAAAAAAATCAATTAATGAAAAATCTCGTTGTGTTCTTTCTATCAGTTTTTCCTTTTAGCTCCCAAAATTTATTCCCATTGGAGCACCCCCCCCCTAAAAAAAATACTAATTTCCCATTCTCATTTTCATTCTGAAAAAGTACCATTGTGCAAACACAAAAATTTCCTTGATAAAAATCCAACATTTCTTAATTTTCATCGATTTTTTTTTTCAAATTTTTTCTTTCTTGGTATGACACGCAAGAACGTGACGCGAACCAGCCGTAGTAGTTTGTCGTCTTGCATAAAAAGTCTGCGAAGTTAATTAAAACACACAAACAGGAAGTGAAGAGGGAGGAAGAACGGAAAGAGAAAAACTTGTTTTTCCCCAGCAATAAATAACCGGAGCTGTACCGTGTCTTCGGGAAAAGAGGGGATCATTAGTAAAGTCCGACGATCGATGATAATTTTTAGCTCTTGACGACATAAAAACGCGAGGCATCAAGTTTGCATCGATCAAAAACGACGGGAAGAGGAAAGTTGAGAATGTGAGGAAGCTGGATATTATCATCCTGGATGGTAGAGGCAAAAGGAGGGCTGCAAGAATGTTAAAATTTATTGATTCGATATTTAAACCGGATTATTGCATGTAAAAGCACGGAGGCACGGACCTAATGAAATTTTGTGGACTATAATGGAAAATGATTTGAATACTAATTAAAAGTTCGCAGAATTTGATAATATAAAGTTACTCGTTCAAAACCTTTAAAAAAGTTCTTTGCACTAGTTAACAATTCATTAGCTTACGTGGTTATAAAGTCATTTTTTTTTTGTTGAATGTTTACGATTTTTATTCCTAAAGTATGAATGCGTAAGCAGATATTAATATTTTCCAACAAAATAATAATTTTAGTACCATTTCATCTGATATTTAAGTGAGTTTTATACAAACTCCTTTTTGATTCTTTTCTTATATGTAAGCTATAGCAAAATCATTACGAAACTAATAGTTTGTATTTCACGATTCCTTTCTAGCTCAATTTCTTCGCGATAATCGTAGTTTTGTACTTTTCTGTCGTACTTATGAGAAAAGATGCTATAGTGATTAGAAGTAATTCTCATGATGATATTTTTGCGATTTAATACTATGGTACTTTACACTTGTTTCTAATATTTTGAGTCTTGCAAAACGCGGAGAATTATACATCAGCAAGTCGTAATATTGATTAATGAAATAAATTTTAAAAAACGATGTACTTAGAACATGATATATCTGTGTTACAGTAGAGATTCTCTCAAAAAACGTACTTAGGGAGAATAAATATAAGGTTGAAATGAAAACAGACAGCGATAAATTTTGTCAGAGCGAATTATAACCAAGTTCTACTAGGCATTAAGAGACACCAGTTGCTGATAATTAAAAGCTTAAACTGTAGGAAAATTTAATCCAGCAAATGTGTTAAGTTAAAATTATTTGTAAATTTGCCGATAAGAGAAGACATTAAATATCGTATACATGTCCGCCTATAACGCGCATTTTTAGTACAAAAAATAAGATCGAAATTTACGGGTGCGCGTTATACGCAGGATATAAAAATGATGGATTAAAAATAGAGAAAAAATATGCATGCAGAATTTAGATTTTTACGTGCATGAAATGATGCGCCCTATGAACTTAAAAATTTCCGTTGTCGGATAACACGAAAGTTCGTTATTTTTTTAGGCACATCATTGAATTCTGTTTCATCTACACCATCATTATTACTCTGATCCATATATAAATAATTATCATCCATTCCATATTTCACCAATACTAAACATTCTTGCTGCAGCACGATTTCCGTTCTCTTTCTCAAACTGAATGACTTTGCATTTGAAACCAGCACTGTTTCGTTTGGCACGAGCCATACTTACTACTGAAAAGGAACTAGATGAAGAGTAATTCAACGAAGGCAAATTCGATTTACTAACTCTACTGAACAAACGTATAAACTTCGAAGTTCACTTCAAAATCACGGCTTCAAATGAATACAGAAAGAGAAAACATCTAACTCCTAATTCCTCGAATTCATTCGGGTCGGAAGGGCATTCTTACCACAGATACCGTTTCCCTTTTCTCGATACGCAAGAATGAGAGTCTTGTGCACACGTGCATTCAATACAATCCACCTTTTTTGCAGAATTATTTACTCTCTCAAGCATTTTCCCAAATACACGCATTGCTTCCCTTATCGCTTGTCAGTTCAGTTTACCACTGTTCGAACACCTGAGAAAACCTTCGAATGAATGACTTCGAAAGATAAGAACATTGCACATGTGTCTTTTAAGTTTCTTCGTAAAGAAAAGTGTGAGCGTTATACGGCAAACATACCAGAAAATTAATAACTATAATTTGAAATTATAGGTGCACGCAATACACCAATGCGCGTTATACGCCTTAATATACGGTACGTTTCAGATATCTGAAAGTAGTATTTATCGAAAATAACGAAGATAATTCTTCAGAATTCATACGATACATTTTAGCGCTTCCAACATTCTCACTACAGAGGGTCGGCACAGTTTTTCTTACAAAACTTATAACAATAAGGTTTTTCTCCCTCCTTTCTGCATGCCTTCGTGGTGTAACGGTAGCACACTCGGCGCGTATTCGAGAAGTCCAGGTTCGAGTCCCGGCAAGGGCATTGCCCGTTTTTCATGTCTCCCGCTTCTAAACACTAATGACTCTACTGAGTCAGTATAATTAGTCAGTATAATTAATTTAATACTCTAGTATAATTAGGTATAAAACCTTTTTTGAAGTAGTAATTGGACTGGTTTAGAGATTTTTCCTGAACCAATACTTAGTTGTAAATTTCGATATGTGCCTCCTTTGTAGCTGAGAGAGTCAAATCGATATTCCAGTACTCGTCACGGGTTCTTCAGCATTTATTTTGTAACGCTTAAGACAACACGCATTATTTTAAGCTTCAAATTATCTGAATCACGACCTAATGTGGCAAAGACTCCGTTCTTGGTGTGTTTTCCATCAGACTTACGAATGCTGTCAACAATCTCGTCACTCACAGTAGGTCTGCTACTTCTTGAAAAGTCACCAATATTACCAGTTTCTTTAGAACCAATGTTAACAATTTCTTTCTTTAGAATTAGTGAAGGCTTAACATTTGGAGGGGCATCATCGAGATAAAGTCCTAAACCACCATTCATGGACGATTTCGTTTCATGATACCATAAAATTAGCTTAGTTGAGATTCTTTTAAACCTTTTTTATTCAATGTAATTTCTGACCCTCCTGCAGCATAGTAAAAAGAACTGCAACAATAGAAATATGTGATGAAAAAATTTCACATTTTACTTTTGTGGAGTAATTTCGATTCGCTAGTGGCCGATGGATTAAGGCACCTGAATATCAGTAATTCGACAAAATTTTGAACCTAGGGAAATGAACTGGCTGCGTGATTCATTTTTGTGGTTTCCGCATGAATGTAAGCCAGTTCCCTTTAAACAGTCCTTCATGAAGATATTCTTTTCATTAGATAGGTGGCTCTTTGTGTCCTTTGCCAAATTCAAATATTGAAATCTTAGTCATTTGCGAAAAATATTTGTAATCGGAAAAAGGCAAACCTTAACCTGTATATTAACCAGCTTAAAACATTGTCAAATCTAACCTAGCAAACAGTTCATCAAGTCTTCAAATGGATCTATGGATGCTTATGTCCAAATCTAAGCAATGACAACTAGGCTCATATGGTGCTTCTCCGGGTGTTCTTCGCATGCCTTCGGGGTGCCTCGATGCGTAACCGACAAGTTCAGGGTTCGATTCCCGGCGAAGGCGTTGCGCATTTTACATTTTTCTGCTTTCAAAAATATCCTAATGACAGGCTACGCACCTAATTTGTAGCACAAAGTTTAGATACAGGAGTAAATCAGCTATAACACAATTTAAAATATGTTCGCGCAATAAAAAATTAGCAATAATTTAAATCTTTACGCACACAAAGAAGCAATATAAAACGACTAGAGTGAAGAGGGAAAGACTGGGAAGATACTGTGAACTGACGTATGAATGACTTTATTTAAAATGAGAAACAGAGAAGAGGCTGGCTTGTAAAACTTAGAGGAACAAATTACAAGTATATTGCTAGCTATGCTAAAATATGTAGTTGGCTGTGCTGTAAATCTTTTGATAGATAAAACTTCGAGTTATAAAGAATGTCTGGTTTTCAAAACCAGTAAATATGAAAATCCAATTCTGACTTCACCGGGATTCCAAACACACATCTTTCAATATTACATAGATATGCGAATCACACACGCTCCTTACATCCTTTCCCACTTAAAGGGCGATTGGGAAGAGGTACGAGATTTATCTTGTATTTAAGATATGGAATGCTGTCACCTATGACACACTGTCATTTCTAATATTAATCCATGGCACCACGACACGGCAGCGGTTGGTGCCATATGTATTGCTACTGATAGTAGAGCTCTTAAAAAGCATTTTGCCACACACAGTCCAACATTTGTCACTGATAGAGCACGTCTAAAAGAACTTGGAACACAAATCAGACGGCCTAGAAAATTTGATCGAACTAGAGACGCTTTACAGTAACTGAGAAGGAGCTGATGCAGAACGCCATCTGAATGCCCGCCCAAATCGCATCGTGTATTCACTCTAAAAGTGATTCAACAGGTACTTGAGCATTTATTCATTTTTAAGTAGTTTTTTGTAGTAAATTATTCTTTTGCTTTGATTTTTAATCACTTATGAGTTAAGATAGCACACAGAATAACGATTATAGGAGGAGTTAAAGCAACAGCAATCAACGTAAAAATAATAAATTTGCAGAAGTAGTTTCGAAGGTTTAAATATGGAACTTTCTTCTTAAGTGCAAATGTCGAAAGAAAAGCCAATGATAAGATAAGGTGATAAGAATGAGAGGAAGAAATTCAGGCTACTAGAGCCAATAAAAACAACCATGAAATAATTTTGTTAAAAGCTGAGCTTTTAATCGCTCTTATAGCTTTGCCTTCTTTTCTCAGTGGCTTCTCTTTTGTCTTTTGCATTTCTGACGCTGAAAAAGCGTCCGTATTTAAATCTTCCAAACTAGTCCTGCAAATTTATGGATATTACGCTGATGTTTTTTGTATAACTCCTCCAATAATTGTAACACTTGCTTATATCCTCCTGTTCCTTCTTCTTTTCCTCTTTCTGATCCTCATCATCCTCATCTTTACCATCTTTCTAATCTTAACTGCTCATCTTCTCGTTTCTGCTTCTTCTTCTCTTCCACCTTCATCTTCCTTCTCTTCTTCCTCCTCCTTCTTTTCATGGGCGCATAAAGAATAAATCTGAGCAGCGATGATAACCATGGACATGTAGGAAGGCAAAGTGGCGATGCCTCAATGCTGCCTTTCTTTTACAGCAGTGAACTGAATCCAGATAATGGTGAATTGTCCTTTGCAACATTTTATGTCGAACGATATTGTTAAGATTATTTTTTCGGAAACAGAAATCCTGAAAATGCAATTGTTGTGTCCCGGAATTCCAATTACAAATCTTCTAATGTTACATATAATCATAACCGCTTTGGGAGCACTTAAAAAGGCTCCTCAGAAGAAGCAGAAGGTCAAATCAATCAAATCTAATTGAGGAAGCTTTGACGTCTACAGTGCTTTAGTTAGGCCACCACTGTAAGGTATTAGGTTTCTTGAAGTCAAATAATTTTAAAAATTAATTCTGTCTCGTCGGAAGAGATATCTTCCACGGATAACTGGATGTATTAACCACTTGGTCATTCACGGGGGAATTTGATAATTTGTCAGAGATTATTTTCAGAGTTAAGTTGAATAACGGTAAAATTTACAAAAAGCACAATCATGAAGACAAATTAAAGCCTTACAGTTGTAGAGACATTAGGTTGCTTTTTTAGCAAAAGCCATGACAAATTAGCAATGCTCTCGCCGGGACTGAAACCTTGGACCTCTCGAATACGTGCCAAGCGTGTTGACCACTACACCACGAAGACGAGAGAAACACCTTCTTCGCTCCCCCTTTAAACGGCCGTTCACACTTGATTATCAACGATGCTATCGGAGCTAAGCGGCGCATTGAACGCGGCTGTATCTAACCTAGCCCGTTCACACTTACTGGGAGCGTCCATTAGCGACAGCCAATAAGCAAGATCGCTCGCGCTTTCATTTATTTACATTTCGTAGGAGACAATCTTCCACCCTGAATCTTTAATCGATACAGTGAAAACTGAGCGAAACGAAAATGTATTTGTTGCTGAGTTTTCTTCTTAGTCATTTAGTATACAGGTTTCAAATCATCAAAAATTATTTAGAAAAACAAAAACATGTTTCATTGTTATATTTTATTGTTGTTATTTAACTATTATTATCAGTATTCATCATTATTTAACTATTATTATCATTCCAAATGATCAGCGAGTTTATACGGTTGATGCGATTCATTTTATTATTTGAGGTAATAAACAGTACCTTTTTTAATGATGAGAAAAATTTAGAAGAATGAAAAATATTACGTTAACGCTTTTGTCTATGCTTTGCTTTTACTACTTTTAATTTCATTGCTAATTTTATAATACAATTAGATATTTATCTGAGATCATTGATGTCAGTATCTTAATTCTCCGGATTCAAAATCTAAACACAAAAATAGTATTATATGAATAAGAAAATTACTTACTATTTCGATGAAGACAATCTAAAATCATAATCCAAGCGCATTCTATCTGTTCTTTATTTTTGTAGTACTTAAGGCGACTATTCCATATAACGGGATGCCGCTGGATTTCGGCAATTAGACCACAGTTTTCGCTCATATCTTACCAAGCATCAAGATACGAAAAATAAGGAAGCATCTTATCCACTATACAGTGATCAATTAAAATCAGAAGTATCCTCCTCAGAAGATTTTTGCCGATATTTTCCCGATATTCAAAGATACTAAAATTTTTAATTTACTTCAAAATATATTTACATTAGCACAAGAAATTAAAGAAACGCAGAATACTCATCAAAAATTAATTCTTGCATTCAGAGCACCAGAACTTATACTTCAATTCGCAAGAAGCAGAAAAAGAAGAAGCAACCGAGCACATGAAACATAAAGCTATGAAGCTACAGACTTGCAGAACTGGAGTTCGAACCTAGTTCGCATTCTTTTTTTCACTAAGCGCCATTTTTAGGCAGGCCATTAATGGATTACCAACATTTGGACTTCTCCTGATCAAGCACCACTTTAAAATTATTTTAATGTGGATTTTAAGATTTTTAAAATGAATTTCTGTATAGGGATAATAACTGTGGAGTAAAGGCCGTCAGGCCGTATACTCGTCCTCACTTTAAATCAAATCAATCAATCAATCGCTCGTATCGTCAGCCATGTTGTTTATTTAACTTAGCGCGCTTCTGCTGCTGCTGATGATTTGAAGTACTCTCCTACTCTGGTGTGCAAAACTTAAGCAACAGGCGTTCTTTTTGCTATAACTCCACGAGAAATCATCTGAGAGACATGAAATTTAGAAATGAGAGACAGCATTTTGTACTTAAATGATGATGAAAGCATAGTTTCTCAAAAATGAATACAATGCTACAGTATGGAATAAAGCAAAACAAAAAAAAAGGCTTTACTGAACTCATAGTATCATTATACATGACTGTCTGCACAAGAGGAAGAACAAAAAGCAGATGTTCTTTAGTATGGGATATGCGCTCCCCTTACTTCAATGGTTGCTTCGCATCGTCTCTGCATACTCAGCTCCAGATTGTCCAACAGATCTTGGGGTACGCGTGCCCATTCCTCAATCAACATTTGTTTCAATTGTTGGGTGTTACCAGGACGATGTGATTGTACCAAAAAGCGTCTCCTCAAAGTATCCCACACATGTTCTATAAGATTTAAACCAGGGAAATACGATGGCCAATCCATTCGAGTCATATCTTCACTTTCCAATAGCTTCTGAAAGGCAGGATTCTGGTGTGGCCTTGCATTGTCATCCATAAAAATGAAGTCTGCTCTGATGACACCTTGGAACAGACGCACATTAAGAAGGATCACCTCCTGACAATAGGGATCTGCAGTTACAGAACATCTGTTGAAAACGGGGAGCTTTGTCCGCCCGTTCAGCATACTGCCACCCCAGACGAGAACTACAGGACCCCTTAACGGTCTCTTTCCGTCATGTTACTGGGATAAAACCGTGTCCCGACTTTTCTCCAAATCAAATGGCGTTGAAAATCGCATGTGGCATTAAAACGACTGTCATCCGTAAAGAGGACACGACTTCATTGATGAGATGTCCAGTTTTCGTGCTCCTTGCGCCACTGTAAACGGTGGCGCCAATGGCCAACTTTCAAAGGAATGTAGCGTTCAGGACGGCAGGTGAATAGGCCACCTTTGTGAAGGCGTCCGGACTCAGTAAACTGCGACACTTGTCGCCCCGTTGCTGTACACAGTTGCTGAGCCATGGCGCTTGCTAACTGGTTTCGACCTCTTTTCGCCTGCAGGACGATATATCGGTCATCCACTGCAGTTGTTTTCTTGGGGTGGACACCACCAACCTTTCTGACAGCTGTACCTATGATTTGGAAGGCCTTTCCAAGCACGCGAAAAGACACTTTTGTTGATTCCGAACTCTTCAGCTACACTTGTCACACTACTCCTCTCTTACAGCTTTCTGATTGTTCTTCCAAGTGTGAAATCATCCAGAGGATTTCTTCTAGGCATATTTTACGAAAGAACTCATTTGCACTTGCAGGGAATGTCTTTAATTGTGCATCCATCCTTCCTTTTATTGTAGTCCTAAGCTGAGCTCTCCGACTGCACGTGTTTTGCGTGCTCTCACGCCGCTTGTGACGTTTTGTTACTGACACTTGCATATGCATGACCTTTCTACTGAATTGCGTGTTCATTGTACTGATCTCAAGAACCTCTTTTCTGCAGTTTCATGGCTATCTGATTAAAATTTACATTGTTGCTTAAATTTTGCACACCAGTGTAATTGGTCGGTTCCATATGTCGACTAGCTCCTTTTCGCATGAAGTTCAGATTTTTCAGCTGGGTTCGTAGTGACAAAAAACTGGTTTTCTCTAGCTAATCGGCTGTATTGGTTGTGTCCGATGCGATATGTCCCAGTGTGAAAGGCACTTTAAAGGGCGACTGGGTGTTATTAGGGTACGCACTGGTGATGGTCATCATCCACACCTCTTTTAATTCGGGCGCGGCTGTAGAGACATTAGGTTATTTTTTAAACAGAAGTTATGAAAAAGGAGCAATGCCTTCACCAGGACTCGGACCTCTCGAATACGCGCTGAGCGTGCTGATCTTCACACCACGAAGGCATGCTATGGAGGCGGGAGAAATACTTTATACAGTGCTACAAATTAAAAGTGAATAAACATTATACTGGAAACATGAAGTAGCATTCTTGAAGCATTTTAAATAATAGAAACAGGGACTTTTAATTCTTTCTATCATACTCAAATGGTATTAGCAAATAAATAAATATTAATGTTTTGAAGCGATATTATGATTTTCCTGTTTGTCCTAAAATCCCGCCCATCTTAAATGCGCGTTGTTGCCAATCCATAATAAATAAAAGTTTGTGATACTTTTAAATTTTTTCATCGAACATTGCTGATATTTAATCGCTTAAAACTCCTTTTATCTAAATTTCCTAATAATATGCAATAAGCGTTATTCTGTTTGTTGAGTAATATAAATATTATAAATTCTAACATCGTGCAAAAGTCATTGAAAACTACGTGATTATTTTTTATATAGAACTTTATTTGCATCAAAAGGAAAACTTAAATTTGAATTTTTTCAACATGTAAATGGAAATCGTTCGCTGTATTTCTAATTTAAATTTTGTTCAAATGATAACACGCTTTTAATAATATGAACTTTTCTGCTTATGCGTATGATATTCGTAAAAGAAATGCAAAAACAAGTTTTTAAAATTTAAATTTGTGTTCAGCTAAGCTTTAATTGTATTGAATTCTAAGATTTTGTTTTATGAGCTGGCAAAGATAAATCAAGGAAATTAAATCTTGTTTCAACATCTCTTTATCTGTAAAAATTTTATTTACAAATATAAAGTTTTACTTTTAAAATCTGATTAATTTCATTTGCAGTCATTCAAAGATTGGATGGAATACTGTTTCAGCTTTGCGGTTTTTGCACGAGCATAGGCAAGACGTTTTGCTTGCATTTATATTAACTACAAGAGGTTTCAAAAAGTTAAATTTTTTAAACATTCCACGTTACTTTCAATAACTTTGTGTTGAAATTTATTCATACCTTTAAAATTTAAAGAATAGCAACGAATAGTGAAACTAAACGATGTTAGTGATGTCAAAAATGCTAACGTATCTACTTTGAATTTTACGAAATTCTAAAATAAACTTGACAGTTTTAGATTAAATTAAACAAACTAAACAATTTTAGATTTTCAACGCATATTAGTTTTCGTTTTTAATTGAAACAATTAACGGAAATTTAATATACAAAATAAATATCAATTTCGGTTTGTTTCCTAACGTTGTCTAAAACGTTTTATGAAACTCAAGTACATTAGTTATTATTAACGGTCCGTGTTATTATTTAGCAGAAATCATAGTTAAACATTTTGCGCATAAATTTGTGAAATTTGGACTCATATCGACAGTTTATGTTAACGTTAAGGATAATGAATGAATAAAATCACTAAACATGGCATTATATAATTATGTGCGAATGTTTGAAGGTAACTGAGAAAAAAACTCAATTACAATATCTCTGAGAAATTAAAAAATTGTTAGCTGAGACTAGGTATTATCCAATATTTAATAACTTTACTGAAAAAGCTTAACTCTGAAAGTTTCTCTATCACGAATTTTAGTTTCATGCTGGTTTTAAGTTCATTAAGTAGAACCACTCAATGACTGTCGTAATCAGTTCTCGAAGAGGGTAATAAATCCATTATTACCAAGCAAGCCTCCTCTCAGACGCCTAACAAACTTAATTGCTCCGTATTCTTTAATAATGCGGCTACTGAAATGGAACTAAATTCCACGGTAGCAGCTTATTTAATGCCTGGCACTTCCCACCCGAATGGAACCCTCTGAAATTCCCAAATGGTTCGAGATAAACGGCCGATAAATTATCGATAAAGGACTCTAGTTTTGGGATATCGATACCGCAAGGGATATCAAACAGCCATTACCTCGCGCCAGAATACCCATTAGTGGTGAGGTAACAGAGCCTGACATTTAAACCTTTGATGCTGAGTATTCCTCAATCTCCCGTTTCGTTGCTGCACCATTGTATGCATTCGCTTTTGTATCGGGAAGTGGTCTAAGTAGGCATAATCCATCGTTTCTGACCCACCTTGCATACAACGATTAAAATTACCAATCTAATTCGCTCACTATGAGCAGCTGGGTACTTGAGTATACAGATTGTCGAGCTCATCTGAACTCATTATTGCGTTAATTACTTATTGAAAGCATTTTCAGAATACTGAATTTAAAAAATATTTATTTGAATAAATTAAGAGATCAAAATACATTTCCAGAAACTTACTATATGATGGCTACTCTCATTTTTATGGCTTTCTTGATAAATCCATCCATATTACATTCGTTTTTAATTTTTTTGCTGAAAAGAGACTTTTGGTTTACTCTTATTTGCGTATGTTTTCGACCTTTATTATCTTTTTTTCATTTGACAGCACGTATTGTGGAGTTCCTCACTTTGATTCTGCTAATTTAAATACCGAGGAACCTAGTGAACTATTAAGCGAATTATCGCTTAGTTCGAAATAGCAGGAATCATAAACTCAAGAAGGGTTAATTATCCTTTATTCACTTCAGTCGGCCTCTTTCTTCGGGCTTACAACAAAGCCTCCACTCGGGCTTGAACTCAAAAACAAGAAATACGAACTAAGTATAACTAACTAAGAGAATTAGCCGAAATGAACACAAATGTAACGGAGTTGGAACTTAGTTTCAAACTAGCTGGCGAACTATCAAAAGGCACGTAATATACGGCCGAGCGCAACAATAGTTAGAAAGACTTAGGCCACAGGCAAACGCGCGCTACTCTGGGTTCCTAGCTCTCTCTCACGAAGTAAATTAAACTTTCATTTAATACCATTTCTTCCCCATTTGCATTCAACGCGATTCTAAAAACTCATTCTAGTAGTGAGTTGTAAGTTGAAACGAGACAAGATAGGAAAAGTTATTTAAATTAAAATAACTGTTTTATTAAAATATATTTACAGTATAAATAATTGGTTTCATGCTGTGCTTGTTATATTCTTGCTTATTTATGTTATTACATTTTCCAGTTAATTGATTTTTAGCTGCTAATTTTTAACAGATTTTCTTGATAGCTATTAATGGACATGCAACTTTTGATAACCATTTTCAATGACATGTTTTCTGTTTACAGTGTTGACTCCTCAAAATGGTTTCACTGTATCCAATGCTTACTATGAAACATCAAGGACTATCAAGTTTTTTGACTCGTGGAGCAGTTTTTAATCAATTTTAATGGTGGAGCCCATCAAGCACAGCATACGTCTTTTAAATTAATGGTATCCGAAAACAGCGTTTAAAAGTAAGAAGAGGAAACTTATAGTAAGGGAATGTGAAATACAGAAGTAGGTAGACAGCTGCAGAATGTCCACTCATTGAATTTATGAAATTTACTTTTCACATTATACTATGTCACTTTGCTCCCAATTATACCGATGTGTATGATAGCTTCAAAACTCAGTTAATATATCTTCCTTAGCTCAATAAGTCAGACCACTTGCGCCACAGAAGATTTTATGTTAAAGATCAGTGTAGCAACGAAAGATCCATACGATAAACTTTTGCGACAATTTAATTATTACATCCAATTTAATTAAAATACATATTCATCTATTATTTAAAATAGAAATATTTGTTATTAATTTATTCATTACAGAAAACAATTCTAGTTTAATTTTACTAACTAATAAGTGCAACAGTAGGCTTAAATTAAAACAGAATATAAAATAACTTATAAACGTTAAATAGCATACCTAAAGTATGACTTAAAATAAGAGAAAAACTGTGTTGCTTTACACAGTGTTTTTATTTTATGTTCATTTGATGATAATTGCAGGCGAATGTCAGGTTTTACATTTAACCGATTTCTGTATTATGTTTGGTAGCTGCGGAGCCGAGGAATCCCGCTTTACATGAAAGTGAGAAAAGCAGTAATACGATTTTTTCTTTCTCAAATAAGATTTGAATTCATCTTGCAGATGCATTCGAAACTCTGTTGAGAACGGCTTCGAAACCATAGTTTTAAATTCGCCATGAAAGTTTTTGGCATTCTTCTTGAATTCAAGTCATCCAGCATCTTATCTTGGTCTGCCAGAAAATGTTTTAACGACTCTTTAAAAACTTCTAGATGTACCCGAATATCTTCTTGTTTTCTTCTTGATATTATTTTACTCAAGCAAGTTTTTTTTTGTAAAAGGGAGGCAATCAATATCTTCTTTTTTCCACATACTCCAAACAATACATATACTTTCTCTTAATAGAAGGCATTTTGGTGCAATTAACCCTTGCCAAACATGTACTTGCAGAACACTATTTTGCGTATATGCGGTATCTTAAGTATCTCCATTTAATTTGTCTAACTCGAAAATTCCAAATGTACGCTGCAGAGCATAGGCTTTGTTGCGATAGTTCTTTTTAAAGATTGGTTTGAATTTGCATTCGTTAAAGAAGTCAGACATTGCTTAGAATAGCAGAGCCTGAACTTCAATGTTCTCCTAACTCTTGATAATATTTCAGGACATGGGCCTGTACCCTTTACAACATTGCATTCAAATGCGGAGGATTTATTCCTTCCACCGAACACCACTTCCACACATACCCAATCAAAGGATCAGTCATAAATGCATTCAAAGCGTATTAAGTCAGGCAAATAAAAGTCTATTATGTCAGGCAACTAAAACATAAGACCCTGGATTTTCAACCGTGGAGGAATTCCAACTTTGAAGTGATTTCATAGTTTTAGAAGGGAATGCGATGAGCCATTTATTTACCTAAGTATTTTACCTACCTATTAAAGATCAGTGTAGCAACGAAAGATCCATACGATAAACTTTTGAGACAATTTAATTATACATCCAATTTATTTAAAATACGTATTCATCTATTATTTAAATCAGAAATATTTGTTATTAAAGTATTATTAAAAGTAATGTAAAGTTTGTTATTAAGTAGTTTATTGACATAAAAATTTACCTTTATTCACGTTTTAATATTTATCAGTATTTTCTATACTTTTCCTTGTTTAATTTATAAAACGCATTAAAAATAGTCTAAATTTAAATAAATGCTTATATATCTTTAGAGATTGGAAAGCAGAGAGGGAATAATGATCGTCTAGCAATAGTGAAAGGAATGCATAGGACAAAAAAAGTTTAGAACCACCGCACTACCAAAGGAAAGCACGATACATTAATGGCATTTTGGAAGCAATTCAACGTAAGACTCTGTATAGAAATGATTAAATTCACATGGGAACAAGTGAATTATTCAACAGTGAATATTTACTGTCATCATCTTCGGCCAAATGTTGTCAACAGTTTTAAATTATTCCCATCGATTGAAAATGAAGCAAAGGAAATCTTATAAATTGCAAAAGCAACATACAGCGAAGAATTTTCAGATATTTAAGAAGAGCAAATCAAGGAACTGGCCAAGGATGACGATCGTGAAATGACAAAGGAAGAATTATATGATTTCATAACACCAGCAGACGGAGAAAGCAGCGATAGCGAAGAAGATAAAGAACATTTAGCACTCGTTTAACTTAACTACCAGGAGCTATCTGATTTTGTGATGGAGATTTACTCAAATAAAGAAAGCAGTTAATTTATGGGTGGTAGTGAAAACTTTTAAGCACCTTAGTGAGTTTCATAAGACATTGCCCCAAGCAAACATCACAGATATTCCAAAAAGTAATTGCATCATGTACCAACTTATTAAACACTAATAGAAATCATTTCAATTAACATTTGTTTAATTTCCTATTTTAATAATGGGAATAGTGCATTGGTGCAAAAATCCATGCCATTCTTCATTGAAATCCCTCTTTTATAATTCTATGATTTTAATAATATAAAATACACTACAGTTCATTTCAAAACAATATAATACACAGCAAGACATTCGTATATTACGTCATAAATGAATAATCACTCACTCATTCACACACTGATATAATCATCATTTGCGTGAACGACCACCTGCCAGCGTTGAGGCAGGAATTCAATGCCTCTCCCTGTAGAAATGTTGTCGTTTCGAGTCGGAGAATTCCGTTAGCCAGTATGTAAGAGAAGCTTCATCATAAACTCTTGTCCTAGAATTTGTTAGAGAGAGAGCAGAAAAGATGGTAATCAGAAGGAACATTAAATGTGTCGGAAATGTTCATTTTTCTCTACTTGACACTCCATAATGCTTAGTCTTGAAAATAATCAAAACAAGCTATTAACAATATACAAGCTCCTGTTCGCAAAAATTTAACTCATAACTCAACGAAAAACGAAGGCTTCATAATGCAGTGTAGCAAACCCAGTGAAGAACAGCACGAACTTATGCACCGACCCATAATTTAGCGAGCATTTATTTAATCTTGTACAAATTATTCATACTTTCCTAACTTAAACTACCCCTAACTCGTTTTTTCCATAGATGAACTTTGAGTAACGCAATTTCGCTATACGCACAATGTGTTAATGACGTAACGCCCGCTTTCAACAAGGGTTTACTGTTTTTTGCATTTTCTCCTTATAATGATAATTCATTTCGTTCTTTCGTTAAAAATATTGAACCACTATGCTAGGTTACGTAACCGCGGTTCATAATTTAAAATCAAAGTTGTTGGAGTATTATAGTCGAAAAAACTGCTGCTACTTCTGAGTTTCAACAAACGTCTCAATGCTATTCATCGAGACAACCACCTTATTTCAGTATACAGCTGCAGGGGTTTCCCATTTCTTCACACACTAGTCTGAAGAACCTGTTTTTCAGAGTCTGCGATTTTTTTACATTTCATTAATTTTGTTTGAAGGGGCCGTCATGCAAACACTAGTATAAACTCAGAAGATATTTTTTCTAGATGTTAGCACGTGTTTACAGGTACAAGTAGGAGCGGACACCAGATATTTACCAACAGGGAATCTAGGTGTTGTCCTTTCATAATAACTTTCCTGAATAGCCTAGCTTGGAACAGAAGATACCCGGCTCACGCTACACGGCGGGCACTATCGCTGCTAGTAGTGCATTGGAGGCTAGTCCGTATGTCCCGAGTGCTTAAGTTGAATATTTATATCTATGAAAAGTTACATTATGCATAACTATTATTTCTATATAGTGATGCAAGAGATTTTACATAGTAGTTAAAAATTTGTTGCATATTGTTAAATCACATGAATTACGGTTGTTTTCGTATGTTTATTCGATACAGTATTTTGTGAGTTGAAGTTCTACAGTTCTTTCAGTCACTTCTGTGATGCAAGTTCAGTGATGATTCATCAGTTCCGTGATGACTCTATTTCTTGCAAGGAATTCTTCTTACAAATAGTATATTTTTACGTATAGTTCGTATTTGCATTCATTTTGTTGTAATCACATACTTTGCAAAAATCCATATTATCAACATTATATCACATTAATTCTATTTAACATGTCGTTGTTATGAATATACATGTTGTAGAGCAGTTACATTAATTTGAAATTTTTTTATCTATTTTATGATTGTACAAGTACTCGGTTATTATATACAAAGTTCTGAGGACGATTTGCGCTATGGTACTTTTCTCTAGTTATAGTATAACTAGTTTTGAGAAAAACTGAGGGGGATTATGTTCATGGAAGCGCATAACTCTTGTCCTTTTTCTGCTAAGAATTCGATTATTTTAGTATTTTTTTAAGGTGCTTATTTGCTGTTGGTTATTTTGAAAACGGATCTAAGTTCTGAGTCCTTTTTTTAAGATGTAGTTCTTCTGTTATGGAACAATAAAAAACGTAGTGCTCTGGATCTCCCGTATCTCCATATACACACGTGTCACTTTCAGAGATATTTCTTTCATAGAAATATGCGGGGAAGGCGCCATGTCCAGTAATACACCAATTTATGTAAGGGTTAATCGTATTGTTCTTCTCTTTGATGCTTAGGATAAATCTAAAGGCTCTTCTGCCTTGTTTTGTGTTTTGACACCAGTTTTCCCATCTTTTAATCACTATTTTATTTAATCATTTTTAATTGGGGATTTAGGGACTGGGATGGTGGTTGGAATAGAGTTTTGATTGCTTGTTGCTTCTTTAGTATATTTGTTGGTCCCCTAATGTCTCTGCATGTGCTTTCAGACATTCAATAATAATTTTGTATGCATAAAGTTTCTTAATGAAGAATTAGTTAATTGTTTGATAACAGGAGATTTGTGTGCCTTGTTTGCATCTGCATGTATGCTTGATAAAGAATCTGTTTTGATTTTCACAGCAGGCATATTATTATTGATGCTATAGATTATTGCTTTTTTGATGGCCAGTACTTCTACTTGAAAAACTGTGTCACTGCTGTTTGGATGATATTTAAGAATTAATGGTTGTCGTGTATTTGATGTAAGGTATTTTTCCTTATATTTATTTAGAAAGCGGATCTTCTTTTTCGCAGAGGGATCTTGGTCTATTGACACATCCAACTCCTTCTTCATTTTTATATCCAGCGGGTAGTATTTCCGTATTGAACACTTCTTCGGTGTTGCCGCTGTGATTGAACTAAGACGAATATTTGGTTCTAGAGGGATGAATTTCGTATGGGTGCTCATAGTTCATGGCTTCGAAATGGATGTCCTCCATTGTGGAATCTTTCTTTAGTTGGAGAACCCTATCTGTGGTCGCGATTTCTTCCGCTGTGTAAGGAAAAAGGAAGCGATTTTTGTGAGCGCATGCAGGGCTGCACTAAAGGATGCTCTATAGCTCCTTGGAATAGTAAGCAGAGGTGGCTTTTGAGTCCCCTGAAGTTTTTTAATTTTTCTTGCATTTAGAGGGAAAGTCTAAATTGCATAACCGTAAAGAGCGATTTTTTTCAATTACTATATTGAATGTTATTTTATGCACATGCGGGCTCGATCCTCAGTTGAATCCCTGAATTCTGAAGTTTTTTGCGATAGTTGCAGTTTTGTCTTGAATATATTGTAGATGAGGTATCCAGTTTAATTTGTGGTCGATAATGATTCCAAGAAATCTCTTTTGTTTGGCTACTTTGACCCTCTCTCCACAGATGGTGAATTTTAAAGTTTTTATAATCGATTGTCGTGGTATAGACTATTACGTGAGATTTTTCTGCCGATAGTGAAATTTTTTGCTCTTGGCAAAAGTTCGTGAAGACGTCGAGGCTTTCATTAACATTTTTTTATCATTATTTCCCTTGATCTTCCCATGATGACAAACGCCGCGTCGTTGGAAAACGCTGTGGCTTTGGTATGATAGAGTCGTGCCTGAGATGTGATCTTGTTGAATGCTAAGTTCCAAAGATCAGCACTTAGACATGATCCTTGTGGGCAGCCGCGTTCTTGTGTCCTTTATGTAGAGGAAGCAATGGTTGCTTCGTAATTTCTTTGTCTTACTTTAATTTTGGCAATGGCTCCATCGCCAGCTTTTTGAACGACTACTGCCATTACATCACCGAGTATATATCTGCATATTTTACTTGAGGTATTTTACATGATAAAGAAAATTCATTCAAGAGTTTAAGTATAAGAGTTTAAGTATGTTACCACCTAAGGCATTAGTTGTAGTAGGGTACGAAAAAGAAGATCCTTCAAATAGCTTTCTAAATAAATATAACGAAAACATACCATTGAAACCATCAAACCGTGATATCAGTTGATTTACCCAGTTGTATATTTATCTGGTTCTACTGATAAGTGTCTCTTTTTCGTTATTAACCATATCGCTGATTCGCCTAAAAATGGTGTTTTTCAACAGTGGATTGTTGAATATCTGCTTAACAGCTTATCATCAAGCAGGAACTTGATAATATCGACTTTACAGAATTTAGAAAGAGTCCTTACTATGGCATAAGCTTCACCAACTAGTGCTACGTATTCTGCAACTAATAATTAGATACGAAGCTTTAACTACTTTTTTATTATCGTTTCAACAAGTGTTATCATAGTTGCCGATTTTTTGCCAAAAACATGAAATTTTTAATTTTTCCAAATCATACCAAAGGGCCGGCGGCGATTTGCTAGTCTGGATCGTATAGTCAACTAACTTTCTTTTCGTTTTCACTTTTAATTAGAATTGGGGGTGTTTTCATCACTGCTACACTTCTGTTAATGATCGAGGGAGCACAGCAGATTCAGAACTAGTTCCTTTAACGGAAGGCTGTTCTGCCAAACAAAGGTAACATTACATTGGTTTGTTATAATCTTTATTTTTTTCTGTAATGGAGCGAGCATTTTGTTACGAAAGTACTTGTTTGAAGCCACAGATTTATACCTAAAAAAGGTTCTGGAGGAATATGAGAATAACCGACTTTACCCACTACACAAAATAAAACAAACACGAATTGTATGACAAAATGCAAATTCGTAGCTATTTAACGATCAATAAGAGCACCTGAATCAATCGGTAATGCAACATTCTTATACCGAAAAAGTATCGCAATACCTCCGGCTTCGAAAGCAAGAGAAGAAGTAAACACAACACTTTGTTAATTAACTAACTAAAACACAAACCCTCATAAAAAGCATGAAAAGTACCACCGAAAACTTGCGGTTGAGTTTGTATGAAATCACAGGGTTATTTCTATGAATTTACACCGTGAAATGACTCCAAATAGATTAGAAAACATCTCTTTATCAAGTGCTCAGTTTCGAGAAGCTTCTAGAGGAAACTCAAAGGAATTCTCAAAGGATCGAGAACGAGTGAGGAATTTCTCGAATGTGCAGGCCACGAAAGGTTATTGCCACATATTCAGTTCCAGGTAAGGCCATCAAAACGCGGTTCGCGACAGATCGTAAGCGACATGTCAGTGTTCCCACTACTATGAGTTTTAAACTGACGACTACAGATCTACAAAATGTTGTCTGCTAGAGAAGGAGTATAACTCAACTTGTCAAATTTCGACTCAAAATGCGATTTCCAGCTTTCTTTCTTTTATTCTGGTTTTGTTTCTTATTCTTGAGTTTCATGGAACTATTTGTTTTACTTTTCTGATGGAGCCGCGGCGACCTGGCTATTAATTAATAAGTAATGTCACATAAACTGTTACTTCGCTTTCTAATTTTTTCATTTATGTGCTTTATTGACATTAGAAACTTCTACAGCTTAAACTATCCAGTCTGAATCCCGTTACGTTACGTTATATCACGATATTAATCATCCATGCGATCTAGCGAGAAATGCTATTTCACGAAGTGTGCAATCTTTGATTTGGCCTATACGGCAAACTGCCATTTTTCAGAACGTAACTTCTCATCACTCATTGCAGAAAATGTTTTACATAAATGAGTTATTTTTTAAAAGAGTAATAGTAATAATAATAAAAGTTTAAATAATTGATAATACCTGCAAAAATGCACTACTGGCTGCGAGTGTCGAAGCGAGGTCAAACTCTTGCCGCTAGGTCTTTACTGCAGTGTTATCAGAGAACTTGTGCATGACCTTAAATAACTGTTAATAAAACTCTTACAGTCGATTGTTTTTATACAGGGTGTTTATAAAGTCCCGGACCCATTTTGATATTTAATAACTCATAAAATAATAAAGATAGATTAAAAGTAATAACATAAATGGTTAGATAGACTCAAAAAGCTTCATGACCCTTGTCAATGAACTTCCACGTGTGCCCCCTTTGTCGCACGACATTCAATTTCACGCCAGATTTCGGCAAGCATGTCGGCATCCACAGAGGCTATTGCGGTTGTAATTCTTTTGTCAAAACAAAAACAAAAGAGCCCAAAACAAAAGAGAACTGTTGCCAAAAACAAAAGAGAGAAAAATGCAATTAATAAGCAGACGATATTTAGAAAAGTACAGCTATTTAGACTGGAAAATGAAATTATCTATTCTCTGTAAAATGGTCATTCAAAGAATGAATCGGTCGTGCATTAGTCCCCACTACGCATTAACCTTTGGGGAATCCCTTTGTGCCTCACGGTATTCATGGGGGGGGCTTCAGATCCCCAAATGCGCACATTATGGCGATTAACAATGCCAGAAAGATGAAAGGATGCTTCGTTGGAGAACATTACGCGCTTCAGAAATTCAGCATCATCTTCTATCCTACTTAGCATGTCTGTTGCAAAGGCCATCCTCCTAGACCTATAATAATAGGCAATAGTTGCCAAAACCAAAAGAGAGAAAAATACAATTAATAAGCAGACGATATTTAGAAAAGTACAGATATTTAGACTGGAAAATGAAATTATCTGAAATTAACCACACGCGCAGACGATATTTACAAAAATAAAGATATTCAAACCTGAAAAGGAAAATATATAAGTTATTCCATCAATAAATGCCATAAGTTTGTTTATATCTTCATTATTTTATGAGTTATTAAACATCAAAATGGGTCCGGGACTTTATAAACACTCTGTATTTGAGGGGAATCTCGCTAGAGCTTCACATATATATTCATTTTAAGGTTGTTCACCCGCCCTCTTTATCAATAATAAAAAGAATGAATTGGAGCTTTATGTTCTGGAATTAGTGTGTCAATTTGAAATCTGTGAGTGAAAAGGACACGGCATGAGAATATATTCCATCAAAAGCTTATTGCTAACGGACTGGAATTCCTGCGATTTTTAATGCTTTTTCCTGCAATGCGAATTTTAATGCTTGATATTGTGCATTTTCGACTGCTATTATCGTCGGTGTTCTTGTAGTTTGTGATTGGATTTAATGTATTTGTTAAATTTATACAGAGGATTTTCATTGGAAATCAAGAGCAATAAAAGAAGTAATTATCAAATGAAGGACTAAGTAATTCACAGATGCCGAATTCAATAATTAACCTAACGAACATGATGCTTTTGGGCAGGATTGTCTTAAGAAAACTGGCTCGTATTACTTAATACTGGCTATATAATTTTCACTTATCCGTCCCATCTAGTCTTCGAGAATAAAACGTAGATAAATTTTAAGCGTTTCATGTTTGATTGAATTATATTCAGCCAAAGTAATAAAACATTTACAATGTTGTTCCTCTTCATTGAATATTGAACATAAATGTTTTGGAAAACTTCAACAAGGATCACATTATCTTTATTATCGAATCTTTTATTTAGGTAATTAAGCAAGAGATTTTATCAGAAAACAATATAAATGCATTATATCATTCGTAATCGTTCATAGTTGACCTTTTGATAATCTAAGAGAGAAACCTTCCAATACTCCATTTCCTAAATGTATCTTCCCGAAAAATGAGGAAGAAGCTGCTTTCGAAGCACTAACACAAACAGTTTTCAGTTGCTTTATTTATGCACTGATCAAAACGAAAGTTCTGTTTTCTGAACATCTTTAAACACCAAGCTTACCTGTCACTTCTTTGCGGAGATTGGGAAGCAGAAGAAGAAAATTTAATGCAGACCCAGTTTCATGCATGAGAATATATTCCATCAAAAGCAAAATTTAGTGTTGCGGGTTCAACAAGAGCATCGGAGTGATCTATAAACGTAGGCTAAGAAATTTTTTTTTTCAAATCTTAGTTCATCTGCTGGAAGCTGAAAGTGTACTCCTAAAGTAGTTTATCTCTTCTAATGCTATCTGCTAAGGCCGTGTCCTTTTTTCTTCGAATGTGATGTGTTGTTCGCTTTTCCTTTCATTTCTTTCTGTTCAGAAAGGATAAGGGGCGAGTTTTTTCGGAGAAAAAGGCAATGATTGGATTCTTTTTTTTCTTTGATTCTTTCAGACGCGGTGACAGAGCTTTTGCTTCCTTCAAAGACAAATTGATGATTTTTCCTGGCATGTTTGTTAAGTTTACTTTGATATATAGGTTGCATTTTTCTACTCTTTTCTTTATTTCTTCTCCTTCAGTTATCTTTTTTTTCGGGGGAGGAGGAGGGGTTAAATCCCGATGTGTTACAATCGGAATTTTAGCATTTACCATATTCGATCAGAAATCGCATTAGCAGTTTCTGCTTTAAATTTATTTTTAACTATCACGCACAGAAAATTTTATTTATATTTTTTTCACTTTCATAGTTATCGTTTTATCTGCGGCGGAATTCTTTTTATATAAAATTCAGTCTTTTAACTGATGAGGATAAAATTAAACATGCCTATTTATTAGATTGCGCGAAAAATTTAAAGTTTTTATGCCTTGTGCAGAGGCAATCCAACTATCTCATTTCCTGCCGGAAGAAAAAACAAAAAATCAGCTAATCACTTATTTCAACAATTTGTAACAACTTATTCTGTATCGTAATTTTTTACATTACATGAAATTCTGAACTCCTTAAATATATGAATTACTGTATTTGCAAATCTTTCTTATAACATAAAATACTGAAACCAATTTTCGATGACAAATTGCAAACCTATCTGTTATTATCTCATTCATTGCCTTCTAGAAGTCCAAAGTGCCATCTTACTGGCAACATAATTTTTATTTAAGTTTAAACTACACACATAGGCCTGGAATCCTTCAGCAATAAGATATTCTCAGGATATGCACAGCAAGACTATCATTACTCGAGTTTCAATAATTCCAAATTTTCGATATGTAGAAATGAAAACGTCTGTTCAGCTAAATATATTAAGTGTTCTTAAAAAACATCATTTTTCAAATTCGAGTA
>KK113167.1:57349-99070 GCA_000611955.2 Stegodyphus mimosarum
GGAGTGGAAATTTTTCTTCCTGTTCACCAATGGTACATTGCTGATCAACCATCCATGTCACTTCTGAGTAAAAGATCTAGGTCTCTTCAAACGGACATGGCCAGATTCATAAGCGGGCATCTTCAATGCATGAAATTCAAAGAGCGAGAAAGGACCTTTCCCTCTGTGTCTGTTCTCTCCCGCTCACCTACTAGATTATATAGGCCTCTCCCTGAGACAGCTGTCCGCTGAGAATGATGACGTCAGTGATTTACTTGTGTGGCAAGGTCTCTTGGACTTTCCTGCCCCAAAGGGATTAGCAATTACAGCAACACAACACTTTGTAATTAAGCTTTTAATAAGAAATTATTGTTATTTGAGTACCAACTTAGAAAAGATATTGTTGAAAATTTCCGCTGTTAAATATTTTAAGCAAAAAGCAAACCTAATCATTTCTCGACATATGCTAATGAAATAAAGAAACTTATAAAAGCATTTTACAGTCGTTTTTCAGAAGTAGCAAAATACGATAAAATGCTTGAAATATTTTCATACCAATAGCATGTTGACGTGAATAGTATTCGTGAAAATCTGCAAATGGAGTTAGTTAAGTTACAGTGCAACAATGAAATGAAACAAAATTTTACGTCCACGTCAAAAATTAATTTTTACAATACTTATATTACATCCGAGAGACATTCCAACTTAAAATATTTGGCAGAACACGTTGTAAGTGCTTTCAGGAAATTTACAAGTAATTCATTATGTTCTTCATTAACTGATACCAATTTAGAAAACCAACTAAGATGTGCAATATCGAACATAAATATAGATTTACGAAAATTAAGTGAACGAAAGGATAAACAAATATCTCATTGATTAAAACTCGGATATTCATTTTATTTGAATTATAGAACAACGATAAAGTTTTATTCATTTTGTATGTGTATTGTATTTTTAAAAAGCATGTTTACCTAAAGTGCTTCACTGTGTAACGTTCCTTGTCACTAAAGTAGCCTGTGAAATCATTTGAGTTGGCCACATTTAATATAGAATATACCGCCATAATTGTTTAAATGCAGCCAATCATGAAACACTGCAGGTTTATGGTGAAAATAATATTTAGATTGACAACTGTAGTTTATGTAGCTTTTTTTTAGGAAATCAAAAAGAATTATTGTTAACAAATTGCTCCAAAAGAATTACTGCTAACACTATCATTAATCAATTAAAACCAGTCAAAAATATTTGCAAAACAGCAAGCAATTTACAAGAAAGCTTAGTTTAGTAATTAAAATGCTGGAAGATAAAAGAATTCCGCATGATTTCATAAAAAAAGCAACTAAATAAACTGTAATTGTCTAATCTAAAAATTCTATTTACTAACAACTTGCAAGTTTTCTGTGATAACGTATATTCAAGCAATTGTAGCGGTATTATCTAGATATTCTTAACACAGTTGAATTAGATATTCAAGTCAATATTCTTGCACGAGTTTTAATTTTGGTTAGGTTCTCTAATTATCAATCTCCTTTTTTAACAAGATGGTCTTACTTTAGATTCCAAATCTTAAAAAAAAAAGAAAGAAAGAAAAGGATAAATTCTTGAATTATGTTTTCTGTAACATTTGACAACTTATTTCGTTTTCTGTTTTTTTCCCTCTCTCTTTTACGTTACCTGTAATTTGTAACGTTTTTGTTAAACATCATTTGTATTCTGTAAGATCGCTCACGCGTTTGCTCACGGTAACTAGACAGTGCCTTGTCTTCATCACATTTTTAATATCACATGCCTCTTTTAATCACTACAATTATTTTTTACTTCTCCCAAATTCTTTATATTATTTTTCCAAGTTTATTACAGTTTCTTCGAAAATATTTTCATACTGAGCACTGCAACGTTTTTTCCGGTCCTGTATAAAAAATTATTTCATTTTATTGTTATCACTACAGTGTTTTCCTTTCGTTGAACTGAAGCGAGCTAAAACATCACTTGAGCTTAATTCTTTGGCGGGTAGCAACTGCAGTTCAATATCCGATTTATAATCCAGGTAATTCGATGTTGTTTCCTTTTACAAATCATTCATTTTTATTACGCCATATTTAATCTTACATTAGTAGTGTTTACAATTTTTTCTAATTATTTTTGCATTATTAATCCCTTTAAAATTCTGTGTTTATCTAATTTCATTGTTTTACACATGTTCGGATTAAGACCAGTCTTATGCTACCGAGCATGTCGAATTAGCATTTTTTTATCTGAAAACAACTGTTGCGCTAATGCTACAGATTTTAGAAGTAATTCTTCTTCTCATATACTTTTTCTGTTTTGTTTTTTTTGGTATAAAATTTTTATTTGTTATTATTTTTTCATACGTTTGATTGCCTTGTGTTTACATGCTTTTCATTAGGGTTCCTTAGAAGCTTTATTGAGCTTGATTATGGTTTTATGCAACAATTTTGCAAATGTTTACTTCGGCATGTATGGTTTAAAATTTTCCTGAGTTATTATATTTCCATGTGTTGGACTGCTTGTTACGTAGCGTTGGTGTATATATGTATGTATATATATCACCCCATATATACCTCTAATATATGGATATCATCCCTTCATGTCCTGATTTTGCTTGACGTATGTTTGGGTTTTTGCCTTAAGTTTGCAATAAGTTTCAAAATATTTTTTTTTTCAAATTTAATTTGCCTTGAACATGGTTTAATCGAAAATTTATTTCAAAAACTTTTAATTGTATTTTATAGTGTTTTTTTTTCTATAATGGCTTGTTATTTTTCAAAACATTTACCTTTTTTCCCTGCTTAAAATGAGATTCTTTCTTTCGACGTAACTCATTTTTCTCATAACAATAATAATGCAAAAGAAAAAAATCAAATTTATATAAATTTTTTCCTACCTAAAACCTAAATTTTGTACATACAAGAATAATCTTAATTTACTTCGAAATACAAACGTATTGACAGCTAAATACTTAATTTTCAAACTGTCACATATTTAAAATAGTTCAAATGTACTGAATAGCTTGCTTAAAAAAACCTAACCTAATAACTGCTAAATAAAAAAATAAACAAAAATAAATAAAAAATAAACAAATTTTATGAAAACATTATGAATTACCAGCGAAATCTTTCGAAATTCGACAAAAATTGAGAACATATAATGACAATCCTCTTTAGTTTATTAAAAATACACATTCAAAAAATACATATTGTGTGTAAACAAAAAATTTCTTTATTTCTTACAGCAGTTTGGCACTTAATGGTATTTCGATTCTGATAAAGTTTGCAGCTTTACAAAAAAATTACAAAACCTATCTTCATAGTGGATTGTAAATGCTCATCAGCCAGTTGAATTCTTTACTCAGACTTTTCAACTGCAAAAAACTATATCACTTCTTCATACAAAAAATAATTTATCTGTACACACGTGTAATTTCTTCAAGAACAAAAAAAATCCATAAATGAGAGCACATCCGAAGATAAAGTTTATTGTTTCAGTTATTGTTTCCACAACTGCATCTAAAACTTTCGGTGCCAAATTTGCAACAAATACATAAGTAAAATGTATTTACGGGCCTCTTAAAACTTATTTGGGGGAGTGCCAGTTTGAAATCACTGATCTTAGCCTTTCCGTCATCTCCATAAGGAATAGTTATAAGTATTTTATTGAAAATTATAAATTATTTTGTAAATACTTTCTAAAATATTTTATTCGGAATAAAGCAAAATTCGTATTTATTCCGAATAAATATTACATTATTCTACATTTTTATTCTGTTTTAAAATATTCAATGTTTTTCTTAATGAAACTGAAAGAATAGCGTCTTGATTGCTTTTGTTATGTTAATTGTATTTGCGTTTCAAAGTGATATTTCTGTTGTTGAAAGAATAAGTAATGATATCAGATGCTTTGAAATTACTTTTCCTTTTATTAAGTTCCCTTATTACTTTCAACTGAACTTACGTCTTCTGTATAATCTGCAAAGAATTAAATAATTTCCAAAGTTTTAAGTCGAAAGTATATTAATTTAATGGTATGGTAACTAAGAGTCATATAAAAGTTTCACAGGTGCAAACAAACTTGCATATTTATAAACATAAACTTCATATTCATAAACTTGCAACTTAAAATTTTACAGTTGTAAGCTTATGCGTCTTTACACTTCGTTTATCATGAAAGTTCCAACAATACTGAAGAGTTAAATTCCCACAGGCTATGTGCATGTCAGTTTATAACAAACATAAGTATACTATAAGAAGTTTTCATTTCTTTCATTATTTTTCTAATAATGTTCCAGCTATTTTTATGGATCAAAATAATTAATACCCTTAATGTAAGCAATAATTTTTATCTTGCATGTACTTTGCTAAATATTGTGTTTAAAGGGGTTTTGTCCTTGGTACTTTTAAAGTGCAATTTGGGGAAATTTTTTAACCTTAATTTCAGACTATCGAGAATTTTATTCTATTCCCTACCGAAGTGTGGGGACATTTACGTAGTAATCCATTTTAATCAAAGATGAATATTCTCTTCAATTTCGTTTTGCTGTAAAGAAATGTCAAATAGTTCAAATGTAGTATTCTTTATAACATGAAACTAAAAAGTTTATCACATAGGCATTTTACTTGTTCTAGCATTCGTACAAAAGGTAATCATTTCACTACAAGTTTATTGCAGAAGCACTTGTTTGTTTTCTAAAAGAGTAAGTGTTCATTTTCTGAGATCACAGCCAAAAGAAAAGAATTTATTTCGAATCTCTGAAACTCTGAACATTTCCGAGATCCCCCTGCAGAGTGCTGACTAGTATGATTGAAATGATTATTAAAACGTTTTCTTTAAATTATCTAGCATCAAAGAGGGAGATTTGAAAGTCACGTATAGGTATCATGCAAAGACGATAAGGGTTTAAAATAAATCTATTACGCTAGAATATTTCCAGCAGTTATGCGAAATACAGCTTTAAAACTATTGCTGATAGGCAAAAAATCCTTTTTTTTTCTAAAATCAATAGGTATTCTGTAAAATTAGAATACCTTTAAAATTACTCTTAGCAATATTGTATAACTCACAATGCTTGAGTAATTAATCGGTTTTAAAGCAAAAGAACACTTTTAAAGAGAAGAAGCATTATTATTAAAATACTTTTTACCACTGAAAATTCCAAATCTGTGTTTACCACTACATACGCAAGTGCCACCCAGATAGTATAGCGGGTTAGGGAGCCTGCTGCAGTACCGAAAGGCCAGGGTTCGAATCCCGGAGAAGACATGGATATTTGTAAATATGTAGTGTCTTTGCGGCATTGGAGCACTCTAAATGGTGAGCCGACGTCTTAATAGATTGGTGGTAGGGGGTGAGGGATCCTAGGACCTGTCCTCTTCGTGGTGTTGTCCGTCAAAATTGGGGGCGGAACTGAGCGAAGTCGGGCTGTCACCTGTATGGTGCTCAAAGCTCTTGCCGACGACAGACGTAATCTTGCTCACATTGTCACGTCGAATCTCGTGGACTTGTTCTGATGTTATTGTCAGACAAGTGAGGTAAGTCAGAATTAAAACAACATACAAAAGTAGGATCTGTTGGTATGATGAATGTTATATCATAATAGCCAATAATGAAATACTGAATTAAACTGTTACGTCGAAAATGTCAAATTTTTTATTCATTGTATATCTTTAAACGAGTTTAGTTTAAGTGCTTAGTGTAAACATGTTTCCCTATGCACCTAAACTAAACTTGCCTTTGACCTCACTTATAACCTTACGTCTAGGCAGTTTGCTCCCGCTGAAATCTCTGAGTGTCCTAATGTCTACTGTCTGGTGTATAACTGAACTCTAAAAATTTTTCTACCTCTAACTTCGACTGGCCAATACCTGTTCTGAATTCTAAACCCTTTGCTATCTCTAAATTTCCAGCTCGGGGCTTCTCTAAATTCTAAAATTTTTGGCCACCCCTAAATTCTGTCGTACCAGCTGCACCACCTCTGGTGCCGAACCTGAGTAAGGTGTATGACATTTCTCGTTTCATGCAGTATGAGCTTCCTTTATGCTAATTAACCAGTTATTTTATGTTTCGAATCTTAACTGTCAGTTCCCCTTTCCATTTTTCCTCCCAAATGCAAATTTACGCATGTATTTATAGTTAGATTTTAGACTGTTAGACAAAGAGGGTTCTGCCTCTCGAGGCCACGTTACTAGGATTCCTAGATAAAATAAGATTTGCAGTCTTCGACCTTGCATTATAATTACCGGTAGTTGATATCCACGCTGGTAAAGCTCTGAGCCAACTTCGCGTTAACTGATTTGTGTAGCTTTTGGCTACTAGCTTATTCGAAATTAAATTTTTCATTTGACTTAACAGTGCTTTATGTTATTGCGCCACAAGGGACTGGCTGAGTTGTAAGCATAAATTATACCTTCTGTCTTTATTTAGTTTTAAATAAAAGGTCTTTTACACCCTTTGCAAGTTTCAGTTGTTACTTTAATTATAATGCTCTTCTAATGTATCTAACGTTTAGCTACACTCTATGGTTGCCAAGAAAATTTCTAAAATTTACAACGAAAACGAACTAATCGATCAAGTGAAAGTTACTACGTCATGCAAAGTTTCCTGGATATGAAAATACTGTACTAGTTAAAATATGTGGCCCGCAAACCATTAACAGACAAGATAAAAATTATCTCAACTTCCCACAAAATTTTGTTTTCTTAAGATAAATGCTTGTAAAGTCAAAAATAAATAGAAGGATAGATTTTTTTTTATTGAAATTCCGTATTATCATGTATTTATTTTTTTTACAAATAAGTATAGAATAAGTATAAGTTTTTAAACCAGAAGTTATTCACACATATAACATTAAAATAATGAATAACCAAGACAGCAGTTCACATTGTTTCCAGTATTTTTTCCAGTATTCCAGTATTGTATTTTTACTTTCTGGCATTACAGAGCTATTATAAAGCTTTTCATCAAGCTAATTAACTGTATGACAAAATTCTGATATGACCAGCGCATGACCTCCCACCGATTTTGTATCAAGACTTGGAAATTGTGGCACAGCAACGAGTTTTAAGTAAATTATCATATCCGGCTGATCGTTTGTATATAAAATTTAATTTCATTTTAAATTTCACAGCTCGTTATTAATTCTAAACACTAGTCATTTCTTATTATTCTATTCTCCCATACAACGGACAATGGTAACTATATTTGCTCGTTTACGCATCAGTTCTCATGCTTTGATTTGAAAACATCGTAGTGATCGAAGTGCATCTCCTGATCGCGTAATGTTTTAGACTCACAAATCAATGACTTAAAAATCCCAAAATTTTTAAAAAGAGCATATCTTTAGAATTCCGGATAGGGTGTTAGGTATTGACATACATTCATTTTTATATTCGTTATATTATTTATATTTACTACCTCATTCCTTTTAAAATAATACTGTTGCGTGTGTACGGATTCGTAAGAGATCCAGAGATTGAATGCATAAGTCCCATAATAGGTTAATAAAATTTATTCTTATCAAAAGAAATATATCAGAACGCTGGAATTTTCTTCAGAGACATTCGCGCAAGTGTTCACAATACCACGCAGTAATAATCAGTAATTATACTTCAAACTACTAAAAACGTTAAACGGAACGCAATGCACAGAGCATTTAAAGAGAAAGCTAATCCGATTTATCTTAGTTCACCCTAAACTCCAACTCCAACAAACGATAACTAAGTTAGCGTTAAGGAGGGATAACTGAAACGCTTTTTCTACGGTCTTAACAGTTTTTAATCGGCCGCGTGAGATCTTTCTAATAATTTCTGCTTATCGAGATTTCTGGAAAGCAGAAAGAGTGCGGAATTACGGTTACAGCTAACATGGTGGTCAATTTCATTTATTCAATTTCAATACAAACTAGCTAGATATCCATTGAGTGAATTTTAAATGTACGTGTTCCTGTATTTTTACTTTTCCGGAATGGCTTTCTCTTAAAATTCATCTCGCTCTGCATTGCAGGCAGAAATACAACAATTTTAATTATAATTCCACTAGAATTAGCTATCTATATATAAATTCGTAACAATACATAGCGACCACATTTAGTGGAAACATACTTTTTATTTAAAAAGAGATTTAACGCAGAAGTGAAACGTTTACAAAACGGATGATTGAAGCAAATACATTTAATTGTTTCATAATGAAATGGCCTTTACATAATGAGATTATTCTCGTTGCATTAAGGATAAAACGAAGAACAGATGTATTTCTTATAAAATGAATATGTTGTTCTCCATCATATACATAACTATCTTAAATACCAAATTTGAGACGTTTGGAATTATCTCGTGACATATTTTTAAACAAAAGTCTGTGCAGAACTTTAAGTAAAGTATCACTTCAGGTTTACCTATTTCCATAAAATGGTTGTTCCCATTTAGTGTAAAAAACACTAAAAATGGAAAAGTTTGGGATTATACTTTTTAGGGATTTATTTTTCTAGCAGCTATTTTTATTCGAACAAAGATTTCCTTTACCTTTTCATTTCTCTGCCAGAGTGAGTTAAGATTTAGATTTACGCAAATAGGGTACAAACGAATATTTGAGCTGAAGTATTTAAGCTTACTATTTTACGACCGTACTTAATACATGGCTGGTAGTATACGCCGGTGATACTTAATAAGAGACAACAACGTGAGTTGCTCCTGTGTAGCTTCGGATGATTTAATTCATCTAGTCTCAGTTTAGTGAATAATTTCTGTTTTGAGTTAAAGCCCAAGTGGAAGCTTCTTATTCGCCCGAGAGCGGCCAACTGTTAATTCATTTTATATTTAGAATAAAAGGGTAATTTGAACCTTTCTTTGGATTTGTTATTTACGCTACAAGAACTCAGTGAATAGTCGCTACATAGTTCTTCAGTACTCTAGCTTCCAAGGAACTCTATTTTAGCTAGAATATTACAATTTTAATATACTTTGTCAGTAAAAACAGTTATATGCTTCAAGTAAAGTACCATTTCCTCTTTCGCATTAAACACTGTCGTAGACGTCCTGTAAAGTACCACTTCTAGTTGTCAAATTTTACCCAAAATCTAATCAACTCTTTGTATAAATGCAGAAAGCTTTAATATGGGAAACACAAATTTTTGGAAGTTTCGTATAAGAGATACCGTTGGCAAAAACGTCGTCAGACAGACAGAAAGACAGATATCGTTATAAAAGTAGTCAAAACGTGTTTGAGGCGCCTTAATTCTTGCTTATTTACTGAAAATTCGCTATCGAATTTTTGGACTGAAGACGTTACTTCCAATACCAATGCAGGCAAGCTGGAGGGAGATAAAAGGGGGAACTTAACCTCCCGCCTGGAGCTAGCTAATAGGATCTAAAACAGAGGGCTAACTATTGCTTAAGAGGCTATAGATTCGTACTAAACAGACACAAATTAATACGTCCAGGAGACTTATAAGAATAAAGTTAAGGTTCTAGTTTTCATAATTTCACTTAAGTAAGTGCAAAGAAATATATGAGCGATGAGAGAGATGTCAGTATCTGAAGAATTTGTTACGGTAACAAATGAATGAACACTAAATTTAAATAACGTTTAACTTTCCATACTTTTTTCTCTGTCTTAAAAGCTGTATCTAGTAATGCGAAATAAACTTCCTGCTTCGATCGAATCTGATAGATAAAATCTATACCAAGCACTAAAAAAATTAAGAGGCAAAGAAAATATTTCTTAAAAGATGAAGCACGTGATTAAAACTGAAGCTTTAAAAATATGTTCAAAATATGTTACATGAATAAAATTCGGTTACGCATTTTCTTATCAGGATAGGAAAAAACAGCAAAAAAGCTTATTTTTGAAAGCTCCGTTAAGGGATTTCATGAATTAAAATTGTAATCTTTATTTTACTTACGCATTATAGGATCACAACCTATTTTTAAATGTTTATATATCTTTCAACTTTAATTAAGATAGGAGTTTCTTAATAAAAAAATAGAAATGACGGAATTTAGATTTTTTCCCCTTTTCAATATGTAAAAATATATATTTGGACACGTTAAAAAGTTATTTTGCTAAGTATTATGCCAAATTTTGTCTGGACAGCATCTTAAACGCGCCATTTCGAGGGCAACATAAATCTGAACGTAAATCTTAAATCTGATATTATTTTCCGTTATCATCTCACACACAACCAAGAGCAAAATAACGCATTAGGCGTTTTAACATGACATCGAAACAATTTAATTTCTTTTCTCTGTAAAGTTTCAGTGGCTTAGTGACGTTAGGCTTCAGTGATAAAAGGTCTATCAATTCCGTTTCTGAAATCTCTATTATTAGGCAAATTACGCTTATTATGTCGAAATTAAACACCATTCATTACTATTTCTAATGGATTTGCTAAGCTTCAGAAATATACGACATTAGAAAAGACTGCAAACTTGAAATGGTTCAAAACGTTTTAACCAGGGTTATTTAATCCCATTCGCAGTTTTAATAATTGAAAATGGCGTATGTTGTGTAAGTTCTTTCCGTAATGGAATCCGTCTTAAATGCCGTTAGAAGCAAATTAAAAAACGTTTAATCTGTTAATTATGTTATTGCATTGCATTTAAAGATTGGAAGAGAATTTATTGGACTTCAGAAAGACATATGAAAATAGCAAAATATACAAGAAAAAAAATCAAAATGAAAATTCGACTTTACTTACGAGCTATTTAAATTGCAGCGTTGTTAAAAATGTTAGCAAAATATTTGAGTTCAAAGATAAATTAATATTATTTTAACAAATATTTTCTAGTATAAACAGCTTTTATTTGCAAAGATACTATTATTACCAGAAAAAAAAAGAATGCATATAAAATCCCAAAGCAGATTATATTTTAGATTAATTTGTTTGACATGTACTTTCCATGGAAGAACAACGATTTATTAATAAATAATAAGAAAGAAATATGTTATATAGAATATTTAGAATAAATTTTAAGGCTATTGAAACAACTTTTAATCTAGAAGATAGTTCTTAAAATATTCTTAATTTACTTCGTAATTTAAATATCCCTTTATAAAATTTATCATATCCATTCTTCTGTTCTCTTTTTAAAAAGACGTGTTAATCTTCTTATTAACCATAATATAATAATAAGAGTATAAAAAATTAGAAACCAAAAACTTTTTTATCTTATTTTCAGGAATAATGAAATGAATAACTCTTTTTATGTCCACAATAAAGAATTAATTGATAAATAAATCCAGAAGAAGAGCAATTAAAAAGCAAATATTTAAAAAAGATGTTTTTAAAACTTAAAATAACTGTGATTCAAAAGCCTATTTAGCTGTTTATAATACATAACCCGAGGCTTATGCATAATTTGATGCAATTTGATAAAGATTATCTTAATAGAAGTTCGTTGTTTCATTATATTATTATCGTTATAGCTATGTGTCACATTTATTAGAGTGTTAAATATTATTACTACCACTTTACAATTCTAATAATAATTTTAACAAACTTCAACGTATTTCTAATGATATGAACTATCACAAAAACTTTAAGAAGTTTCTTTTAAATAAGATTCCTTTTACACGATAATTGATGAAGAAAAAAATTTAGATTGCATTGTAAACTAAAAAACCCAAAACATAAAAACCTTTCAGTTATACTATAATCGCTCTTGGTTTGTGTTCATCAAACATTTGAAGCTGAATGCTATATGTAATAAACATTAATTACTTAGTAAACCTTTGCAGAAAACCAGCCGATATACGTTGAAAGTGACGTGAATGGGCTTGCTGCAAAAGACATTTTTGTGTCTTTTTCATGTGTGATATGAATACAAGAGAATTTTCCTTAGAGAGTCTTCCACTAAGGCATCGTTTCTCTTAAGCAGATAGTCCTAGTGTGCTTCCTGATAGACAAATAATACAATCTTTATGAATAACTTAAATACGCCTAAGGAAAAATTCATTCCTTTACTTTCCCAGCTGTTAATTTAAGATGTTTATTAAATGTGAATCCTCTAAATTAAACATTATTTATTACATTAAATTTTAACGCTTGAAATTGTTCATTATTCTCTAGTTATTTAGAAAATAAAAATTTGTGGTTGGTAAAACTGAAGTTGTTGCCAACTGACAAAGAGCGAGATTTACCATATAACTTCTCGATCAGAAATGTTCGTTGCTTGTTAGGTTACAAAATAAAGACCTTATTCGTGGCACATTTAATTTAGGACCAACTGCATTAGATACTTGTGTTAGCCTCGGTTAAGACTCTTAGTAATTCTTTAGTTCTTATTTCTTATTTTGAATTCAAGCCCGAGTGGAGACTTTGTTGTATGCCCGAGAAAAGGACCAACTATAATTCTTTTCTAAGTGAAATAAAGGGTAGTTTAACCCATCTTGAGTCAACATCTTCAGTTGTTTGAACTCAGCCATAAGTCACTAAACAGTTCATTAGGTTATTCGACGTTCACCCTAGATAAAAAGAGTGAGGAACCCTGCAAGATGAACACAAGGCACTGCTGGTGCTTACAAGTCCACCTGTATTTACGGCGAAAAACTCAAAATAGAAATTCAAATGTAAAGCTAAATTTAAATAACTAGCAGTCAAAGGCTACACAGAGTAATTTAAAGAACAGCTGGCTCGGATTTTATCAGCATGATTTTAATTATCCGTAAGTATAATGCAAAATAATAGACTAGAACTCTTATCTTAGAAAAGCAACTTAGTAGCATGGTCTTCAAAGGCAAAACACTCTCTATCTTAATAGTCTCAAATCCTCACTTAAATACTAGCGAACTGATTTGCATTCTGGCGGGAAAACGAAAGAGAGAAATGACAGAACAGAATCAAAATATGAAATAACTGGTTATTCAAATTAAAGGAAACCTCACATATTAATCAGAATAAAATAAACAACTTCTCAAAATGCGCACATATGGGATACAACTTTCCAAGTGTCTATTTAAAATTCTTAAACTAAAATTTTATATTAATTTATGTTCAAAATAAAACATGATAAGAAAGGAATTTGGGTGTAAATCAATATTATCTGATCAACTTTTGTTACAGTAATGAGTATCAGAATAATTTACTGCTGTGCCAGCTTTCACTTTTGAAATGAGTTGCACAATACAATTTTCTACTCTTTTTTTTTTTTTTTTTTTTTTTTTTTTTTTTTTGTTTTTGTTTTTAAGGTGTCGCTGTGATATGATGTCGCCTTTTTTAAAGGTTTCGATAAATTAACACGTCTTTATGAAAGATATCCTCTTGGCTCAAAATGAATTATCAATTGCCAAAGAGAATCAGCATTACCAACGAACTTCAGAGATACCGAAATCAAACTTGTTAATGTTATTGTTGTTAGCATTCGATTATAAAAAGAACAATTATGTCACTACTTGTATAAAAAGTGCTATCTCCACTTCTTCCAGGTATTTTAGCAAACAATTGCGTACAAATGAAAATTGTTACCATAACATACATTTCCGCTTAATTATTGTGTCCATTCAATGTTCCTCGATGAATGCAAGTCGACCGCTTCCCCAACCACTCTTATGTCACACTCCCTTAAGCCCTTTTCGTGGAGGGTAAATTAAGTCAAGAACAGCTGTCCCATAAACCGTTCGCCATTTCTGAGGTGGCACCCGACATGTTTTCTTGGGTGTTTTCTCTGTTGAAGGTAGTTGTGGTCGGCTGCTCGGAAGGCGCTATGTTCCTTTGTTCTACATTCGTCCCAAGAATGATGAATCAGCCAACAATGTATTATGTCAGCAGACCACTCATCTGCAGGGAATTACAAGGGACTGACTACAAAGTGCTAAGCTGGAAATAAGTGTGCGTTAAGAGCATACATTTTTCTCAGAATTTCCTTAAATCTGGAGTTAACTCTAAGATGATTTATGATTAAGTTTACAGAAATGATCTCATATCTACAATTTTTATTTTATTAAATTATTTTGTGATGCATAGCTTTATCTTGGAGAACTTTTGCCGTTACATTCGCTCATTCTCATTAACTTTTAATATATTTTTATGCTGATCCGGTTATTTCATAGCGAAAGTATCAGTATCAACTTTTATTATTTTGCCCTGTAACCCACTTGAATTTGAACAATGCACGTAAATTCATCTAAAAATAACATTACATTCTTACTTCCTCATATTTATCTCTCAAAAAATCAGTAAAATAACTTGCCATTAATGTTAATTATAGTGCTTTAGCTACTAATTTGGTTATTTCAATCAGCTAATATCTCTTTAAAAATGTAAAACTTATGTACTAATAAAAGATTTCAACCGCCCAACCGGAATAGTGGTTAGCTACCCTGAGTGTCGTACCGAAGGGCCCAGCTCGAGTCCCAGAGAAGGCATGAATATTTGTAAATGTAACAGTATCTGTGCGATATGTGAACTCTCTATGGTGGTAGGGGAAGAAGGGTGGTAAACCCTGGGACCCGTCTCCTCCGGGTGTTCTTCATCAAAATTGGGGGCGAAACTGAGCAAAGTCGTACCGACACCTGGATGGTGCTCAAGGCTCTTACCAACGACAGACGCAATCTTGCACTCATTGCAACGATGAATTTCGTGGGCTTTTTATGATATTACTGTCAGAAAAGTAAGATAATTCACAACAGCAAAGATTTCAACTCAGCAAAGGGTTTATTCAAAAATTACGTTTCTAATGCGTTCAAGATGCTAAGAAAACTCTGAAATCATGGAATTAAATAAATAAAATAAAACGTAAACAGTAGGTTAACTTAGTTTTATTATTACTTTCACCAAAGAGGAGGAAGTTTTCCATTTTATACAGATATGTATTTTTTTCAACATAGCGTTAAAAATCGTGCAGTGAAAATAATTTAAATTTACAGAGACAATATATAATTATTTTCGACTTATTTAAAATGACATATGTTTAATATCCTTCATTATTAACAGTTCACTAAAGGACTTTTTTTCTAAAATCATTAATTGCGTTAATTCTGATTATTAAAAATACAAAATGCTTCAAAGAAAGTTGATTTACTCACTCAAACGGCGCAATGAAAGGGCTCGGGATGCTTAAAAGTGTAAAAGAGAGCAGTTTCATTAATCTGAATACTGATGAGATCAGTAATGTTTGGTGGTGAACAGTTCTAGGTATTTACCATACACATTAAGCTGATACCCGTGAAGCGAAAATCCCAGAAGTCTTTTGTTCATTTAAAACAAATAATCTTAGAAATATGTAAACACAAGGAATCTTGCAGAACTGTTCTGAGTTAATTAAATTTCATTTATAATTAAAAGTTTAGAAAATGTTTGATTTCTTGAAACTTTATTCCAATTAATTAGATTTAAATTTGGAGCTCGACTCAATCGTTCAAAAACATAATTAATGAAGCACAGCAGACGCAGCTGTATTTAAACATTAAAGATTTCACAATTATAAATGAAAGTATAAGCTTTTTCAGGTAACGTCTGTTTAATGATTTATTAAGCAAAATTCAATTAAAGAATTTCAGGTTTAATTTAATAGACAGGAATAATTGCAGTATAGAGTTTGTAATTCGATGTCGAACGTAAATTCATTATCAGAGAGTAATATGCCAGTAAAAAATTAACGGCGCAATTCTTTAAACAGAAATAAATAAATAAATAAATACGATGTTTCATATTGAGTATGTTTATTTAATTTATTTGAAATTTTGTCATGTAATGTAGATTTTTTGCCATATTTTTTAATCAAAGTTGGATAAAAATAATTAGAAGCAAACCAACCGAAAATATTTCCTATAAATATGACTGATTTGTTTATTAAGTCGAAACTGATTTTTAACCTGAAATTAACATACATTCAAGTAGTTTCTTTCATTTTTAATGAAATAAATAATTTAAAATGTTATAAAAAAGTTCTTCAAGAGTTCCATACTATGTGATTTTCCTGTCGTATATTCATATTTAAAAAAATCACAAAATAATGCTGTTAAGAATGAAATTGAAAATAAAAGAGAGAGAGAAATGAAATCCTGGATAATCACGGAAATTTAACAATTTACAGCATAAGCAAAAGTATAACCAAAAGACATATAGTTCATTCAGATCCTATATATGGTGAAAATAAGGGGCTTTAATGTGTAGGAATTTCATATTTGTTATTATACAAAAATATAATGCTATTACATTCAACGGTACATGTTGTATTATGTTGTAGAAGATATTCCATGACATTTACATACTTCTTAAAGAGTATAAGTAGTTATATTTGGTAAACGGCTTTGAAGAGCATGTAAAACATTTGATGGTGGCATATTAACTGCTATTTCTGTGGAAGCAACACTTTTTATTGAAGATGAATTATTGTTAGGCGAAGAATATCTGCCAGCATCAAGACTTAAAAGTTTGATAAATCTACATGCAATAGCTTCCTAAGAAACTAAGTTTTGTTCAGTGGATGCGATTAGAATCATTTGAGATGATCTTTTCCGATAAGCTTTCAATACAGGCACATTCAGAGTGCGAAATATTCTTAAATTATATTGATTATTCTGTATTTTTCATGAGTTGTTATAAAGTGCATTGATATTTCAGTAAGTAGGCAAGCATAGCATTGCTTAGCTATGATCGCAAAAAGTGAAGATATAATTGGTTTGAAATATTACGAACTTTTTATTACCTTATAAGGGATTTCCCTCTCCTTCTTAGCATGGCTTTGTGGTGCAGTGGTCAGCACACCCGGCGCGTATACAAGAGGTCGTCTGTGGTTCGAGTCCCAGGGAAAGCATTGCTCATTTCTTCAATTTCCTTGCTTCAAAAAAAATCTTAATGTTTTTACAACCTATATACTTAACCTCAGGCAACTTGAAATGTTCATTTAAACAATGTGTTATTGTTACTTATCAGCCTAATTTCAACAAAGTATAGCGATCATATGCATAGATATAACCAGCAAGAAAAGCTGTCATTGTCCAAGATCTTAGGCTTCTTATATTATGCTTTCGCTCTTCCAATTTTGACCGAGAAAAACTCCATTCCAGTTTTGATCGAGAAAATCCTGGGAACAGAATCCAAGGAATTCAGTCACCTTTCTGGAAATAACAAACTCGCGAGAAGACTTTCGGCTTGATGGAGTTTTTAGTAGCCCCATGCCGCAAAGACTTCTACGTTTACAACCAGCCGTCTTCACGGTTCAGATCCTGAACCTAACAATATTGCAGCCGTTACCACTAACTGGCTTCTCTCGTCTGCAGCTTTATAAAATGCTATTTAATAGGTATTAGCAAATAATATTTATAACAAAAATTTTAGTACAAATGCATTTTCTCACATCAGAATTTTTCTGTCAAACTCCTTAATTTATATACATTTACTTGATTTCTCTTTTCACTACTTCAGTTTCCTTCTTGCAAGGCCCTGTCATTCAGTTCAATATTAAATGCTCTGAATATATCTTTCTTCATTTTGATAAAGATATAAAAGATATTTTGATAAAGAGCTATCAAATTTCTAAAATGCTACTGAAATTCCAAGTAAAATAGAGCATGACTCTATAGAAAACTTTGAAATTTACTTAACAATAAGGAAACACACTTTACAACAAGACCTAAAAGAATAATCAATGATACGAATATAGCAGTTAATTTCCGAATGCATTAGCAGAAACTTTCATTGTTAAAAATGTTAAAAAAATCGACAGTCAAATATACAAAGATCCGCGATCTTTGAGTAAGACTTGAAACTCAAGCAATATTATTTACAAATAAGTGTCCTTTTGCTCGACATCGAAGACATAAACGGTTGTACAAAATGCTTCCTCCTGAGAAGTCGCTAAACCGTTATACCAGTTCTATAGATGTTATTTTACAGAAACGAAATGCGATTCAATAGCTGTAACAAAAGCTGGAATTGCGTGCTGCAGGATGCTAGGACGAAGTAAATTTCCAAGAGTCGTTGCACCACAAATCATATGGGTATGCCTTTGGCTAGCTTTGGATATCTTGTTATAGCTAATGATATTAGCACAAAAGAGGCGGAAGGAAGAAAAATAGAAAAAGGGGAGAAGAATAAGAACGAAAAAGGGGTGGAAGATTTTAAATATTTTGGATACTGGAGAATAATTAGTAAAATGATTTAAAATTGCTAAAAAGTGTTATTGATTAAACTGAAAAAACACTGTATTTATAGAATACGGAAAGTTACATTTCATGAAAAGGAAACTCCAATTTCGCGCTTTTGTAAATAAGAATTTTTCAGTTTGGAAACTTGGTACTTTAATTAAATGTCAGCAGTTGGCACATTTACTATTAATCTAAGTACTTCCAAGATAGCACTAGATATTTACAAAACAGTATTCTCCTCCCCTTCTTTAAATATTTTTATTAATTCGAGGCTGTTAAATTCCAGTATTTTTCCAAAAATATGTCTTTCATTATTTTTATTAAATGGAAATTTTACATCAGAGATTCGCTTCTGAAATTGCATTTGTAAAATTGGAATGAAGCATTTGTAGAATATATCAAACGATTTTCAGTGTATAATAATATCTATATAGGTTAATAAAGATTTTGGTTTAAACAATCCAGTAATGAATGTAGAATGAAAGCTTGTATGATCTGGTTTTTTTAGGAAGCATACAATTAGACCAGTACTCTAAAAAGACAGGTAAAGACTTTTCACTGTGTCTTATAAATACCACAGAGTATAAAGGATCCTTTTATTAATACAAATAAAATTTAAGACGGCGCCAACTCGTGCTTGCAGAAGCCAGCGCTTTTAGCTTAAATCAAAGATAATGAATAAACTAATATTAATGATGTTTAACTATAGCCTAACGGCTTCACAGTATTACTAGCGCGCAAGCTGACTATGATCGAAGTCGGCGTAAGCAAGCCTCGTAGCAAGAATATCTCATCGCCGCAGAATTCTAATCGAGAGAATCAAAAGTAGCAGCGTGGCTTTCAAGCAGGAAGAACACGCTCTGATTCACCCTCCAAAACCTTCCTTTAAATATTTCCTTTATTCTACCTAATTTGAATATTACGTGCGCTGGAAATTTGCATTCTGGCAGGGAAATGAAATGAGACTTGATAGAAGAAAGAATTAACGTAAAATAATGGGTTATAAAATTAAAATGACCCTTACAAGTCTATAAATAATATTAGTATATGTTAGTGAAGAAATAACGTGAGCTACAGAACTGCCCCCTCCCTTTTTTGTGCAGAGTGTACATTAGCTCAATACACAAAGAAAAGGTTCATGCAGTTAAATGATTGTAATCCTATCTATATAGCTCATGGCCCAAACATTTGAGGCTTTTAGTTAGGAACAAAGTTTCGTATTGCGAGGCGTGTTTCTTAAATAACTACCGTTATGATATTAAAAAAATATATACAGTTACAATTTTTTAACAGTTTTATTTTGGCATTAAAGCGTGTGCTTTAATGCACTTTTCAAAATAATTACCATAATAATAAGGCATTTGTCATATTGTATAACCAATTTCTGAATTCCATCTTCATAGAAATCTACCGCCTTATTTGCCAATCACTGTAGCACCTTCCGTTTGACCGTCTGGATGCTTTTCCAGAGTGAAGGACAATATGGAAGACTAGATGCTCCGACGAGCCGCGTTTGGACAGGCATTGTCTTGAAGCAACATAATCCTCTTGATGAGCAAGTTCCGCCTTTTGCTTTGGATTACACAATAAAGTTGAGTTAAGGTCTCGCGGGCTGAAACTGTTTTCTTGAAGTTCACTTTCTTGGGTTATCTTGATGCCTCCATGGATTTCTGTTTTGATTCTGGTGTAACATGAGTCACCTATATTTCGTTCTCAGTGACAATTTGGTTTAAAAACGGATCACATTTTTTCTGTAATGCTGAAGGAAAGCCAAAGCAGTGGCTACACTACTGGTTTTATGCACCTCAGTCAATATTTTCGGTACTCAACGTGAGCACAACTTCCCTTAATTAAAGGATCTTCGGCAGTTTCATAAAGAAAACTCCTTGAAATTTGAGGAAATCCATTGTATAATAATGAAATAATAAAGCATCTGTTTCCTAGAATCTTTGCACAACCTTTTACACCATGTCTTCAATAATGATAGATGGTTGACCACTACGCTCCTCATCGTAAACATTAGTACAGCCATCATTAAATGCCCATTTTCTTATCATTTCAGCACTCATACTGTTTCCCCATGCACTTTACTAATCTGTCGAAGAATTTCGGCAGTTGTCTTGTTTTTTGCATTCAGTCACAGCATATTTCACAACCAGCTGGATTTTCAGCTGTTTGAGGCATTTTAAATGCGCACACGAAACCTAAATTTGAACAAATGCCTACATACCAGTAGTATCTGAGAGTAACCAAAACATGTAGGTACTCAGCGCGTATGAGGGGATGGCCATCTCAGCGCTTTAATGGCCATATTTAGAAAACGATTCTTATTTAACCCATTCCCTGCCATGGGCCCCATTTGGGGATCACGAAAATTTTTATCTTGTTCATCCCTAAATTTTAGGTTTTCATTTATTTTTAAAGTCATGTGTCTACATAATAGTCTACTCTTAATGTAGATAGCTAATTTATTAGTTTTATTTGCAAAATAAAATACATATATGACATTTTTTCGAAAAATTTCCTGTAAACAACGCTTTTTCACATATGTCTATTTTCTAAGTGAATATCTGTTAATTTATATTAAAATGAATTATTTTTTCTGACAGAGGTTGTTTGCACATGAGTTCTGAGTAATATAAAATAAAAATTGAGCACATTGTTTACTTCATGCCGTCAGCACCTGTAAAATACAATGATCCCCATTTGGGGCTCACGGTTATTGCAATGTAAAATGATTTATTTATGCTACAATTGAAATTTTCATTTGTTCAGTTATCTGGCGCAATATGTTTCCGGAATTTCCAAAAAGGCTGTTACCCACAAAAGTGTGGAATGCTTCCACTGACAAATATAGACTTGATACGGGGGGAAAGAAAGGGGGAGAGTTCCAGAAAGAATGTTTCTAACGAAAATGTTGAATTTGCCCACTAATAATAATAATAGAAACAAGATGTGGGGGTGGAAATAGCAGGTGTTGAGAGCAGGTGATTCTGAAACGCACCTGCTTCTAATTGGGGTGGGACGTCGCCAGTCCTTTTCGTCTATTGGGCAAGATATTTAAAATTTTAGAGCAGATGGACATGAACATTGTGCTGAGAAGTTGTGTCATTTAGAGAGTTTTATCCGCAAGATCAACATGGTTGGATTTTGATAAATGTCAGTATTATTATAATTTGTGTTTTTTAAATATTTTTTTATTTCATTTGGATAATCATGAGTAGAAGAAAATTTTCAACGCTAAGAGAGCTTGAAGAATATTGGGACAATGATCTTGATTTGACAGATGATGATGACCCAGGAGGTACTATTGACATAGTTGAATTACCACCAGATAGAGCGGATGATGTGTCTGATTTAGAAGATATAGATGACAACATTCTGGAAGATACAATTCCAAACGATGTTCCAGGTTCATTAGAAATTCATGGCGGTAGGTGTAATGAAGAAGTTACTGTTCAAAGAAAAAAGAAACCTAAAAAAGAAAAACCCATATCAAGGTGGAAAAGAGAAAGAGCATCATTCAACATTTCTAGTCAGGGAGAAGAAGAGTGCGAGCAACGTAGAATGACCATGATAGAAAGAGTAAAAGATAAAAGACCAGTAGAAATTTTTGAAATGTTCTTCACAGATGATCTAGTAAATCACATCGTACAGCAAAGTGTATCTTATGCAACTCAAAATAATCGTCACCAATTTACGCTCTCTTCAGACTGCTTCAAAAAATTTTTGGGATTTTTACTGTTAACTGGATATCACTCTTTGCCTCAAGAGCAGATGTATTGGTCAGAAGAAGAAGATATAGATATTGGAATTGTAAGGAAATGTATGTCGAAAAATCGTTATATTGAAATAAAAAGAAATCTACATTTCAGTGACAATACAAATATACCACTAATAAATGGAAACAAAGACAGATTATTTAAAATACGACCAATCTTGAATGAGCTGAATAAAGCATTTATGCAGTTCGGCGTATTTTCGTATAACATATGTATTGATGAACAAATGGTACGTTAATATGGTCATCATTTTCTAAAGCAGTTTATTACAGGAAAGCCCATTCGCTTTGGGTTCAAGCAATGGGCAATGTGTTGTGGTGTGACCGGATATTGCTATAATGCTGACATCTATGAAGGTAAGCCAAGTAGAATTTCAGAAGAAGATAATTTAGAAGGAGATACTTATGGATTAGGTGTGTCAGTAATATTGAATAAGATAGCAACCATAGATAAACCAGAGGAACACTGCTTTTATTTCGATAATTTTTTCACAAGTTTTGATTTGCTGAAAAATCTAAAAGAGAGAAATATACCTGCGACAGGAACGGTGAGATGTAATAGGATGAATAAGTGCCCTATAAAAACAGATAAGGAAATGAAGAAAGAATTTAGAGGGGCTTTTGATTATAGATATGATGAAATAAATGGAATATTTGGTCTTGTTTGGAAAGATAACAGCATTGTTAAAATGTTATCAAATCATTTGGAAGTTTTACCTTTGGGACGTGTGCCGAGATGGTCTAGGGCTGAGAAAAAAAAATATTAATTCCACAACCCAATGCCATTATAAATTACAATAAGAACATGGGAGGTGTTGACAAGCTTGACTGGAATGTACAAAAGTATAGGATAAAAATTAGAGGCAAAAAATGGTACTTTCCTATTTTCACTAATGCAGTGGATGTGGCTCTAGTTAATGCTCATACAATATATTGTATTGCTAATGGAAAAATGCCGCTATTAAATTTCAGACGAGAAGTTGCACGGTTCTATTTGAATTTACATTCCGTGTCTGACCCGAAAAATTGTGGACGACCATCGTACAGTGTGAGTTCACAGAAGCGCGTACCAGAAGACGTAAAAAAAAATCCTCAAGGACATTATTTAGAAAGAACATTGGACGGAAAACAAAGGAAATGTGCAGTTTGTAAAAAAAGTGTTCGGAAACAGTGCATGAAGTGTGATGTAGGATTACACGTAGAATGTGTTATTCCATGGCACTCTTAAAAAAATTTACAGTTATTTACATGCAATGTACCGTGATCCCCAAATGGGGATTGATTTTTAAATCCATAAAAAACATATTTTTTTTTTGTATTGTAAAATTTAATGTACTACATTGGTTTACATGTAAATACGTAACTATATATTAAAAAAATATTTAAAAAAAAAATCTGGCAGTTAATGGGTTAAAACGCATGCTTTGTATTTATTTCAAGTTCGTTATGCTTTCAACAAACAGTGTACTTGTGCTGGAAATAATGTTTACGGAGTTAGTCTTTAAATTACGATAAGAAATAATAAGCAAATTCATCTAAAATTTTTTACAATGCAAAATGCACAAAAATATGGAACGTCTAGAAAATATCTAGAAATAATAAGCAAATGCACCTAAAATTCTTTACAATGCAAAATGCACAAAAATATGGAACGTCTAGAAAGTGTTCAAGCTGTGAAGAATTATTTAGTTTGACTAACAGTTAACTTTTAGTTAAAGCAACTTTTCTTTCAGTCTCGTTTTAGCCCACGTTTTCCCTACCAAAATGCTAATGAGATAGCGCGAGTGTATTCAAATTCAAAGTGCTGTTTAAACGAAGATTTTTGAAGGTGATTTTAGAGCCTGTTATGCCTACTTGAAGGCCACTTTGTTATCCTGAATTGCTAGCGATTTGAATCAGTGGCGTTGGGTGCTTCGTTGGCAGAAGGCATAAGGTTCGTATCCTGCGAGCCGCTAGACTGGTTTAATTACATTTTATTTTAAGTTCAACGTTACCTGTTTGAATTAGGCCAGAAGTGTTGGCTTTATGTAAGCCGGAGTGGTTACATAAATCCAACACTTCAAGCCAACTATATAAAGCCAACACGAGTGGTTACACAGCCAACACTTCAAGACAAGTGTCCTTTGCCCCCTTCTTTTGACTTTTCCGTTGTAGCAAGACCTGAGGATAATTCCTCACACAGTCGTTTTAGAGCTCGTTGGTTTATGCTCCCAAAGACAACGAGACCCTATAAAGTTATCTGCATAATATCTAATTACCAACTTTAAATATACAAAGTCAGTAATATCAAAGTAAGTAAAAGTAAGTAATAGTTAAAGTATGCAACGCGATATTAAAATATCAGAATGTAATATTGCCAAATCAAAATCTATTTATAATATATTTTATTTAGAACAGCAAGAGAGTCAATAATGATACTACTATACTATGGACTAATTTGGTACTATACTGGACCTACGCATAACAAAAAGATAACGCTGTAAAGAACTGTACAACATCAAGTACATTTGATTTCTATTCTTTTTACTATCAGTTGTATAATAAATAACATAGTCTACATTGGCTACAGTAGTTTTTCAAAATTACAGTACTGGCCTAGACTTCAGATAAAGACTGATTCCTTGCATGAAATGTCCATTTGAAAAATACTTATCTTGTATTCTCAATCTAGAGTTCAGAAAGTATGTAAAAGTAAAGTATGTACTTATCTGTAAAAGAAATTATTCCTTAGCAGAAAACGCACTGCCTTGATTTTACATTAAAACTATCATAATGAACTTGGCTATTAAATAATCTTTCCTGTATAAAACCTTCAACGTACAAAGCTGGTAGAAGAACCGTTCATGTGAAATCCCTTTCTCTTTTGGAGATAACCTCAAAAATTATAGTTTCATCTTTTATGGAGGCATGGCATCTTATATTCGGACCAGATCAGAATGTTTTCTGCACTGATTTAATGTGATGGATTTTGCTTAAAATCTTTTAGAGATACTACATGATTCTGTTTAATACCGCATTTTCAATCCCAATGATTTCGGTGGAATAGGGCTGTCTTAGTTTGTGGGCGGTCCCCACTTTCTTCTCTGAATCCCGCTGAGCAACAAATCTCAACACTGGAGCGACTGCCCCTTTCAGTCATTGATTAGACTGTAGCGGCGCCACCGGGTTTGTCCAAATAAACTGACATAAACTGAAGACATCACCTCTCCCCACTCGCAGCGTAATTAATTATGTTGGACTGTCGCACGTAAGGATTCCGAAGTCAATGATTTTGTTCCAGGCTCTGGAACGATGCAGTGTTGGTTCGCCAGAACGTACTGCTTAATTCCTTCGCGCAGAAAGGATGGATGTTTAAACCACTGAGAGAAAAATAAAAAGTTTTAGTTTTGTTTGCCGTTAACCGCTTAGAATAGTGGTTGTTAACTGGTAGTAAGCGTATCTACGGCGGTACGCAAAAGAACATTCACAGCTAATAAAAAAAATTAAAAAATAACGTTAATAACAATAATGGGGGCATAATATGACAGTATGAAATAAATAAAGCAGAAGCTATGAAACTGTTTTCCTATTATTTAGCTCATTTGGAACACCTTGAAGGCAATTTCCTCCCCGTATTGATTGTTCCCACTTTGGTACTTGGAAAAATAGAAAATATTGCCACTTGAAAGAACCATTGGTGGGTTTCGCGCGCAGGTGTTTCAATGAAATTAACACAGAACTACGTCTTGAACTATAAAGATATTTTTACTTCCTTGTACGAAGTAAAAAGAAATATTGTAAACACGAAAAATTTCGGGTATCATATTTCAAAGAAAATATACATTTTGACCGCTATCGAATGCGGTTTAACGATGTTTTTGCCTGATATCTGAATGTAAGGACAGAATAAAAGACTCTTTTTCTCCAAAAAAAATTATAAAACTGATTTAAAATGGATTCTGAGGAGATTGTTCGTGACATCTGTGCGTACGTACGTATGTATGCGTATATTTCGCATAACTCAAAAATTCGTAGCCTATATATATATATATATATATATATATATCCACTTTGTTACTCGGCTCAGTGAGCTCAGTTTATTTATTCTTATAAGTTTGTAAATTGTGCATTTTTTGCTTTAAAAATTATTGAATTATGTTGTTCTTATCTTCCGGTTAAGGTTTTTATGCCTTTAGTTAACCTGCACGTTATAATTGCAGAATTATCAACAATTTAAAAGCTGTCTAAGTACGGCTAAGCCTAGTAATTTTGGCCATAGCGGCCATACTTGTTTACATTTGAAACTTAGCAGAATAGTGGATTTGTTGCCAATCCAGAGAAACTAAGCTTGGCAAAAACAAAGATAACGCCTTCTTTTATTACTGCGAATTAAATCATGCTTAATCAGTTCTGGAATTTACTCGAGGAAATAAATGTTTAAAATTTACTTCGTAATTTTTAATATGGATATTTTGACTCTTTATGTATTTTTGCCTTGTCGCGAAGTGAGATCTGAATTAATTGAATGAGAAATACTGAATCGTCCGTGAAAAACAATTTCTTTTTTTGTTTGTTTGTTTGTTTAATTTCTTTTATTCATCGTTTTAGATTTATCATAGTATTTGAACAGAACCTGTGGCAACGATTAGATAATTCTTCAGATGATATACATAATTTTTGTACATTCTGAGTTATGTAATGAATGACATGTAACACTGTTAAGTGAACCTAGCGCCAGAGTGTCGCTATGGTAAACAAACATAGTGAAGTTTTAAACGTGCATTTATTCTATTGTGGTTTATGTGCTAAAGACGAAGTAGATTTAATTCAATCCAATACGTTTAAATGAAATGCAAAATGCGTATAATTTAATATTCCGTACAAGGAAGTCATGTGGTGTATACATCAGACTTTTTTTTAATAAGCGCACAAATCTCCACGAGGCATCAGTTTATAGTGAAATAATAGTACAACAGTTTTATTCTACCATTTCGCTTTACCATTTTAAACAGCTGATTTCAAATATCAGAACTTAAATCTCTATATCTTTAATTTTTGGAAAATTAATTATTAAACTTCTAGTCCTGTAGTAACTAGATTAAAATTATTCCAAGTGTTAAACGAATAGAGCTCAGATTGGAATTTGTATTAATATCTTAAATTTCATTTTTCAATTTAAAAACATTTTTTTAGCTTTCTGAAATTTCAACCTTAGTTTCTTAAAAATATTAAGCAATAATCAGAAATTTTCTGGCTTTTACTTTTGTTAGTGGTTTAAACTATTAACCATGTTAGAATGAATACCTCCCTTTGAAAAAGAATAGCTATGTGTTAAAGAAAAGTACATAACTTCGTTATTTTATAGACTGCGTGACGTAGTAATGAATGGCTCTTTAAAAATACCCTACGCAGGATTATCAAATGACTTTTTTGAAACTAAATGCGAGAAATCTGACTGGTTTATGTTGAATATTTTCAGTGTACATGAATTTTTAATTTTCTCTAGCATTTTGAGGTATTCCAATATATGAAAATTACATGTAAACGTTTGGGCGTAAGAAAAGCCAAAATGTGATGATTAAGATGATTTTTTATGATTAGATATCTCTATTTCCCATATTAAGCGTTTTTGTTACCTAAACTGTTTCGTCGTCAGTATGCTAATTGATCAATAACCTGGAAGGTTTAAAAGCAATATTTTTATTAGTTCTCAATCAGCTTCTTCTTTATTTAAATTTTTAATATGTCAAATTGATGTTCTTTTCAGATAACTGCACTATTTGTTCAATTGATAAAATAAATTTCTAACGCCTCCCTTTGCGTGAATTTTCCCTTTTTGCTCTAACGCTCCTTTTGCATGTATTATGAATTCTGATGGAAAATATTCGTTTGTACACAATCTAACAATGAAGTTATTGTCATTATTATATCACTTTGATATTATTTATCGTCATTTCACTATTCGTGTAAGGTTGTTTATCAATATTACACTATTTTGCAAAGCTTTTTGTCATACTACTAGACTATTTTTTAAGCTTCAATTTTACTCAGTATGCTATTTCTCTACTGCTTGTTATCGATTTGAAATATTTTTTAATATGTGTTACCATTATTACAGGATTTTGTAATATTTCCTGCATTATTATTTATTATTATTATTATTGTCAGTAGTAATGTCTCCAAATATACTTTGGCTTTTGGCTGAATAATTTGCAACTTTTCAGCTGGCCAAATATTCTATTCTCATGATAATAATTGTAGCTAAATCAGAATTGAGAGTCCAGCTTATTTCTAATATCCGAAATGTTTGTATTCGATTCCTGCTCGTATAAATCAACCTTGAAATATACCATTATATACCTTAGCCTTATATTCAATCATTTAATTTGTATTACATTGTCAAGATAATAGTTTCCTTTATATTAGAACTGGAACAAAATACCTTGAAGCGATAATAAAATATTAATATTAGTATTTAACTATCGAAAATACTTTTTTATAAACATCACTTCATTTATTAGCAAACGTAAATTAATTGCGACAGTATTAAGAAACATTATCTGATGTGTACACCACATGACTTCCCTGCACGACCTATTAAATTACACTCATTTTTGTTGCATTTCATTTAAACGTATTTCATCGAATTTCATTAGGGCTACATTTCTCATTCAACCAATTCAGTTCTCATTTCGCGGCAAGGCAAAAATATAAAAATCTCAAAGTATCTCCATTAAAAATTGTGAAATATAGAAAAACCTAAAAGCAGAGAACATAACTAAACAGTTAAAAAAATTTTTACAATGAAAGTTAGAATTTCGTTCAAAAACAAGTAATTAGGACAATGGGGAGGAATATCAATATATATAATGAAAACACATTTAGAGGAGTACTTATGTAGAAACACTGAGACATAGTAACTCAAATATGGATAGCGAAGCATGTAATAGATCCGTATTTTTTTAAGACGAAGAATTCTGTTTGCGTAGAATGTTAAATTTTTAATGACTAGGAAACTTAGCAGTCGAGTTGGATTAAAATCCATTTTTATTTACATTGACATTTGTAATTCACTTGGCATTTTAATCGTACCTATCTTCAGAATATTTGCATTTTTGATACTGTTGAGATAGGATGGGATCATAGCGATATTGCGTAAAAGCAGCACGCAGAGAGAAGATAAAGTAAGCAACTGTCAATATGGAAGCTCACCAAGAGGAAAATTTTGGTTTAGTTTAGAAAAGTTTCAGCTCTCAAAATTTTGAATTCAAGTTCGCAGTTACCTACGTCATCAGCGAAACGAAAACCGTGTGTCATAAATTGATCTAGATGTATGATGCAGTTCGGTGTCTATGATGTAATGGATCTGCACTGTTGAAATAAATTAAGAGAATTCTCATTCTTGATCTACGATCTCTAGAACTACTGGAGATTTTAATAAAATTTTGTGTGAATATAGGTTGATATAATACAAACAAAATAAACATTCAACAGTTATAATAAGCACACATGTTCGTGTGTAATACTCATGGGAGTCTGAAGGTCTGAAATAGCGGTTGCTGAAGACACAAATGAAATGGGTTAATAGGGGGTATGGTCTCCTCTTACAGCCATACAGGCCTCGTAGCCTGATGTCGTACTGGAAATAAGACAGTTTATCAGTGTCTGTGGCAATTGGTTCCACCGCCATAATTCTTAATTTCGTGGGCATTGGAGGGTAGGTAGCGGGTCCCTGGCTCTCTCCATACGAAAGTACGGCGAGAATCGGTGTTTGGGCTAGAACGGGACTCGTCGGTGAACAAAACGGTTGCCCATTGCTCCGTACTCCAATCACTATGCTGCCTGTACCATGCTAATCGACTCTCTTGTCCGTAGACGTGAGCGGGACGCGAGCAGCCGGTCTTCTGGCAAATAACCCTCCCTCATTCAGTCTTTTGGAAATAATCACCCTTGTTACACGGGTTCCTGCGACTGTATACAGGTCCCGAGAAAGCTGAGAAGCTGTAGCCTCTCTGTTACGCCTCGCTAAAATGGACACATAGCGATCTTCTCTGGCCGTCGTGGCTCTTGGACGACCTTGCCCAGGCTTTCTGTCGATGGACCCAGTATCTTGAAACTGTCTCCATAGGTTACACACGAGGCTGGGCGTTAAATTGAGCTCTCTGCATATCTGGACTTGCGATGTGCCTGCTTCTAGACTTCGCCACCTGATTTCCATACCATGCTGAAGGTACCGGTTCTCGTCCGATCACCGAAGTCATAGTAGCATCGGGCTTGGTCAGTACTTGGGAGGGTGACCTCATTACATTATCTCAACGTTGGTGGTTACTCATTTTTACTGTTCTGATGTGAATTTAACCGATTGTTGCAAGATAACACCAAGAAATCCGCCGAGGTGGTGCTACCGAACGTAATTCGTCTTCCCTCCACGCTCTTATAAAACCTGTTTTTCTACTGACTTCACCTACATACACGTGTACGCTTAATTATTTGCCGCACAAGGTTTGCATTTTTATCTAGAAGCAGCAGTTTTTTTCTTCAGTTCAGTTCTTTTCATGCAATTCAATAAAATATGCAAATTCTCTTAATTTATTTCACCAGTGTATGATGTAGTTCGGGAAATTTATTGTAGTTTTTTTAATACAGAGAGGGAATACTAAAATTAGAAACGAGGAATTAAAAGCCTATTGCTAAATTGAACTACAAAGTTGGTTTACATATTTTTATATTACATACACATATATAATTCATAATTTAAAATTTAGATGCACAACTACATGTTATAACTGTCCCATATACATAATTTCAACGTTCTACGCTTACTCTCTTTCGAATTCTGCAAGATATTTATGTAAGTAGTACAGACGTCACGAAAAACGTTTCTTCTGAATCCATTTTACATCTGTTTTACAATCCGTTTCGGAAAAAAGAGGTTTTTATTCTACCCGCACGTTCAGATGTCACGCAAAAATATCATTCAGATGGATTCGAGAGCGGCCAAAATGGCTATTTTCTTTGAGATATGACACCCGAAATTTTTCGCAATAGCAGTACTTCCTTTAGTTCGTACAAGGAAGTAAAAAAGAAAGCAATTCAGTATCTTTGCTTTTGATCAAATGTTAGAATTATGACAGGAAGGTTTATTTAAACTTCTACGCGCGTGAAAAATTTCATTGGTTAGACATTGAAAAAATAGTTGGATCACATAAGATATTATCACATGATATTCACGTCCATCATGTTTATACTCGCCAATATTTAATCTGCTAAAGCATCTTTATTTAGAAACCTGTTTCGCATATTGGCTTCATAAGAACAGGCAATATTTTTGCCAATCTGAAAAGGACATGCATAGAATTAAAAAGAAAAAAAAACTGACTGCTGTTGCAGATTTTTTGCGGTCTGGGAGTATGATAAGCGTTTTAGTAATGAGACTTTTTCTCCGATCAATTCCGTTTGAATTGAATGAGAAATGTTAAAAAATCTCTTAAAATCAAATCATAAATCATTTGTATCTAATAAACCCACACAAAACTGCGCACTTTTGAAACAACTTAAAAAAATTATAAAAACAGTATTGTTATGAACCGAAAATGAAAGGACTTTGATGATTGACTGTCTGAGTTGCAATAAAAAAGAATGTGCCAAAAATATATTTCTTTCTTTAGAGTAAATACGTATATACGCAGTACATATTTCCGTAGAGTTAATATAGCTCTAATTCGATTGTGACGAGGTTTTCATAAGACGTTTGGAGAAACTGTAAAATAAATATTCGCTTTGATGACTGATGATTCGTTATTTGGCAAAATAGTAGTCATTATTTATGAGCTATATTATTTTTAGTAATAATTACTTTAATTTGTTATCCTTCTCTGTCTTTTTTAGTTTACCGCGTTTTCTCGCTAGAAGGTAAATGACTTAGGATGCACGAAAGTGTATTTAAACTGAAGTAGCGAAAAGGTTAATCAGAGCGTGTTTTCGCTGTTGAATAATGCCGCCGAAATTATTATCACGCCGGTGTCGGTTTGTGAGTCAACCTGCTAGGTTAAATCAATTTGTGTAGTCTTGAACTACTAATTTACTTTTAAATTTACTTTAGTTATCATTATCTTTAAGTTCCTCACCCCAAGTGGCTCGTGAAATTCTAAGCACGTAAGCCCATGCCGTCTGTAAATACTTGAGTTAAATAAAAGGGTCTTTTGTACCCTTTCCCTGTTTTATTCATCTTCTAGTTTGAATAAGTCGCTACCCAAACTTAATGTAGGTCTAGTAGCAGTGTATGCTTACATCAAATATTAACTTCGTAGATGACCTTATGAAATTATTAATTACTAGCATTCACAAAGTTTTGCACACAGAAGTATCAATGTTTCATATTTAACTTACTACAGAAGCTTGAATATTTTATCATCAGGAATTTTCGTTCTACAAACACCACATAAACAAGACTTTGCATTTATTGAACACTCCTAGCTCTTATATTAAAAAGGTTTGAGCAACATTTTTCAGTGTTTGCAACTGGAAGCACATGACTGGGATCAATATTTAAGAAAATGAAGTCCATAGCCTCGTTTCTGAACACCATCTGAACTCTCCTAATTAGTTTTTTTTTTGCGTATTCAACAGTAAGTATTTTGAAAAATAATAGAGAAATAATAATGTCCGAAACAAATTGCTTCTTTCTCTGAAATGCTGAAATATGAGAGGATTTCTGAATGAACTGTAATAAAATTTTAGCAATGTTTGAATAAAAATTCCTCAGTGAATAACTGAGCATCGCTCTCGCCGGGACTCGAACCCTGGATTTTTCGAATATTCCTCGTATGTGCTTCCAACACCACGAAACATCCGGAAAGAAGGGATTAAATACTTATAAAGTAACTACAGAAAAAGCTAAAATAATATATAAAACATTAGAGTGATAATAGCTAATTTGAACGAAATTCTAGTATATATTACAAGAATCTCTTGAGGCAAGCTAAATGCATACTCCGTATTATCTATTTTAACAGTTTTTGTCAGACAATTTATGTAGATGACATTAGCGGAAGAGAACTAATAGCAATTCTTCCAACTGATGTGTGAAAACAACTTCAACATTCGTTTAAAAGAGGTCATAGCAGAGACTTCGAATGACTTCTGGGATTCTTGTAATGTTCTAATATTGCACGCCTGAGAAAATTCTGAATTTATTATTTCTAAAAGTTATTAAATAACGTTTCGGTGCATTTTAATTTATTCCACAACGATGTCATCACTGACATTCATAAAACAAACTGAGCACGTGATAACCGCTACAATTCTAAATGGCATTCATTAGATTTTTTGCTTTTGACTTTCGTGTAACAGTTTTTTTGATATTCCGCTGTTTAATGAAGCCCTGTATTCAAAAACCTCAATCATTCTTTGAAATGCGTAAAATTTTTAAACAAACAAAATTCGCAAGTAATTTCATAGACACTAAAAGGCGTTTTTTTTTTAATTTTATGCGTGAATTTTAATTACAGTAAAGGAAAGTCGGGCAGAGTTAATTGTAAAATCTTTTAGCTTAATGAAAAATGCAAAAAGGAAATTCGCTCAAAGATTGCATTTTTCCATTCAAGGTAATTTTAGGAAGTTATGTGCGAGGACTAAGAATGAGTTGACAGAACCTTTTTTTTTCGTTTACTGAAAGGAAAATGTTGTTAAAATTGGCGTAATTAAGTAGCTGTCGGAATAATAATTAATATTTTAAGACTGCTGGATATTCCTGAATGTTAAGCATTATTTACCTAAGCTATTTCAATTACTATATCCCTTTATCCTTGTTATTTCAACCTGAAATTTTGAAAAAGAATTTATTAAATAGCTCATTAGTTGAGGGCAACTTGTTTTATTTATTGTAAACATGTAATTAAGAAACAAAAATCATAGCTTTATTTAAAAATTAAGAAGAGCATTTTGCAGCAGAACGGCATAAAATACCCAACAAATAATATTTCCTACAAACTATGGAAAATCTGAAAGGTTTTAAATTATAATGTTCGCCTAAAAGTGTTTGTTAAGGTTTTTGTGTCTTGTTCAGCTCGCAGTTTACCAATCTGCTACTACACTCACTCCTGCTAACACTTTTTTTTTTGTCTTTTTAGTTTTGTCATTTTCATCGCCATATGCTATTCAATAGCAAAATTACAAAACTTTTAAAAGTAGCATAGAAGTACATGCTTAGAATTTCTGATGCAGCTTTATGTGCTGGTATACAGTATTCTGTTTTATTTATTTTTTTTCTCAGTCTTTTCATAATTCATCATTTCAATGTTCAGTTTCCTTATTAAGATGCCTTTACGAAAACTTTTTGTCTTTTTACTTGTAGGGATTTATATTTATTTTAAGTAAGCAGTTAAATTTAATTTTAAGTTACTTTCCTTATAAGCCTTCATTCACCTAATTGTCAGTGCCAGAATATTTAAATTTGGTAGCGCGCGTAAGGAATGCAAATTCTACCAGTGGGAGAAAAATTTAAATATCGATGTTCTAGTAGGAAATGTTAGACAGCCTGGGAAATCTCTGTGCGTGTTTGAAAAGCAAGCTTCGGCTAACCATTCATTGCTACACTCATGAACATAAATTAAGCATAATGCAAAATCAGGCAAAGGAAGAATTAGAAGCAAAACAAATTTGACTTATTTGTAAAGCTTATTTATTAAACAAAAGGTAAAGAGCAAAAAAAGATGCTATATGTTTGATATTACTAAAAAAATTAGCGAATTTTTCTCCCTGGAGCAAATTACATGAAAAAACCTATTTACAAAAAACAATCTTACATGGTTGGTATGATTGTTAATACATTGCATGTCTCCCAGACGATGCAATACAGTCCGTACAACGCCTAGGCATGCTAAGTATCAAATTATCGATCTGATCTTGGGGGATATTACACCACTCAAAAAGCAATGCTTTCCGAAGTTCCGGTAGACATGTAGGAAGAGTTTGACGGGCTGCAACTCGCCGGCCAAGCATGTCCCACACGGGATGTACTGGATTCAAGTCCGGTGAGAATGCTGGCCAGTCCATACGGGTGATATCTTCCGATTGAAGGCATTCACTTACGATGTTTGCACGGTGAGGACGGGCGTTGTCATCCATAAACACCAATTGTGCGTCCATGGCTCCCCGAAACAAACGTGCATGTTGTTCCAGAATGACGTCCCGATAGATTTGGCTTGTCATGGTTCCAATTTGAACATGCAGGTCAGTTCTGGAACCCAGAATAATTCCACCCCAAACGAGCACTCCTGCACCACCGTAACGGTGTCGTTCAATGATGTTTTCTTGGTGGTAACGGGTACCTGGAGCTCTCCTTATGAAAGTCCGGCGAGAATCAGACTGCAAGCTAAACCTGGACTCGTCGGAAAGCATCACACAAGCCCACTGTTGCGATGTCCACAACGCATGCTCTCTACTCCAGGCTAACCGCAGACGACAGTGAGTTGCAGTAAGTGGAACGCATCTGACAGGTCTACGAGCATATAGACCAATCTGCCCTAAGCGTATGTACACGATCTGCCTTGAAACTGTCGTACCAGTGGCTGAAGAGAGCTGATAAGACAGGTCTCAGGCTGTGCTCCGCCTGTTTCTTTTGGCAGTAACTGCCAAATACCGGTCCTCATTCGGCGTTGTAACTCTGGGGCGACCTGTGCTGTAACGTCTACTCACATTACCATCATCTTGGAGTCGTTGCCAAAGCCTGGAGATGACACTCTGGGCAATTTCAAGTTCGTCTGATACCTCCAGTTGGGTACGCCCGCATTTCAGACGGCCGATAATTCTACCACGTAAAAAATCATCCAAATGCCTCCTTTGTGTCATAACTATTCTGTTATTGCACTGAAATGCTTATAAAGCGCCTGCGAACAATTTTACTTCTTTGCCTGTATTCCTTATATATCACTCTCTTACGCTCTCGTCATTGTGACATACAATCGGTGTCATCTGGTTACTTCCTGAAATTTGCATATGATTCTTGAAGATGTGTGCAGTGATTTTACAGGTGATATATTTATTTTAGAGTTCGATTTTAGCGTGACTCCGAATTATCCTTAATTTATGGATATGAGTGTAGTTAGACGTGGCTTTACAGCTATTACCTTACTGCCACTAGATTCATCTAGGCGCTGCAGGATTGTATGAGCCCTGTAATTTAATTCTACTACTTGTTAGTATCTTCAATTTTGAGTTGATTCTACTGTTTCAGTTACCGCCCAAGCACAGACAGTAGTTGACGCATTGTAAATAATTTAAAGAGTTTAATAAAGGTTAATTTTAGCCCTTCTTCAGTGCAGTCACTATTCTCCAGATTCTACACAACAGGTAGACAGTAGAACGTTACATACTATTAACGTCTTGTGCATTTACTTTATCAATTAAATACCACGTTCTTGTTGCTTACGTCCCTTCATAAAATATTAAAAAACAGAATATCTTTAAAATTTCCATACATAGTCTCTCACGCTGGAGAAAACAATGCTTTTTTTTTCACACAATGTTGCCAATTCTCAATTTGAAATCGTTAAGATTGTTAAGCGAAAATTCGTTAAAGTTTTGCAAAATACGAAAAAAATAATAAAACAAACTCGACATTCAGAATTCTCGCTTCTAGGTGAACATGTCCGGATGGAGGACTACGTTATTCAAAATTTGATGCCTGTAGGTACTATTGTTTTTTCACAATCCGAGAAACATGCACACATTCATACGGATTCTTTACTATTCAATTTCTTTAAATATAACACAGAGTGATAATATTTGGTTGCAACAATTTCAAAAACGATTAGCCGTTTATTGTGATTCAACGCAAAATGCAGCCTATTCCGGACTAACGTTCCTTTTGGGCAGCAAATGTATTTCCATTACAAAGAGATTGAAAATTTGAATTTATTAACGTATGTATTTTGCATTACATATATATTTTAGCAAATGCAAAATTTCTTTTTTTGAACAACTAAATTTTTCCAGTTGTTTTAGTATTGTTGCGAAAGGCCCAGCTGCGGTAAGACAGCTTCCTTGGAAAGCGAGTTTAGGATTGCCAAAAATGGCAAGGAAAGGCATGGCTGCCAGATTTGGCGCGAAATCGCCCATTTGACGACAAAATCGGGATATGCCATAGATGGAGCGAGAACATTCTAGAACGAATTCTTACCGGTCTTCCCTAGAATGTTCAAAAGCTATAAATACCCTGCCTGTACGCGGAGCAGCAGCTTATCGTGAAGAGTAAGTATCTTGAGTGTGTTGAGAGTAGTATTTTGAGTTCAGAAATTAGTTTGAGAGCGCTCGACCGAGTCGAGAGCTTTACTTGAGTCGGGAACTTTACTTTGCCGTGAAGCTGTTTTCACCACTATAGCCTAATAATCTGAAGTCTGTGTTGCTGATTTTTTCAGCATGTTTATCGTAGTTTTTCGGCGACTGTAACTGTTCTGTGTAATACTGACGATGTTTTGATTCTTCGTCAAGTGCTGTCGTCAATTACTCCAAATCAACGAACCCATAGAACGCAACAGTATTGTATACTAAAACAACTAAAAAATGCCTTTCTGTTCATATGTATAATACGCTGTAAGAGATTTATTTTTCTTTCCCCATCGCGTGCCATCGTGGTGTAATTGGAAGATAGTCCGACCATCAGTTAGAATGTCCGGAGTTTTAATACTGGTGAGAGCAGTGCACAACTTTCATATTTCCAGCTTCGACAGATTTAATGACTCTGCAGTTGGAGCTCACACTAAAACGCGGTGAACAATAAATCGTCATTTGACTACTGGATTCTCGTCTCTCTAGCTGCCCTTTAGCCTGGGGAAAATGTAAAGTATTTTCTCTTTCCTTACCGTATGCCTTTATAGTGTAAATGGAAGCACGTCTGGTTAGCAAACGGGAGATCTGGAGCTCGAGTTCCAGTGAAGGCACTGCATGTTTTCATGTTTCTGCTTCCAAAGACTTAATTACTTCATAACTGGCACATTAACAACAAAACGCGATGGACGATAATTCGTCACCACCAAGATTTCGCAGCTGAATCTTCACTTCCCCAGTCGTCCTTTAAGTGGAGGAGAGTATAAGATATTTTCTCCTCCTTAGCTCTTGCCTTTGTAGTGTAATTGGAAGCTGGAACGATTTCTGCTTCGATAAAATTCCTAATGACTCTACAACGTTATCAAGACGCAATAGCAAAGTGAAAATTTATGTAATATAAGCAAATTTATATAATACAAACAGTTTAAATTAGTGTATATTTGAGGTAATAACATAACTTTAACTATCACAATTTATAGCAATATGAATTTTTTCCTAAAAACAATATCAATGATTTCTTAATAACATGGACTCTTATATTGTCTAATATTTCTTTCTTTCGTGACTGCTCTACATAGAACATTTAATTTATTTTCCCTTTAATCTAGTAGATATTTGATTCGTTGCTTAGATCTGCTTTGCTGACCTTCATCTTCACCAAAAAAAATTAAAGTTGGGTACTAAAATATATCTAATTATTTAAAATCTATTTTTTTGTCTATTGTCTCATGCTTTAGATTTATATTTTGCAATTAAAATTAAACATTTTAGCACAAAATATTCAAATATAGTTGAGATTATCCTTAAAATGGTTTTCAAGATCTATGTTAACTGTTGGAGAAGCTTAACTAAAATAGCATACGTACTAAATTTTTTTCTGTAAGAGAGTGGTCTAATAAAAGAGAAAATATCAATGATTTCAATAAATTAAGAAGAAAATTTTGCAAAGTAGCTTTAGCAAATTTTCCCTGTTCTTTGAGAAAATTTTTAAGTAGTTTAACTACTATTTTTAAGAAGGAATTTTTAAGTAGAAAAATTTGTAAGCAGTTTTAACTTTTTTAACTACTACCAGTGTTGACAGAATTTCAAAAGAAGATTTCTCAAACTTGAAATTTAGCGTTATTCATGAGACATGAGTCATTAATTTCATAACTTATTAACACAAAAGGAACATTAGTCTCGAATGAATATTAGTCTCGAAACGGGATTTTGCGTTGAATCACAATAAACGGTGCATCACTTTTCAAACTTTCGCCACCAAATATTATCACCCTCTATTATAATTCAAGAAATTAAATAATGAAGAATCTGTATGAAAATATGCATGTTTCCTCGGATTGTGAAAACGCAATGGTACCTAGAGCCTTCAAATTTTGGAATTTACAGTCCTGCACCCGAACATGGCTGCCTGGAATTGCGACAATGTGTAGAAAAAAGCATTTCTATCTCGAGCGCGCGAGACTTCCCATCAGAAATTCTAAAGATGCACTGTTTTTAAACACTTTGTGATTTTGCCGTTGAATCTAATTTCCTGCGGCGTAAGAGCCAAGAACGTGATATTTAATAAATTAACACACAAAACGTTAGTAATAAAAAAGTTGTGTAAAGCCATCTTAGTAAGAAATCTAAGCATTGGTATGATGAACTAAGAGAAGACTTAAGAAAAAAGAGAAAAATGTATGCAACACTTAACGCTGCACCGGGAATCCCAAATTTGTTTGTATACTACTATTCAAATTTTTCTAATTTTGCTGTTGAATTGTATATTGCATAAGTGTGATAAAAATGATGCTTTATAATAAAGCTAAAACGGCAAATAGCAGGACTGAATGTAACAGCAGATTAGTAAACTGCGAGCTCAGGGAAAGCTTAAAAAAAACCTTAATTAAACCTTTTCAGCAAGCCTTAAAATCTGAAAGCTTTCAGTGTTTTTAATTTATTTATTTTTACCAAGCTTCTTTCCACGTTAAAAACAATAATTATAATAAAAATAAAAATAAAATCTGAAACTTTCAGATTTTAAATTATGTCCGAAAGGGTGTTTTTTTAACGTTTTGTGTATTACCTTTATTTATTAAATATTATGTTCTTCGCATTTAAACTATAAAATTCAATCCAACAGCAATATTACGAAAAAATTTTAAACCGAGCATATCTTTAAAATTTCCTATACACAGTCTCATGCGCTGGAGAGGAAAAACTTTTTTCTGTACAATGTCGTCATTGCTCGCTTCGAAATCCTTGAGTTTCTTAATCAAAAATTCGTTAAAGTTTTACAAAATATGAAATTGATAATAAAACAAATTCTAAATTTCTCGGGTTGCTGAAGAATATCTTGAGGGTCACGGTACGTAGCGGATGGAATGGCCAGCTTGATCTCCAGACTTGAATCGGATAGAGAATCTTTGGGACTACCTTGGGAGGAAGTTGCTGTTTTAAATCCTTCTCCAAGGTCGTTAGATGAGCTTGAACAAGGATTACCAATGTATGGTAGCTAGGAGTTAACACATTCATTATTAGAACCAATTTTTGCAATGTCACCACCCAATTTTTTTCAAAAAACTGTGATGAACTGTTTCTCCAAGACTGGATTTCTTTGAAAATAGTGCAATTTTTTATTGTAATTCATATTTGTTTTGAATTTTAGAAACATTCTATGTCGCATTCATTAAAGAACTGTTTAGTGAACATAGCCTGTAAATGTCTTGTTTCTATGTTGCTTCTCCTCAAATTAGACACAAAAACAGGCTGTTCCTTAACTTTTGAAGGGCAGTGTATATGTGTTTCTGTTATCTCTTACTAGCCGCTGCGCGGCCAGCCTTCGTCTGGCTTTTAAGTGTACCTGAAAAATGCCTAAAGAGAACACCAAACATTAAATTTGAAAACTGCACAGAATTTTACTCTGCAGAACAACTTTATCGAAAAAGAAACAAACAACAACGGGAAAAAAATTCAGTTAAAAATGCATTACATATAAAAAGCATACAATGAAATAAGCAATATCCCTTAATACAAATATTAATTATCTTAATAAACTAGACAAACCAGTATCCAAGAGAAACATTAAATTTAAAAACTGCACAGAATTATCGCCCTCATTTTTTCGGGTGGCAATAGTGCTGATATCAGCAACAATGGCTGCGTGCCATTGTTTTTCATATAATGAGAGAAAATCATCAATTTGATACTATTTCATTAAAAAAAATCATTCGAATTTTGAAAAATCGATGTGCACTGGCTCTAGTCTAGATGCATCTTGTGTACCAGATTTCATAGGCCTGGGTCTATTAGCTTACGCGCAGTACGAACGGAAGACACCTACACACACAAAAAGACTCGTCCTTTTAAATATAGATACATAAATTAACTAAACAATTTACCTTTTCAAAAAGAAACAATCTTTCAATTTCTAAACCTGTTCAATAGAGTGAAATCTGGCCTTCCTATAGCCCCTTATGTCTTAAAATGACGTGATTTCGTCAGAAAATATAAAATTAAAAAAAAAAATCTAACTCGAATTTCGAAACACTCGCTTCGAGGTGCACTGGCTCATGCAAAAAAATCATGCAAAACTTTTCAATATCTTACAAACAGTGAAATAAGCAAAAAATAACATGAAAGAAACTAAAAAAAACAAAACATTTCGCGCACAATTTTACTCTGCAGAACAACTTTATCAAAAAAGCAATCAATAAAAATGTATTATATATATAAAAATTGACAATGAAATATGCAGTATCCCTTTATACAAATATTACTTATCCTAATAAATAAATTAACCAACTTCCCTTTGCAAAATCTTAAGAACTCAAATGGTATAAACAGATTAAGAACTTAAACAGATTAAAAAATATCATGCAAAACTTTTTTATAATTAAAACTATATATAATTAAAACATAATATTACAATGAAATAAACAATATCCCTTGTAAAATGTTAATTATCCTAATAAAGTAATTAAACAATTTACCGTTGCAAAAAGAAACAACTTTTTAATTTCTTAGACTTTTCAGTCTCTTAAAAACAGTAACATAAGAACTACGATTAAAGA
>KK113167.1:104512-188879 GCA_000611955.2 Stegodyphus mimosarum
ATTGTTGCCAATCCGAAATTTTTAAAAGAATGAAACTATTCAAAATGATGCAATTTCGTCAAAAATCTATCAACAACAATAAGAAAGGAAAATTGTTGCCAAAACTACATTTTAAATTATCTGAGATGTGAGAAGTGTATTCGGAAGCTTCATTTAAAAAATTTAAAAAAAAATACAAAATATTATTATTTTTCCAAAATTCTTTTTTTAAAAGGAGTCGAAAGGATTAAAGTTCAACGTGTCCAAAAATCAAAGGAAAATAAACAGCACATTTTTTAAAATAAGTTTCTTTTAAAAAAATTCCGCTGAAAAGGTGTTATGCTCACCTTCCTAAACAAATTCGTATTTAATCGATTTATTGAAATACGAAATTTATTTTAAGTTCGTAAAATAGCTAAGTGTCTACGCTTCACGACGATGTAAAAATGAAATATATAGAGTGAAATCTCGCTTTCCTGTAGCCCATTATGTCTCAAAATGACGCGATTTGGTCACGAAACATGAAATAAAAAAAATTCGAATTCGAGTTTCGAAAAAATCGCTTCGAGGTGCACTGGCTCTTGTGTAGATACACCTATGTAATAAATTTCGTGGCCCTGGGTCTATTAGCTTACTCGCAACACACACACACACACACACACAGACTCTTTGTTTTATTATATGTAGAGAAGAGAAGAGATAACACGTAACCACCTTCAATAATTTCATAAACTATGCCATTCTATTTCGTTTTTTGTTTATTGAAGTAATACCCTACAGATACTCGTAGTTATTACGTTTAGAAAAGTTTTACCGTAATCGATATAATGGATAATATAAGTACAAGCCGGTTTCTTTGAAAACGTCCTCATCGAAGGCACTATTTCCTGTAGTCATACAGCCTTCGTGTACTTTCCCGAACAATTCAATGTAATTCAATCATTCTGTAAGTATGAGTTTGACGCATGTACACATTTTTTAGAGAACTCTGTTTGGCGTGAGCCGTTTTATAAGGGGAAAGATCCCAAAAACGAAATGAATTTTTATGATTATCAAGCATTAATATCATTTACCAAATTACAGCTGTTTATACGCGGGCGTAATAATTCTACTAAACTAGCTAATCGTCCATGTATATTGCAAATCCTTGTAAAACTCTGGCCTTGAGTGAAGGTCATTCAAATTTTTACTTTAAGCAGCTTTAGTAGTGCCATCACAAAAACTTCTATTGGAGTCGTTGGCCTGACAGATTACTTGAACTACAAGAAATTGGGAGATTACTTGCATTTGATCTTTGTTTGCACATAAGAATTTATATGAATTTAGTAAGTTCCCTAATTGTCTAGAAAATTATGTTTAAAAGTTTTGCTTCTAGAGAAGAGTTACTTATATTCCCTATTTTACATTAATTTTTTTCTCTCGAAGGATCTATATGTGAAGAGTTAAAATGAAATTAAGTTTAGAGTTCGGATACGAAAATTAAAGGATCCGATCTTTGAGAATCAACGATGGTAACAACAGGATTTTAAGTTGACGTATTTTTAAAATAAAATCAACGGAAATGTCAATTTCAGATAACTTTATATCAATTTAGACAATAAAAGAAAATATTTACAGGATTTCTTTTAAAGCCATTTTATAGATGAATGCATTTTTCGCGTTTTATTATCTTTATATTGTACATGTTACGGGCAAGCTGATTTTCTTTACATTTACCGCTAAAAGTTAAAATATAGAAATGGAAAAATGCCATTCTGATATCTGAATTTCGCTTTGAATCTAATAAGATAACCTTTCAGCGAATTCTTAAAAGAAAAAGAATTGTAAAAAAATATAATAAATGTAATAAAATGTAGCATAAAAGGCTTGTAGGAAATTCTTTTTTCTCTAAGACTTTTACATTATTTTGCGCAAACTATTTTGCATACATAAAATACTGAGTTTATGCAGTTAGTTTCTTTTTCTCTCATTTAAGCTGGGCATTTTATAATTGTTTTACTGGCTGTCTGTATTTCTTCAATGTCTTTAAATTTTAAAATTTAAGAAAAATTCCCTAATTTCTCATTGAAGACGATAAAATTATAGCTGGAAATGGTCTGTGTTAGGTTATTTGGATATGCTAAAGCCCACGAAAGCTAACTGCCTAATGTGAAGGATACCTTCGTGGAGGACGTTTTAAGGATAAATTCATTCATATTGAAGGTACAAAGAAAAATCCAAGAAAATTAAATGGGCATTTAACACTTTCGACGTTTTATAGAAGACCTTCAGAATCATACTTTTCTACCTTTTAATATTCATCCTCTTTCAGAAACGCATTATCCAATTTAAACGGATAATTAAAATTACTCTAATAATTTTATTTAAATTACAGGATATAAATATGCTATTATACAGCTGGATATTTCTAGTCAATTCCGGATGCATAAAATGATTTTAGTTTTAAGAGAACTTTCTTTTATCAAAGTTTTGATTTAAGAGATGATTTAAATGTAGAAAATATTGCATAAATTAGACCGAATTTTTAATATTATCTTTAAGCGGTAAAGTTCTTTCTCGGGCTGCATCAAATGCTTCTACGAACTCACTACCAACGAATAATCACTAGTGTTAAGAAGTACAGTTGCTGCTCTCTTTCTCTCTTTTAGTCAATAAATAGTTTGATTAGTTTCATTTGGTTACTTGAACATGGCAAAGTACACGAGGCTATCTGCCTAAAGGAAAAAATAAAAAATGCCTTCATGGAGGACTTTCTGAGGAAAACTGTCTTGTATTCATGTCGCACATGGGAAAGATCATTAAACCAACCAGTTCGCCTGGGCTCCAAACCAGAACAGGCTCACAGTATTCATCAAACTGAAATCCCTCGGTCACTGAGCGGGGGTTCTTCTCAGACAAGTCTTTTTATCTGCGAGATAAAGGCTTTAAATTTCGAAGATATTAATTTAAATCATTGTAAATAATTCAAAAATCGATAACTGTGTTAACGAGAGACTTTGCACAAGGTTTGCATATTTTTAATAAAACGATTAGTTTAGAAGTTCCAACAACAGAATAAGGCGTAAATTTACAAAAACGATAAAAGGTCTCATTAAATGAACACAGTATCCCTTAGATAATATATGAGAAGCAGAGTATTAATTAAACATGAAAGTCTACGCAGGAAGGGGGCTATTCATCAGTTATTTAATTTAAAGTTTTAATTTCCTGATATAATGTATTTTTGCATTTGATTCTACAGCGGATTTCTTTAAGTCCAACACTACTGGTTCTTCTATTGGTTCTTAAGCTATTACGCCCAGCGCAACTGTCTTAACGGCTCTTAATGGTCTTTCTCACTGGAGTCTACTAGCGGTGATATATGTTACACGCAGTACGGATTCAGGAGAATGAAAAACAAGTCTTTCGATACAGCGAAACTACGATTTTCTAGCTCAGAAATCTTAACTTCGTACCAACAGAAACGTGGAATTGACCAATTAAAAAAGAGAATCGGTTATCATCATCTGCAGGCCAAGTCTTAATAAACAACATAGCTGACGACCTAAACCAGCTCTTCTTAGAAAAATAAGCATCAGTTGGAAAGGCGCTAGGAATAAACGTGACGTTTTCATTAAAAGGAATTGTTGTGGGCGTAAAATGATAAAATGAGGGAAAAGAACTGAAAATAAAGAAGGATTTGAATAAGTTAATTTTGTAAAAGTAAGGGTACTGCTGAAACATAAAAGAGACATTTCTTTGCTATTTTAAGATTAAATTTCAAGTACAATTTCAAATTTTAAGATTAAATTGAAAATACTGAAATAAATGAATTTTCAAAAAAGGTGATATACGTATACGCATATAAAAGACGAGATAAACACCAAAAATATTTTATGTAGAAATTTAAAAAAAATCAATAGCAAATTTTCTTGACGAATGTGAATTTTCATACATTTTTATTTATTTTTAGTATCAATTCAGGAAATCTAGTTTATTGAATTAAGGTAAACTACGTAAAATATTTTATAATTACTTCTTAACATAATAAGAAATTGGGTACTTTTCCATTATACGGGCTCCACGAAAAAACATAAGTTATTTATTACTGTAACAATATTAATAAATTTTAAATATATTATAAATGAAATACAATTTAAATTTGAACAGGGGCCATGAATATAGAGATGTCTTGCATAACTTTGAAAAAAAACTTTTTTTTGATGTAATCGTCACATAAACTCTGTAAGGTTTTAGTTTAAACTAACAAAGTTTTATGTTAATTTTCTCTTTCCTGTAAGTTCTTATTTCAACTTCCCGTTAGAATGAGAGCGCGTTTCAGCTTTATGCTAATTTGAAGTGGAGCCAAGTTTTGGTATTTAAAAGGTTAGCAAGGAACTTCTCGGTGTGAGAGAGCTTTTAGTCTCAGATCACTGCAGCTCTGTTCGACGTCCACCTGACCAGCTAGTATTTAAATTCTAAACCTTAGAGCTGTTAGTCTAATACTTATTGAAGAAATCTAAGGGCGTTAGTATTAGCTAAGTCTTGCTACGCACCATTGATAGTTTAGCATAGAGGCCAACCTCGCGTTCATAGCTCTGTGAGCAACGACTACTTAATTTCTATTTAACTTCATTTTAAATTAATTTGATTGTTCAGTTTAGACCGAAGTGCGGTCATTATTTTCTGTTATCCCTCCCGAGTTGGGAAGTGGCTGTAAATATTAATTTAATAAAAGGGTCATTTTAAAACCCTCCTTGCGTGCAGTTATTCTACCACTTAACCACAGTTATTCTAACACAGAAGATAGCTGAATTCAGCTCCCTGTTCGAGATAAGGACTTTGATAAAGTTACGAATATGTTCGCCAAATGTATGCATAAAACACTCAGTCCTGACAACTCTAACAAATATGATTCAAGATGGTTGCGTAAGGTGCCATGTTGGCCTTTATTACGCCATTTTGCACTGCCCCACGTTCTTTCAACTGTTTGCGAATGACATCCAGTGTTTGGGTCTCCAAAATTTGTATCTGTGATTAGATGATCATATCCCGCTTCTTTTACGTCCTCTGTTTAGTTTGTCTTCTAGGATCAGAAAAAACTGTACTACAGTGTGCGACATTTTTTTCAGGGGTACCGAGTAAAGTTTTAGCTTAGCCATCTGCAACGGTTATAATAACACATTCTTTTGTTTCTGTACATAGGTCTCCAAAAACCCACGTGAAGTAAGAACGCGTCCAACGTTACTTTTCCTTCTCGTAAAGAGGCTTTCGTCAACCTCCACTACTAGGTTATTTCCAACAATTTTAACTTCAGCTGTGCATAACAGGGGCGCAAACCTAATAATTGTTGCAGTCGATGACTGTATTGAAGTTCATTTTTAGCAGCATATTACAAAACTCAACTGAGATCAGCTCGCGGCACCAATAGTAGATGGAATTTGCAGCCGTAAGAAAATTTAGGCGCTATTCTTCAAACCAAGTGTGAGATCTCGGTTAGATCTAAGGTTGCAAAGCTATTTTGTTGTATTGTAATTGGTAAAACAGAACATCATTTCATGATTATGTTTACAAAATCTTCGCCTAGAGTTTTGTAAATTCACTGCCTCCTCCTCATCTTGTTCTCAGATTGTGAAATCCATTTCCTTTTTTTTCTCTAAAAAAGGCTTTTAGCCAAATAATGTATACGAAGAAAGTCATCTGTGAGCCACGAGAGTTGCTGTCTGCGTTCATAGAACGATGTATGAAGAAAATGGAGGAGAAAAACCACCTAGGTTGGGCGACGAAATGAGGACGAATCCCACATAGAAGGGGCGGAAGGCTCCGAAGCTACCTTTCCTGTTCAGATTTCTAATTTTTATTCTTTTCTTTTTAGCGAAAAATGTGGCTGCGCTGCGACGTGGCAGAAGTTCACTTGTCTGAGGCTAAAGGCAGCATGTATCTACAAATGTTCCCTTCACTGTTTGGAACGGTATGAGAATTTTGTTATTTCCTCACCGCCGCCACCAATGTAAAAATTTGTATTAAGTCAGATATCTCTTAATAAATCCTATATTTAATTATAACTTTTCTTGTAATGTTTTCACTTTTTAATTTAGAGAACTGGACCCAATAGTATCTTAAATACACAACGCATTAAATTAATTATTCTGTTGGAGCCCTTTTTACCACTATTTACTGTTTATTTGAAACCAGTTTTTACTGGAGATATTGTGTTTATCATGTATGTCACAAACTTTACATTTTCATGTGATTTAGAATGGTTATCCAAATATTGACTTTCATTTGATATTGAACTTAAAACATAAACTCTTAAGTTAAAAAACTCCAACAGTAGGTTTTCTGTCTGATGACTCAATTAAAGCAATTGCGGGTTTAATGAATCCGTCTACCAGCTGTTTTTTGTGGACTTCTTTGTCACTCCATAGGTCTGGATCAGCCGATGTTGATGTTGTAATTTGTCGTGCGACCGGATTAAGCAGCTGATATTTAGCTTCGACCCTCGAGCAATATCGGCAGTTTTCTGACCAAGGTCTTTTAGACAGGATGTCTGCGTTTCCATGTGATAATCCCTTCAGATTACGGATACCAATTGTTCCGTACTTGTAACTTGATCGTTTGGCTGACGGAGCACTTTCCCATCGCATTTTTGTTGCTGTGCATTTCTCGTATTAATCTGTAAAATCTGGCAACTGGAAAGTAATGTTGACTCTCTGCTAATTGGCAACTTGTCTATTCCACTGCGCAGCAGAAGAACGCTGGCTCGCAATCTACTCGCTGTTGTAACTGTTCCTACGCTGTAATAATAAATAATTAAATGATATCGTTGGTAACGCATTTCTTACTACGCTGAACTACGCACGCTACCTACGCACATTTTTTGGTCCGCCGACCCACAGAAGAAACAAAACCTATGGATTAAACGCTATCGCCTTGCAACCAAAAGTAAACAATGACCATGGATATCACAACTTTAAATCGCAAACGTGGAAACATCAAAGGACAATTAACAAGGATTTCAAATGCTATAACAGCCGCAGAAAAGCAAAATGAACTGGATATTGCGCAGCTACAAGCTCATTTGGATACTGTGGTAAATATTCATAAAAAGTTCGAAGTGCTGAAAAATGACTACTACAGAATACTCAAGGATGATGAGTTTGAAGAAGCGGAAGCTTTGCTGTCTGAAGTGGATGAGGATATTGAAAAATTAGAGGTAAGTCTAAAAACCTCTATTAATAAACTTAAAAGTTTTGAATCTGTAACAAATCAAAATAGTGACAGCCCTAAACACGAAAGTTATTCTGTATGTAATGATCAATTTAAAAGGGCTTTAGTAAAACTGCCAAAAATTCCTCTTCCGAATTTTAGCGGAAAATTTGAAGAATGGAATTTGTTTAAGACTCAGTTTAATAGTTTAATCAAAGAAAATCCGGAACTTTCTGAAAATGAAAAGCTCCATTACTTACGCGGGGCTTTGAAAGGAGAAGCCAAATCATTAGAAACATCAGACGATAACTTTTCTTCACTTTTTAAAGCTTTAGAACAAAGATACGAGAATAAAAGAATAATTGTAGACTGTCACATTAAAAACATTCTAAATACTCCATCAATAAACCATGAATCGGCTAAAGAGCTTCGCATAATGTTAGACAATATTAAGAAAAATCTTAGATCGTTAAAAATCTTAGATTTCGCAAGAGATAAACTATCGAATGTTCTATTATTAAATATTGTTCTTGACAAATTAGATCGCGAAACACGAAAACAGTATGAGCTAACACTAAAAGATAATGAAGTACCAGATTTTGATACATTTTTGGAATTCTTAGAAAGAAGATGTCAAATTTTAAATAGCATCAGTGCTAACATTCCATCTAAATTTAATTCGGAACGATCGAAATCTCTTTTGGTTAAATCAAATAAATCACCTAAATTGTGTATCGCTTGTAAATTGCAACCGCATGCATTGTATCACTGCGATAAATTTAAACAAATGAAATTATCTGAACGAGTGAGTTTGGTCAAAAAACATAGGCTTTGCTATAACTGTCTTAGCGAATTTCATTTATTATCTCAGTGTAAATCGAACAGTGTTTGTTATATTTGTAAGAAAAAATCCGATCATCATACATTGCTACATGCATATTCGGCGCCGCTGACGAATTCCAGTGCTCATGGCGTTCATGGCGTAGACATCACGGGGACGTTAGAGCTTCAGGAACCAAATCAACAAAACATAAATTCGTCAAGGTCAATTGATTCGCATCCGCCAGAAAATGCTCGTATATCTTTCTTCTCAAATGGAAATAATAAAAGTGTTTTGATAAATACTGTAATAATTTATATCAGAAATTCAGCTGGTGAAAGCGTACCGTTGAGAGCGATCTTGGATTCGGCCTCTGAAAGCTCATTTATGACTACGAGAGCAGCCGATGCGTTAGGTTTGAAGAAAGAAAAAATAAACGTTCCGATAAGTGGATTAAATGACACACCGCTGAACATTAAGAAAAAAGTTTCAGCTTATTTATCGAATGAAAGTAATGATTCACATTGGGAAATTGACTTACTAATTGTGCCTAACATTACTAATTTCACACCCTCCAAAAGAATTAATGTTTCGAATTTGTACATTCCACGGAAAATCAAACTTGCTGACCCATTATTTTTCGTTCCTCAAAAGGTCGATATTCTGTTGGGTGCTGAATTATTCTTCTCAATTTTGAGAGATGATAAAATAAAACTGGGAGAAAATTTGTTCTTGCAATCAAGCTGTTTTGGCTATCTTGTTTCGGGTAGTATTTCAGACAATAATTTGTGTTATACACCAAAACACTGTTTCTTGGCTAAAAATTTAGAAACTCTCAACAAAACCCTCACAAGCTTCTGGGAAGTAGAAGAAGTAGAACCACGCAAAATTTGTAATGACGAATTAAATTATTGCAACGAACACTTCGCGAAAACACATTATAGGAAACCAGACGGTAGATACGTGGTTGAAATGCCACTCAAACCAGAATCTTCGGAAACAATGTTAGGAAATTCTAAAGAAATCGCATCGAAAAAACTAGATCAGTTGTGGACTCGCTTGGAACGTGATCCTACCTTAAAAACACTTTACGTAGAATTTCTTAATGAATATGAAAATTTGAATCATATGGAGGAGGTGAAAGAAGATACACTTATAGATGAAGGGTATTATCTACCACACCATGGCGTATTGCGTCCCACCAGCAAAACAACTAAACTACGCGTGGTCTTCAACGCGAGTTCGAAAACGTCAAGCGGGCATTCCTTAAATGATTTATTGTGCAAAGGAGGAGTGCTTCAAGAAGACCTCTTCTCGATTCTAATTAGATTTAGAAAACACATTTTCGCCTTTACTGCTGACATCAAACAGATGTTCAGAATGATTGAAGTTAATCCTTCGCAAACTAAGCTTCAAAAAATCTTATGGAAAGACAGCAAATTCGCACCGATTAAGGTTTACCAATTACGAACTGTAACGTATGGGACAGCGTCCGCCCCATACTTAGCCACTAAAGTTTTACAACAAATTGCCTTAGATGAGGGAAAGGACTTTCCCTTAGCTTCAAGAGTAGTTCTTCAGGATTTCTACATGGACGATTGCCTTTCTGGTTCCTCAGAATTCAACGAGTTAGAAAAACTTATGTCAGAATTAAAACAGCTTCTCCAAAGGGGAGGAATGACTTTGCACAAGTGGTGCAGTAATAAGGCACCATCCACTGAACTGCAAGAGTTTACGCTTGATCGAAATTCGGAAGAAATAATAGTTAAAACGCTAGGAATGTTTTGGAATAGTTTAAGTGACTCCTTTACGTATAAAGTAAGCATAAGCGCTAATCCTAACTTCACCAAGAGAGATGTACTATCTCAAATAGCACGCATCTATGATCCACTCGGACTCTTGGGTCCTGTTATTGCTAAGGCAAAAATCTTTATGCAGCAGTTATGGTTGCTTAAGCTAGATTGGAACGAAACACTACCTCCAGATATTGCCGAACAGTGGGAAAACTTCATTAGAACACTACCACATTTGGAATACATTCATGTGCCAAGATGTTTTTTAAACACCGATACCAAGTTGGTAGTACTTCAAGGTTTCTCAGACGCATCTTCAAAGGCCTACGGTGCAGTGATATACATCCAAACTGTGTCCAGCACCGGTGCAGTAAACAGTACACTTCTTTGCAGCAAATCACGCGTTGCCCCTACAAAATTCATTACAATTCCACGTCTAGAACTTTCTGCATGCCTTCTTCTCGCAAAACTAACGGAAAGGGTCCTAACAGCTGTTAAACTTCAAATAGACTCTGTGAAATTGTACTCTGATTCTACAGTAGCCCTGGCATGGATCAAGACTCCTTCAAATCTGCTTAAAACATTTGTAGGCAACCGAGTATCACAAATCCAGCAGATATCTAAAGACTTCGAATGGCATCATATTCCTTCAGAGTTCAACCCAGCAGACTTAATCTCCAGAGGACTGGACGTCAAAGCACTTGCCGCTAGTGAACTTTGGTGGAAAGGACCAGACTTTTCAAAATTAAATTCAGCTATTCCTCAGACTTTACAAAATGCCAGTAGTTCAACTGACAAACTTTATACTGATGAACTCAAGACTGTTTCTAAAGTGACATTAAGTTTAAATAATGACTCTTTTTTTGATAGCTTACTTAATATCACTAACAATTTTCATAAACTAATTAGAATTTTAGCTTTTATTTTTAGATTTTGCAGAAGGTGCAAATCTCTTAAACCGCATACAGGAGAACTCACATGCGAAGAATATGAAGGAGCAGAAAATTATCTGCTAAAACACATACAGGTAAAGTATTTTCCTGCGGAGATATCAGCCTTAGAAAGGGGATCTTCAGTTCCACCTACGAGTAAGCTTAAATTTTTGAATCCCTTTTTAGATCCATCCAGTGGATTAATAAGAGTTGGTGGTAGACTCTCACATTCAGATTTAAATTTCAATCGTAAACATCCAGTTATTCTGCCAGCTGGAAATAAACTAGTAACTCTAATATTTCAATACTATCACAAGCGAGATTTTCACGCAGGTCCTCAAGCCCTACTAAATACTATTCGTTTTAAATATTGGCCACTTGGTGGTAGAAGTACGGCACGAAAGGTTGTCCATGAGTGTGTGGAATGCTTCAAGAATAAACCAATTGTTGCAACCCAGATTATGGGAGATCTTCCCTCAGAACGAGTAACGCCTAGTTCCCCATTTTTAAATGTAGGAATAGATTTATGTGGACCCTTTGAAATTAAATACAAAGGCCAGAGAAAGGGTACCTTTCAAAAAATCTATGTAGCTATATTTGTATGTATGGCGACTAAAGCTGTTCACATGGAATTTGTGTCAGATCTTACTTCAGAAGCTCTAATTGCTGCCTTAAAGAGATTTTTTGCACGACGCGGCAAGAGTTCAATCATTTTTAGCGATAACGCAACTAACTTCACTGGAGCTTCTGCAGAGTTAAAACGTTTACATAAATTAATGTTAAACAGTGAAGACATTTCGAGCCTGTTAGCCTCAGAAGGTATCACGTGGAAATTTTTGCCTCCTAGGGCACCCAATTTCGGCGGCCTTTGGGAGGCGGGTGTAAAGGCCTTCAAGTACCATCTAAAGAGAGTGGTAGGTTCCGCTAAGCTAACTCTAGAAGAATTTCTAACAGTAATGGTTCAAATCGAGGGCATCCTTAATTCGCGGCCGCTCTCACCCTTATCTACCGACACAGATGATTTTCAAGCATTAACTCCTGGACATTTTCTGATAGGGAAACCGATAAATGCTATCCCAGAACCAAATTTAATTGACAAAAGAGATAATCTTCTAAATAGGTGGCAGAGGACTCAAAAATTAGTTCAAAACATCTGGAAATGCTGGCAAAATAGCTATCTAAGCCATCTGCAACAACGCTCTAAGTGGGTGCTTAAAAAGCCAAATATAACTCCTGGCATGCTAATTTTATTAAAGGACTCTCAACTCCCCATTTGCAATTGGTCTTTGGGTCGAATTATTAAGGTAATCCCAGGGTCTGACGGAAATGTCAGAGTTGTAGACGTACGCACACCAAAGGGTGTTTTTAGAAGACCAATTTCAAAAATTTGTATTTTACCCATAATGGATAACTATATTTCTACTTTTGGATAATTTATTTATTCTCATTGATTTATTAATTAGAGTATTTGTTGTATGTAATGTTGTTATAAGTTTGTATTCATACTTTGTTTCTTTAATTTTGAAATAATGTAATATTTCAACGCCGGGCGGGATGTTCCGTACTTGTAACTTGATCGTTTGGCTGACGGAGCACTTTCCCATCGCATTTTTGTTGCTGTGCATTTCTCGTATTAATCTGTAAAATCTGGCAACTGGAAAGTAATGTTGACTCTCTGCTAATTGGCAACTTGTCTATTCCACTGCGCAACAGAAGAACGCTGGCTCGCAATCTACTCGCTGTTGTAACTGTTCCTACGCTGTAGTAATAAATAATTAAATGATATCGTTGGTAACGCATTTCTTACTACGCTGAACTACGCACGCTACCTACGCACACCAATGTCATATTCCTGGAGTCTCTGTATCCACCTGGCAATTTGGCCTTCAGGACTCTTGAAATATAAAAGCCAGGTTAAGAAAGCATGATCCGCGCGAAGAAGGAATTTTCTGCCGTAGAGATAATGATGGAAATGTTCTACGGCTTTAACTATGGCTAACAATTCTTTCCTCGTGATACAGTAATTCCTCTCCGGTTTTGGTAGGCACTTGCTCTAGAAGGCTATGATACATTCTCGTCCATTAATTTCTTTTGACAAAACAGCACCGACACTCCCATTGATCGCATCCGTGTCGAGAATAAATGGTTTGTCGAGCTGGGGATACGTCATGATTGAAGCCGATGTTAAAGCTTCTTTCAAGTTGTTAAATGCATCCTCATAATTGTTTGTCCACAAGAACATTTGTTCTGCTCTCTGTCAGCTTGTGAAGGGGTTTTGCGATGCAGGAAAAGTCTTTCACGAATCTTCTGCAGTAGATACAAAGCCCTAGGAAGCTTTTCAGCTGGTCGACATTTTCGGGGCGTCTCCAGTCTTTAACTGCTGACACCTTTTCAGGATCTGTGTGCACACCTTCAGCAGAGAAGACTTGTCTGAGGTAAGTCACTTCCTGTCTGAATAATTTGCATTTAGATGGGCTCAACTTTAGATTCCCTTCTTTCAGTTTCTGAAGCACCTTTCTAAGATTATCTAGATGTTCTTCTAAACTGTTTCCGACGATGGTGATGTCATCCAGATATATCAGACAGGCTTCGTAGGAAAGACCTTTCAAAACAGTCTCAATGAGGCGTTCAAATGTTGCCGACGCATTACACAGTCCGAACGAGATCACCTTGAACTGCCAAAAAAGCACTTGTCCCGTAGTAAATGTTGTCTTTTCTCGGTCATTAGGATGTATTTCTACTTGCCAATACCCGCTGTTTAAATCAAACCATTTGCTTCAAAGAGTGTCGGCGATAGTCAACGCAAAACCTGGTTGACCCGTTTTTCTTCTTCACTAGGACGACGGGAGATACCCATTGACTTGCTGAAGGCTCGATGACATTACTTTCTTGCATGTCCTTTAGAAGTTTTCTACCACTTCCTGTTTAGCAATCGACAGTCGTCTAGGATTTTGCTTAGTTGGTGGTTATCCCCGGTATCAATTCTATAATGAATCAAACTGGTTCGACACATGTCAGAAGAGGAGCGGGAGAAGAAATCCTGAAATTCTGAACGAGACGTTCAGCAGCATTCCTCTCATCATCGCTTAATTGCGTTTTCTGCAGTAACTCTGATGCAGTGCTCTCTGAAGACACGGATTCTGGAGTAATGTTTCGTTTAACGTTGATTACTGGAGTACATACTGCCACCACTTCACCTTTCTTAAGAACTCTCGCCTTCTCAAGTACATTGGCAACTCTAACCGGGGTAACCGTTCTCGATAGGTGGACGAGTGCTGTGGCTACTAGTACTGCTTTCGGACTGTTACAGTTATCGGGATATTCTATGATGCCGTAGCGGATTTTTTTATTTTCGGTTATAGATACAGCAAGTAAAAATTCTGCTCCTCCTGGGATTGTGATATCGTCTTGAGCTATAATTTTGTGGACAGATTGCACTCTTTCATCATTAATCTCGATTAAGGCTATGTCCTCAGAAGCAGAATGCAGTTCGTTATTTTTAAAGTCCAAGGAAAAATTGTATTTCCTTAGAAAGTCCAATCCGGGTATGCAAGTGTCTGTGATGTCAGCCACATATGCCGTATGATCGTAGGTGGCACTTGCAAATGTGAAGTTGACGTATAATTTCCCCTCTATGTCGATCTTCACACCAGACACAGTCTGGAGGGTAAAGCAGGGTGGTGTCCAGATAAGTTTACCTTCGAGGTGTTGAGCCGAATCTTTTCGGATGATGGTAACATTGTCTCCAGTGACGATCCTCATATTGCAGCGAACCCCATCGATACGTCCCATGATGAAAAGTCCGTTACTGCTGCCATTCACTGCAGGAATCTGAAGTGCTTTAAACTGGGGTTTTTATTATCTAAAAACCTCCGCCCTCCGAAATGGCCACAAAATAGTTTAAGTTCAATCTTTCTTGATAGGTGCGGTTTTAAGATCCTTGCCCTGGGGTGTTCTGCAGTTTCTTCGTATATGCCATTAAGCACCGCAGTTCCAGCACTTCACGGTCGGTTTCTTGTCACCAGTATTCCGTCTCATAGCATTCAGTTGTCTGGTTAAATCGTCTAGGTGAGCAGCCATTTGAACCACTGGTTCTTGTACGTGAGCAGCTCTGATTGGATGGCGGTCTCTACGAGTGGCTTGTTGGGCTGCCTCCAATTTCATGGCGTAATCTAGAGTGCTTTTCAAATCCTTGACATCTGGCATTCGCAAAGCTTTCTGTATTTCCGGATCCCGGATGCCGTCTATAAAGTATTGCAGGGGCAGTATTTCCCTTGTTTCTCTTGGGCATTCTGTAAAGACAAGGTGAGATACCCTTTCAACATCCGTGGCGAGCTCTTGAAGTGTTTCGGTGGGCTTCTGTTGACGAGATTTTAATTGAAGCCTACTGTAGTCTTTCAACCATTTCTTCCCGAAGCGCAGCTCCAATACGCCGGACAGAGTTTCGAAATCTAGCCTTTGGTTTTCGGTAAGAGCCTGCAGAATATTCACTGTGTCTGCTCTCAGAGAAGCGGCGAGATGACAGGCTTTAGCTTAGGAATCCTATCCATTTGCATCCGTGCTATAGAAAATTGTTTCTTATACTCTTGCCAGGAGGTCTTACTCATCATATGTGGATAACTTCAAGAAGGGACGCGCAGGCATGGGTAAAAATTTAAATCCATCAGAATTGCATCCTGCTGTCGCTATGCACTTAAGGTGTCAACTTCTTTATCGATTGCATCAGAAACCCTGTCATCAATTTGATGTTGGACGGCAGAAACTCTTCCTTCGATTCGTTGCTCCACAGCAGAATTCATTCTTCTATTTGTTCTTTCACCAGAGAAATTTTTACTTCTATTTGCTTTCTAGAAGAAACTGTTTCTTCAATGTGTCCAACTTTATTTTCAACAGCGTCAATTTTACCTTCCATAGCCTCAAATTTGTTTTCTATTATACAGGTAATCTCTTTTTTTATTTCCTCTTGACCTATTTTCATTTCTTCTTTAACAGCTTCTTCCATCTTCTCTTGAACGGCTCTCATCTCTTCTTTAACGGATTCTTGGCCAGCTTTCATCTCTTTTACGCAATCCTTCATCTCCTCTTTAAATGATGATTGGCCAAATTCCATCTTCTCTTGGAATGCGGCAAAAACAGTGACGATCTGTTCTTATCGTTCTTCCGTCCCTCTCGTGATTGGCATTCAAATCCCACTTCTGACACCAAAAGTGTTGCGTGCGTACGGGTTCGTAATGGATTGAATGCACAAGTCGATAAAACGTTAATAAAATTTATTCTTTTCACAACAAATAAACCAAATGCTGAAATATTTCCTCAGAGTTATTCCTATAATATCACAATATATCACAGCAGTTGTATTTTTTAAACTACTAGAACATAAACAGAACTCAGATTCAAGATACAGAGAAACTAATTCGATCTCACAGCGAATTCGTTACAATCAAATAGCAGCGCTAATTAAACAGCAGTTCGCTTAAAACAGCTACAGCTAAGCTAAGATGTTTTTAATCTGGCTTTCATAAGCTTTTTAATCAGCAAAGGTCATTCTCTTATTTTTTCGATTTTTCTGGATTACAAAAGCAATTACAAATATTTATTTATTAACTATTAAATGTACGCATTCCGACGTAGCTTTCTCTTCAAATTCGTCACGCGCTGCGTTGCACGGGAAAATAAAACAATTTTAATTACAATTCTAAATACATACAAAATCCGTAACAAGATCATAATTAAATATTACATAATAAAGCAGAATGCAGACCTCAAAGTCACGATAAAAATGTCTGAAGCGAAATGTCAACAGAAAGGGGCAAAATCCGCCTTGCTTACTGGCTATCAGGAGCTGACACTTACCAAGAGTTCAAGGACGTGTGAACGGACTGGCTCAGTTAGATCAAAGGTGTGTAAATCTCTTAACTATGCTCATTGAGAATCAAATAGAAACGTCCCTTAGAGTTCCCGAAGATAATTTACGTAATCTTCACCCAAACGTTAGCAGGAAATGCCCCAGGTCTCTTCTTACCCCTCATCCTTTACAACCATCTCCTTGAAAGGATTTTGGACAGATGGATTTTCAGTGCAATTAATTCCTGAAAACCATTATATTTACGAAGTTTCATCAAACCAGAAACCATCGGCTATTCAAACCAGAACTGAGATCTAACAATTATTCGAATTCGTAACCACACAGCTCTGAGGCAATTAGTTGGTGACGATGCAGACAATTTTTTACCTATAATGAGTTCGATATTTTTAATTCCAAATGAATAATCGATGATTGGTTGCGCATCCAAGAGCAGTAATAAATAAAATTCACTTATCGTGGCGTATGGAAGGAATATTTTTAATTCCTTGCAATAACATCCTAACAACATCCTTTAGCATCAAAAAACCTAAGACATGCAGTAAAAGATTAAAAGTCAATGTTGGTTTCATCATCTCTTTCTCTCATCAAAATCTGCTTACAGAACAAAAGGCCCTCTGATGAGTTTCTTTAAATCTAAAGCTACGTAGTCACTGGATTAAATCTTTTAAAATTGCTCATTTGTTTTAGAATTCGAAATAAAAGTCTCATAAATCTCTGTTCTGGGCTGCGTATGAAAAATTCTCAATAATATTAGAGTACATTGAACATTACTCTGATAGAAATGGGAGGAGTAAAGTAAAGCAATCATATTCCAAGCAATATTCAGATTCAATTTCCGTCTCGAAGAAAAACATCTGTTTTTGTTGGCTGTACGTTCTGATTCTATCTAAATGTACAAAATGTTTCATTTCTTATAATTGCATATGACATCTGACAGCGAATCCTATATGTTTTTAAGAAATTTTTCAATTTCAGTGCTACTACTACTTTGTTTTGACAAACTCTTGTATGAATAACGGAAAGGAACGAGAAGGGGGATATGCTTCGCTTCTGATATATGCTTATCTTATAATATAAAATCCTCCGTAAGATTTACCGCTCGAAATGCTTCCGAAAATCATTTGCAAATCGAATTCTGTACAGCATAAATATGGAAAAGAAAAAAAAAGGAAGAAAAAAAAAAGAAAACGTTTCAGAATTTCCTGGGGCGTTCAATTCTTCTGTGGCATCGAAATGTGTCCACAGGGAATGAAAAGGGGGGGAAAAGTTGGGAATAAAGCTTTACGATAAGCTTCCTAATAAGTCGAGCGTAAAACCTTTTTTTTTTTTTTTTTTTTTTTTTTATTTTTTTTTTTTTTTGCTTCTTTAAAAAAAATGGGATCGAAATATGTTTGAGTTAACTGCTCTTTTACACTTGTGGTCGAATATGCAGGTGTCAAGTTAGATGACATATTCAATTGATGTTTTTGCCTTCTAAAAGGAAAAAAAACCTCGTTTCTGTATTTAATCATTAATATAACAAGAAGCTTCAAATATCATTATCATTTTGAGGAAAAACACGAAATTGACTAAAATAATTGTAAAACAGCTAAAAATTAAAAATTTTCGTTGGTTTTGCTAGCTAAAGAGAATAAGGTAAGTAACTAAACTTCTTATTATTTGCTATAAGAATAATTTTATAGCAAATGATTCGTTTCGTTTTTTATGGTGTTTATGTTTCGATTAGGAATGACAGAATTCTTTGCTTATGAGAAATACCAACAATTTGATTTTGATTGCCACTGTAGTCTCCGATTTCATAGTTCACTAATCAAAAGTTCAGTAGAACACTGGTAGTTCGATCCAAATTCAAATATCAGCGAACAAGCAGGCAACATTCGAGTCTTGACTTTTCTGATGTGTAACATGAATCTAAGCAGGTTTCCCTTAAATGGTCCTAGAGAAAGACATTCCTCCCCTTATGCGGGTAATACTCATGTGCTTAATGAATTTATTAAAACGTTTTTTAAGTACAATAGATTGGTACTTTCATAAAAGATTAACAGAACTTTCTAATGTCCTAATTTCTACTTGTCCAGGTCTTATCGAGCACACGAGCTCACTGGTACGTGCCATTCGTCACCTAATGCTTTCGAATACCTTCTCTTAACTGCCTGTTCTATGTTCAGTTTTAACCTACAATGAGTATCATAGAGATGAATTGGTTGACAATCCGAGGAAGCAGGCAGCAGATAACGTCCAAGGATCTTCAACTCTTCTCCCAACATCATAACTTAAGTGGACCACTCAGGAGCATATGTACAAAAAATGGCAGGAAAGTTGATTCAGAGTCACCATGGGTTGAAGGGCTTTCCAAAGGTGGCAACAAAATTATGCAGTAGATCCGCTTCACTGACACAATACTTCTGTGGACACGGTCCATTCCCAGCACATCTACACCGCTTCCAACGCAGTGGCACAGATCTCTGTGTATACTGTAGGGAAGGAATAGCGGTCCACTACGTATTTAATTGCTCACAGACTTCAAGATACCATATAGACTTTCGTATTCTTAGGTAGCATAAACTAACCAGCTCTAGAAGGACTGTATGAGGAATTATCCTCAAATCTTAGGACAACAGACAAAGCAAGAAGAAAGATGTAAAAAAACTCTTTATTCAATCACATATAGTTGCACAGACGACCCCACTTAGGCTTACATAAGCTAAAACTTCTGGCTTAATTCAAAACAATAATGTTGACTTAAATGCAATAAGCTGGCCTAACGGCTCACAGGATAATTTAAGCCCGCAGGAACGCTCTGATTCGTATAAGCCGGCGAAAGCAAGCCTAACGGCTAGAACCACTCAGCGCAACAGAATCAAATCGTAGTAAGTAAAAGTAACAACGTGGCGTTCAAGTAGGCGTAACACTCTCTAAAATCACCTTTGGAAACGTTCGCTTAAATAGCACTTCTTTCTCCCTTTATTTTAATATACGTGCGCTAACTAATTAACATCCTGGAAGGAAAACGTGGGTGAAAACGAGAATGAAAGAAAAGTTGCTTTCCATCTTAAAAAAGCATCTTTACAAACTTCTCAGAGTAGACCAATAACAATAGCCGTAACAGATCTGCACAAAATAAAATTGCCTCAATCATTACACATTGTGTCACTGCGTACTCGGCCATATCAACCCATATACAGCCTGCACCAAACACATCCACCACGTAAGTGTTCTATAACAATGGGAATACAGCGGCACACTCCCCTCAATATCCAAAGCTGTTACCGATATTCACTTTTCTCATAGTTCTATACTGATATGTATATTTCCAATTTTTTATATTTTTTATCAACTGCCAACATATACGTTTAGATGTTATGTCCTCCTCATTAGCTAACACATTAGCTGCAATTTAACTTTGTTCATGCAAAGTTGTTACAATTCTGCTTTCCCTGACTGCTCAAAGTGATGTGTGTACTCAAGTCCTCGTAAATCAAGGTGTCTTGCCATCATTAGCATGTTTCCAAGCTTAGTCTGGTTCAACTAAACTCATCTTATAGGCTTAGTGCCTTCCAATGAGCTGTTATCGAAAGTCCCTGTAGCTAACTCGAGGGCTGATTAGAGCTCCTAATATATATTATCACATTTTGCTGATATAATAAAGATGGAAAATTCAGGTAATGCTGTAAGTTTTCAAGCGAAATAATTCATCTCTTGATTGAAAGCCGTTTGATATTAGGTTTCAAAATGCTACGTCAGTAAAATGCAGAACATTAAAAAAAGCATGCAAAACTTGCACCTTGATTCTTCAATTTCAGGATAACATTCTGGATCAGCGTTTTGACTTTTATAAAGGATTTTGAATGAAAAACATATTCAATTCCCTTAAAAAGGCTGTTTAATGTCCTTTATGATGTAATAATTCCTTTTATTTAAAATTTCTCATTTGCATGGCGATAAAAATTCGCATTACAAACAAAATATAAACAAAGTATATTTTTGTGAAACATTTTAACAAAATTTAATGGCAGTATGAATATATAGAATTCATCCAGCATCTCGGAAACCTTTTAAAACGACATTTCGTATAGAGAATGCTATCTTAGAGATAAATTAATCCATATTAGAGAGTCAAAATAAAAGATCATCTCAATTTTAAAATTCAAGTGCTTCTTCTAAAGATAAACTTTATACAATGGAACTTTTCAAAGTATTATTGCTTTTAAATACTAACTTTCCTATAATAATAAGGAATATACATACTTTTAATTTAATTATTAGATCTTATGACAATTACAAAAAGACTGATATGATATTACATTTGCAACTTCGTCCGACCTTAACTAAATATATCGGTGAAGTCGATTATCGGCTTTAATTATGGATTTTCTAATAATATATTACGCGTTTCATAATAAGTAGGAAAACGAAAGGGAAGAAAAAAGAAAAAAAATCTGAAAAAACTTAGATTTTAAAGTCGCACCAGAGAGCTCTTTTAAGATTTTATATGCTCTAGGTGAGTTTACAGTTTATTCACATGCTTTTGGACTCAAGCCTGCAAACACAACTTTTTTTACCATTTTAACTTTCATATTAAACATCACATTCTTCGCATCTACGCCGCTTAACATTCAACAGTAAAATCAGAAATTTTTTTGAAGGCAACATAGTGTTAAAGTGTTGCCATACATTTTTTTATATTCACTATGTTATTTATTTAAAAAGGGTACATGGCACTGACTTCTGTTATCGACATACTTTTATTCGAAAAGCAGTTTGGACATAAAAGTATTGCAGATAAAAACGTGCGGATCGAAATGCGCTTCTGATACTTAAAACAAATAAACTCAGAAAATACGTTATACATTATTTTTTAAATTGTGTTTATGGATAATACTTCTAAATGTGAAAACTTAACATCTGTGTAAAGAAAAGGAAATTACGAAGACTTTAAATTATAAATTTTGTTTGGCAAATTTAAAAATACTCTTTGCGTACTTAAAATATTCATCCTATAAAATCTGTCTATTTGATTTTCTCCTTTGGTTGATTTCTTTTGTTAAATAGTTTGAACTTTATAAAATAAAACAGCCGCTTTATTTAAGTAGAGATCTAGTTGTTTTAACTTATGTAACGAATTTATAGCTTGTAAACTGTCAATTCTTGCGAGAATCTCATATGTTTTAGACTTTTTAATTTCAAAAGCATTCATTCTTTAATAATATATTAGATCAATAAACTCTGGTTGCTTCATTTTCTTCTTTGGTTATTCGGTTTCCCCAAACGGATTAGATTTCATAATGTAACTCAATCATCTTAGTACTAGCAACCATCCACGGTACGTTTATGGAAATTTTGTTTGCAAATATGTGTAGATAGCTTCCTTAACTTTTAATCCAGCTGTTATATTCAATGCATTTGCTTTTACTTCCTTGTAAGAAGTAAAAAAAAGTATTGTAATCGCGAAAAATTTCGGGTACCATATTTCAACGAAAATATCTATTTTGACCGCTATCGAATGCAATTTAATTATGTTTTTGAGTGACATCCGTATGTAAGGACAGAATAAAAAACTCTTTTCCCCCCAAATAACTATAAAACTGATTTAAAATGGATTCTGAAGAGTGTTTTTCGTGGCGTCTGTACGTCTGTACGTACGTGGCATATGTATCTCGCGTAACTCAAAAACGGGGAGACTCAGAATGTTGAATGTTTGCATATAGGGCTGCTATAATATTTAGATGTGCACCTCGCATTTTGGTTGCAATCTGCAGCACCAAAAGTATATAAATATATGTATATATATATATCCACTCTGTTACTCTGCGTGGCGAGCTGAGATTTTTATTCTGTTAAGTTTGTAAATTGTGCATTTTTTGCTTTAAAAATGATTGAATTATGTTTTCTTTTTTTAGGTTAAGATTTTTATACCTTTTGTTAACCTGCATGCAATAATTGTGGAATTATCAACAATTTAAAAGTTTTTTAAGTACAGCTAAGCCTAATTTTTGGTAATGATAGCGGACATATTTGTTTACATTTGGAGCTTAGCAGAATAGCGGATTTGTTGCCAATCTAGAGAAATTAAGCATCCCAAAAACAAAGTAAATTTTCTATTATTGCGAATTAAATTATGCTTGATTCATTCTGGAATTATCATTTAAGTTATTAGCTGGTTTTTACGTACAAATCGCAGTTTTATTTGAAAAAAACTGTTTTGTTAATTATTTTAACTGTACCTGGTGTTTTACTTTTTTCTACATCTTTCAGTTTTAATGAATATATTTTGAACTTTTATGTATTTTTGCTTTACCGCGAAGTAAGAACTGAATTAATTAGTAGCGCATGCGCATTAAGTAAGCGGCGCTGAATCGTCTCTGAAAAACTGTTCCTTTTTTATTTGTTTAATTTCTTTTACACATTGTTTTAGATTTATTATAGAATTTTAATAGAGCTTGTGGTAATTCTTCAGGTACTATAATGTTTCCTTCCTCTGAGTTATAAAATGAATGAGATGTAACGCTTTTAAGTGAACCTAGCGCCGAAGTGTGGCTATGGTAAATAAATATAGTGAACTTTAAAGAGTGTATTTATTCTATTGTGGTTTATGCGCTATCGACGAAGTAGATTTAATTCAAAATTCGTTAACTGTTAATTCAATACGTTTAAATGTAATGCAGGGAAATTCCGTGTAATTCATGTGGTGTACACATTAGATTTTTTTTTCCATAGATATCTTAATCTAAGGTTGTAGAAACATATTTACTGAAGCCACAGTAACCTTAAAATTTGCCAAGAAAAAAGGAAAGAGAAGGGAAAACAACGTACATGCAATGAAGTGTCCCTTCAGATATAGTTCCACCGATTGTAAGAACATCAAAATGCTTTGACGCCATTTGAACTTTAGTTTTTTGTACGTCATCAGCTGAACAGATAAATATTGAAAAGATCAAAATTTAAGCGACGTTGTCGGATTTCTATGTTAAGATAGGTTTTAAAGTGTGTTCGGATTTAAGGTCTTTGTTACACTGTTTATCATTAATTAAGGAAAAATCACAAAAATGACGATTATCAAAAGGTTATATGTAAAATTTAATGAAACTGAGTCACAGTATAGAACACACAGTAAGGTGTAAAATAATATGAAAAGAAATTACCAGATTTTTATTGTGTTATAGAAATTGGCATATGTATAAAATGAACTAATAAGATGTGTCAGTTTGATATAGGAAAATTACTTTCAGCATGGAGTATGATCTCCTCTAGAAGCAATGCAACTAAAACATGCAGCGATGTATGATGCTGTCAATTACGCAGTCTACAAATTCCACAGGAAGTGAGAACCATTTTTCTTGTAAAGCAGTTGCAAGAGTGGGAAGGGTCAAAAGAGGAGGATTGAGAGTAGCTATACATTGTCCTAAAGCATCTCAAACATGCTCGATAGGATGCAGGTCCGATGATTGAGCTGGCCACTCCATGCGCTGAATTGTTTGCTGAAGATAATCATTCGCAATGCGTTCTAGTCCTGTAGAAGAAATGTATCACCTATTGCCCCGGCATAAAGGCACACACAAGCATCAAGGATGTCATCTCTATAGGTCTGAACTTTCATGGTTTCACGTGGGAAGATATGGAGGTCTGTGCATCCATTCAAAGAGAAACTACCTCAAACCGTACACTGTCTCCTCCGTATGCATCTCTTTCACGGATGTTTGATAAATGATAACAGGTTCTAGGTTCTCTCCAAATTAAATAAGCTCTACTATCGCTTTGGAGGCTAAACCTGTACCCAACCGTAAGGAGAAAAGCCTTCCATTGATCAGCTATCTAGTGGATATGTTGACATGGCCACCTCAAACGTTCTCTTCTATGACGTAATGTGAGCGGCAGGCAAATTGCTGGTCGTCTGGCTTATAGACCTCTTCATGAAATCTTATACGCACAGTTGACATTGACACCAACTTCCCAATGGCTGCAGCAAGGGAAGACCTGGGTTCAGTCGAAGTTGAGGTTCCATTTCTTCCTCCCCATTGCAACAAATGTCGGTCATCTGCGCTCGTCGTAGGGGTTTGCAGTCCTTGGCTGAACCTCCTGAATGTCTAACCTGTAGTTAGAAATTGTTACCAAAGTCTATGAAGCAGAGAAGGACTCAAATTTAGCCATCTGGCCATCTGGCCTATCGAATTTTGTCCTGCCTCTGCTCTCCCAGTAACTCTCCATTCGCAGTTTTTCGAGAGAATGAGGGAGGTCATTGTTACAAATTGGCTATCCCATATTCCTTATCTCAGTATCACAGCGAAATTTCAAGGCTTGCTCTGAAACATGCCATTTTATGCTTCTTGCAGATGACTTATTTTGATTGCAGGGCTACTAATTTGCATACTGCAGTTGTACTCAACAATTCTTATTTCACAGCATATTCAAATTTTATGCGGATTGTTTTATTTTTGAACAATAAATCACAATTTTTTGATTTTTCCTTAATTCTTGAAAACTAGGGTTATTCAATATTTATTCGGTGTATACCCCCTTTTCCACTAACTTTATAGTCCGAAAATCAAGAAGCAAAAATTATGCGGGTAATTGTAATTTCCGAGCGATGCGCTTTTAGTAAGATTTTAACAAATGAAGAGTATTCATGGATAAACTACCGGAAGTATCACAATATTACTTATTTAAAAGAAACCTGCGTTTCAATTGAATACATAGTAATATTAAAATTAAAATATTGAATAAATATCTTCATTTCTATATCCCTATACCTAGAATCTCTTTCGCTCTTATTGTTGCCCACAGCTACTCCATAGGCATCAATCAAAAGTGCGACTGGAACTATGTATATCTGTCGCCATCATCACTGTTGTCATCGTCTTCTTCCCAGTTCTCGTTAAATAATATTCCGAAGCATCAAGAGCGTTAGTGAACCGTGTTTTCTTGAAGCTCCTCATTACAACTATGTCATTAATCAGAGCCCATGCACCCAAAATATACGAGCAAATCTGTTAGTTATACGTAACCAACACTAAAGGGATGAGTCCATTTTAGAAGTTAGAGAAGTGGCTTTCTAAACGCTTCGAGAAAGGAAAAAATGATAATATTTAAAAAAAATTCCGAATCTTGGAGCCAAAAAGCTAGGGAAGGATAACAAATTCACAAGTAAGTACGATGCTTGTTAAATGATGGGAGTAGTAATACTGTTGCTGTAGTACTTACCTTTTAAGCAGTTTTTAAATTCAGAGACTTTTTTTAAGCAGCAGAAGAGTTTCACGCCGACAAAAAGAATTTGCTGTGTTTAAGCGTATTAGTTTTAAAGCTATGCATGATGCAGTTTTTGCATCTGAAACCACATATGTAAATAACCTTTGAAAATCACAAGAAGAAAGAAACCTATCCAAATCTTTATTACTGATAATTACCTTGGACCATTCATCTGAATATTGGAAATATAAATTTTACTCAGACAATTTAACTTATTATGCAAATCTTGCGTATTCCATACCCAGATTGATTCCTTTGTGCGTTCTAGTTGTAAGACCACAGTGGCATTCTAGTTGTAAGACCACAGTGGGAATCTAGTTGTAAGACCACAGTAGACCACAGTGCTAGCTGCGCAGGAGTTTCTTGGTTTTTTTACTTGCATGATATGAAAGTCCTTCACGAACTTATGTTTCCTAAAACATTAGTTACACATCCAGTATTTTGTCATAATCAGCAAACTAGTTAACCATTTTTTGTCTCTCTAGCTATGTCCAATCTTTTGCATAGCCATGATACCTTTGCATAAGTTGTATTTATTTATTTCAAATGGCGGGCCTTAGATTTTATAGGCATTGGTCACTACTAAGGCCGGAAGCGGCGGACATTTTATTATGGAGGCCCCTAACAGGTGGACCACCGTTGGCTCCTATGAAGGGACAAACAGTTTACATCTATCCCTCTTCCGGGATGCAAACCCGGGCCCTTCGGTACGGCAGTCGGAATCACCAACACTTTCGGTTTGGATGGTCCTTTTGCAGAAGTAAAAAACAAAGTAATTTTAATTAAGTGATTGGGTAGTAATGACATAATGAAGGATTATTTTCTCAATCTGTTCAGTTTCTTTCTGTTGAACAACTCCATAGTACGCTGATTGAGGGAAAAAAGTAAGTTCATTTAGGAAATAACATTTTATTTTTGAAAGTAAGTTTCGAAAGGAAAAAGAACAGCAACAAACAACAAAATTAAAATAAACAATATTTCTAATAAAATTAAAATAAACACAATAATGATTCAATACTTAGTATTACATAGAAATAAAAAAAGAGAGAGATAATCTCTAAATAAATTTAACGAAAAAATGTTCATTTCTATCAGACGTGATATCAACATCTCTGCTTCCTCGAAGACACTGTTATGTGTTTTAGGAAATGTGCAGTAATAACTGTAAGCTTCAAACAGGAAATATTTTTCTCTTTTCTTGCAACAAGTCTTCTTTTCTTCAACAGCTAAATTTGAAATTCTGCATGTTAAAAGCAGTTTTTAAGTAAGTATAAAGAGAATAATGATTTGTTTTGCTTAGATTTATTAAAATGAGAAGAAAATTTCATAAATAGGAAACTGAAGAGTAGCTCCCCTTAAACCCTCTTTTTTTTAACAGATATTCTAATAACTGAAGATAGTTCAAAATTCTCAGATTCTTTAAATTTAAAAGACGTTATTTAATAAAGAATTGTGGAAAACTCATATTAAGAGCAATAATAGTATTATATGCGAGATTCAGGCTTAGAAAAAAATTGTAAATCTCAGATTAATATTCAGATTGCACTCTGAAATTTGAAATAATTTTTTGAAATAGTTAACAGGTATGCCAAAAGTTTTGAGTTATTACGAAAAAACTGTTTTTGAATCATTTTTCCCTGGTACGTTAATATAAGATCCTGCAGCTAGATTTCTTGCTTCAGCATATTTTCTGAATGTCTCTTTTAGAAATTCTGAAGATAAGCTCCAACGAAAAAAAATGGCGAAACTTTTTAATGTTCCTTTTCATATCAACAATAACTTCTCAACTCAGTCTTTGTCTTTTATTTTTACTTCTTTTCCCTTAGTTTTCTTTAACACAAATATTTCTACCCTTGTATTGTCTCAATCTAGAAGCAGCTCCGTGTAATCAGAACGTATGAGAAAGTAAAAGGATTTCAGTGGAGGGCAAAGAAGCGAGGGAAAAAAATGACGCAAGTTCGGAAATACCCAAACATACACGCTGAAAAAATTCTTAGTAGACAAATAAAAAAGTACCTAAGTACTGCTGGAGTTCAATGGAAATAAAATAGTGATATGATTGCATCGGGAACCAAAAGATAACGCAAAATACGTTTTTTTTCATCTTTCCCCCCCCCTTCTTCTGCCAGTGGAGGTAAAACAGAATTTAGCTGCAGATTTGATTTGTACTATCTCGCCCATTTTTTCTTCCACTTTTTTTTCACTTTGTTTCCTAAGGTTGTCTCGATTTGTTTCCGAAGCTGAAGATAAAAAAGAGCTGGTGAAATAGGTTTTCATTTACTACAACTAATAGAAAATGGCAAAAGGTATATTTATTTTCTTATAGCATGCTCGTCCAGACAGATGTCTCTAAAAACTTTTGTTTTGGCTTTGTTTCTTTCTCCCGTATACTCTTTACAATAAATTGCACTCACGGTCACGTAGCGGAAAAAACTCTTAAATCACACATGTGGAATGATTTTGCAGTTTTTTTATTTCTCTGCATTTTTGTAAGTATCATCGGACATAAAGAAAAATTTTCCAATATTATTCAAAGTAAACAGCAAAAAATAATCTTATAAATCAAACAGCCAAAAAATTATGAATTACAAACTGCAGAATGGTACTGAAACTTTGTTTAGTTTAAGATTCAACATTTTCTGTTAGATTATTAGAATTAAATAATCGGCAATCGTTTTCAATTTAAAGAAACGAACTTTTTCATTTTAATGTCGGTTGTAAATTGTCTCACTCTGATGGACCTAGAGCATGATAGTGAGTGCCAAAAAAGACTTGATCATGGAACATGACAGATTGTTTTTCCGAAATTTATGGTCATTATATAAATATTGATGGCAATTTCAGACCGGGCTACGTCTGAATCTCAAATAAAGAACTCTAGTGGACTGACAACAAAAGAAGGACTAAGGAATCACTACTAGGGACTTCATATAAGTAAATGTATGACTCACTACTGAGGACTTGATATAAGTAAAGCTTTTAATCTCTTAGCCTGTATATCCGTTGAGATAATCGTATTTATGAAATTGTGGAAATAGATTTCGAGATAAGAAATATTACAGCGCATCTGAAATATCGGGAAAGGTATCTATACTGCTTTGGTAGTTGTCCATAATATAACATTCCTTAACTTATAAATTCAGGAAGAATTTCGTTTGCAAAAATAAGGAGAAAGTAGTTGTGTTCAATATAATACATAATTAGAAAAGCGTTATACTTTAATAAATATATTCATTAGGATTTCATTTATAAATTAATTATTTTATTAATTTATGCATACATTTTGCCCTGTAAGATACGTTTAATTTAAAAGCCTGGGTTACTTATTTGAAATGAAAATCAAAGTTTTACTTTTCTTATTCTTTGAAAAAAGGGTCAGAATTTTACTTTTCAGAGATGCTTATGTATTAAATTTTAAATAAGATAATATCTAGTTAATGATTGTGGGTAAATACACTAGCTAGAATAATTCCACATGCAGTTTAGTGACAGGTTAATTAATCGCAAGAAAGTTCTTTGGAATGCTATCTAAAAAAATAATTCACTAATGTTAATTTACACTCACGTTTGTGAAAATTGCAACACCATGAAGGACTTACGCGAGTGAGCTGAAATTTTCAGGAAATGCAAAGTAGCGCATGATATGCAAATGATTAGAATTGCAAATCCGTAGCGCATGCGTATGCTGAGCAGCGCCCTCTGAACGGCTGATGGATCCGAATAAATAGACGGCTGTAGCGAGGCGTGTATGGTTATCGGTGGTTATCTGCTAGTGGTAAACGTTAACTCAATCTGTACTTATGCCTCGTCGACGAAAGAGAGCGAGATTTGAACAACTTACAGAGTTTGAACGAGGGAGAATCATCGGCCTTCGTGAAGCTGGATTGTCGTATCGTGCAGTAGCCTCTCGTGTGCAGCGTAACAGCAGCACAGTGATGCGCGTTTGGAAGCAGTGGACGGACGAGTGTCGGACAACTCGGAAATCCGGGAGTGGACCCCGAAATGTGACGTCAGCTCGCGATGATAGACACCTGGTCCGCATGGCGCGGACGGACCGTACAGCTTCCTCTAGACAATTGGCAGCACTGTGGTCAATAGCTACAGGTGTTTCATTGTGTGCTTCATCAATTCGTAGACGTCTGCTGCAGTGTGGACTGCGCGCACGGACTCCTTTATACAGGATCCCCCTAACGCACGACCATCGCCGCCTGCGGCTACAATGGGCCAATCAGCATAGAGACTGGCGTGCTGATTGGCAGCATGTCGTGTTTTCTGACGAATCCCGCTTTAATTTGTGGTACCATGATGGCCGCATTCGTGTCAGACGCTATGCCGGTGAACGCCACCTTCCGGAGTGCATTATCGAACGCCACAGTGGACGAACACCCGGAGTTATGGTCTGGGGCGCCATAGCATATCATAGACGATCTCAATTGCTACGAATTGTGGGCAATCTGAACAGCAACCGGTATATCCGTGAAGTTCTACAGCCCGAAGCTGTTCCCTTCCTTCAAAGCTTGCCAGGCGCTGTATTTCAACAGGACAATGCCCGCCCTCATACTGCTCGGATTGTTAAATCCTTCTTTGCAGCGCAGCAGGTACAGCTTCTTCCTTGGCCTGCGTGTTCCCCGGATATGTCGCCAATTGAACATGTGTGGGATGTCATTGGTCGGCGTCTTGCTCGTGATCCTCGTCCTGTTGCGTCTGCAGACGAACTTTGGGTACGCGTACAAACGATATGGAATGCTCTTCCTCAGTCAGACATTCAAACTTTGTTTGACTCCATGCCACGTCGTGTAGCAGCACTTATTGCGGCGCGTGGTGGCCACACAAAATACTGATTCTGATCTCTTGTTCTTGTTTGTTTGCTTTGAACATTTAATCATTTATTTGTACCACTACCACTCAACTGTGTATTAAATTGCATTCAATTATGACGATTCCTTCTTGGTGTTGCAATTTTCACAAACGTGAGTGTATATTTGAAGAAAGTGCTACAGCAACAGAAGATTTTAATAGTGAATTTCAAACTAAGCTAACATTAAATAAACTTACTTTTAATTAGTATAAACGAGAGTTGAAAATCTATTTTCTTAGAAACTATTAAAATTTAATCTCGCAGAGAAAGGCGATTTCCTCCGCTGTAAAAATGTTTAAAGGTATACAGATAAACTGAAAAGATTAAAGTCACATTTCCTCAAATTTAGGAGACATTTTTAAGGCAAGTCATTAATTTAAAACGTTTTCGGCTAAGTTAGTTCAAAGCATTCGCAGCCTATCTTGCGTAAATGGAAAGCCTCAGCTAAAGTCTTTGTAAGAGAAGCTGTGCTGCGTATTAACGTTTTCTCCCAATGAAACTTATTAACGTTTCTTTTTTAGGAACTTCAAATAAATGCCGGCAGTTAGCCACTTTAAAGCTTATGCTAAGAGAACAGAAAACGAAAGATCTGTGTTATGCAGCTTCAGCCAATGACTGCCAGCTATAGAATAACATGGAAGGTGTTTTAGATATAAAAAATACATTTATGAATTCAGAAAAGTATATTATTTTATTCACATATGCATATCAAAACTTTAAGATGTGTGTATGTACTGTAAGTAGATAAAGATAAGTTTGGCAATCTATTTTTTCCTCGATAACTAATACAAGATAATAACATGAAACGCTGTAAATGATAAATCAGAGCACTGGTTACAATTTGCAGAAACATTACAAGTTGGTCATATGTGAAGAATGGATAAAAAGTAGCTACAGCGACTTTAGCTTCTCAATAAGAAATAAACTCACTTGAATTGTGATGCAGTAATCCTAATACAGAAGAACTTTCATTTACCACTCATTTTAGAATCTCTGGAGAAGATTACGCTGTTTTTCTTTTAACGTTTGATTACGCCACGTGTGATCAAAGGAGTCAAGTCTGGAGGGCATGCACACTAGTAGATTCGATGGTTATACTTGCTCCTCTGGAGCTTCTCTTCTGTTATGTTCGGTGAATCGGGGCTTTGTTATCCACTAAAATATGTGGCTTGTAAGAGGTACCGAGAAACAAGCAAGCATGTTCAATCATCTCTTCAGACAGCCTTTGTCCATTATGATGTCACCAACACTTTTAGCTTAATGCGAGTATTTCCGTCAGTCCTGATGCCACCTCACACCATAACTCAGAAATCCACTAATGAAATTCTTATTGATATTTTCTTGTTTTACTCATTTCATTGCAATGAACTAGTGTCTGTAATTTGGATGCATTGCTGCACTGTCAAATTTTGTAGGAAATGACACCATTAAAAAATAACTACCGCGTTATCATGGTAGCACAATTCAAATGTCAAGCTACAGTTCTGAGTTTGTGTTGTGCAATCTTTATTTCTCTGCTGCAGATACAAGTAACTTATACGTTGGCTGGCAATTTAGTATCGACTGAACTTAGCTCTAAACGCTGTTTTCTTATTCAGTCGTACAAGAAAAGAGACCTCCTGAGAGAAGAGTCTGGAACATGCTCTAGTCTTTGTAGGGCTGCATAAAGCTTAGAGGCAATACATTGCAAGAGTCCAAATTAAATTTTTCCTTTGGTAATTGTCAGCTCTTCTTTTAAATTTCTTATGATCATTTCTCGTATTCAATCATTACAATAACGTCTTTGAGACATGAAAAAAAAAATAATGTTCGTAGGTTTTCTCTTCCATGTTAAGAATTTCTGAAAAATACTCTAGGTATGCAATGCTGGAAATACCGTAGATTATTTCCTATCCATATACTTTCAACTGCCCCGTTATTCTTAAGCCGCAAGAACTGAAAATTTGAAAATTCGCAGTCTTTCTACTTCACATGCTTTAACTTTGCAAATTATCGCAAATCAAGTCATTGTTTTCTGCCACGACAAGCTTGGACAGTGATGTTCATATTTTGAATACAACATTTGTAATATACATTAAATTATTAGCACTTAATAGAAGAGAGAAAGTTTGACTATTATGGCTCAGTTTAAGCAGTAATGTTTTATATTTGCATCCACAGTGAATCTACCTATGCCAATAAATACTGTATTTATTTTTTTCACTTTCTTTCCCTTTCTGTCTTACAGTACTAATTCCCCCTCTATTCATCTGTTGATATCAATACTACATAGTTTCTCGCTTAATCCGATTAGGGTATTCATCTCCAATGCTTATATATCTAAACTCAGTTATCTTATTCACTGAGTATTCCAAATTTAAGTATTGAAATATATCCCTGACTGACTAAATAGAGATTAGGAAATGTAATATTTTATATGTACTGCACTTTTAGATTTAGAATATTTTGTGAAATATTGACAGTAACATATTTTAAATGAGATCTGATGTGATTTCAGATTACAGCATGATGAATGACAAAAATAATGCTGTAATATTAAAAAGAATGCTCAAACATAACTGTTATTTAAATTGCACATTGTTTGATATTAGATGCTAATTACCTAAGCCAGCGGTTTCCAACTTTTCCTCTCTCTTAATGAGATTTCGCAATATAAAGTACCACTAACAACCATTTTCAGAACAATGACCTCCTCCCTCACACTTAGAACATTCCTGCAATAGAATTAATTACAATGTTATTTTTAAATAATAAAATTAATAGACTGCAAAGAATAAAGTAAGAAAAATATGATGGAACAAAGCCTTATTTCAAATAAATACACTTATATTTTAAACATAAAGCTATTAATGCATCACAGTTGCTTTTAATACCAGTTTTTCTAAAACGTAAATAAAAAAATTAGTGAATTGATGAATTAATTGACTACTGATGAGATCTAAAACTAAGCATTCTTGTAATATTGTTGTGCCAGTGTAAAACATTAAGTCTACAACTATTTTAAAGTGGAAAGAATACACTTTAGCAAGGAATTTTCTGCTTCCTTATCACGCAACCGTGCTGTAGTTTTAAGCATGTCGGCTAGCAGTCGGGAGGTCCATAGTTCAAATTTCAGCAATAGTACTGGTCATTTCTTACGTTTCTGGTTCCGCATAAAACTAATGATTCTACAATGAGGAACCTGAAATAAATTTGGTCATCAACAATTCGTCACTACCTGGACTTGGGGAGTGCCCGTTTCTCCAGTAGTCTTCTTTTAGTGGGAGGTGAAAGGTATTTACTTCTTTTTTTACCTCAAGCTTTCGTGATGGAATTGGAAGCACGCCCGGCTAACAGATGGGAGGTCGACTTAAAGTTCGAACTCCGACGAAAGCATTGTACTGTCTTCATGTTTCCTGTTTTGCACATCTAATGACTCTACAAATTAACACATAACTTAGTGCATACTAAATTTAAAACAAAAATTTAAATTCGAAAACGAAAGTTTCAGTATATTTGTATCCTCGTCAACAAGTACAAATAAAAGGGAACTATTTTTTTGGTCTTAAGTACTGTTGATTTAAAGATCATTACGCATGCCCTTCTTTTTCTAAGAAACTGTATTGTTTAAGAATAGAATACCTTTTTTTAATACGTATTGAACAGCGTCAAATTTTCAGCAACTGTACCTGTTTCATCACTTTTAGAGATATGATAAATTTATAGGGCGTTTGGTTCGCATTTTCATCACCTGTATTAGGTGGCATTACAAAAGGATTTACATTCCACTCACTTTAGACAGTGGTTAGACAAGTTTATTTTTATTATTTTGTGAGGTTTTACTTATTTAATTCTAAAGTTCTAACTTAGAACCCCACGAACACTAACAAGCGAATAATCGCTTAAGTGTGTGAACAAACACGTAAGTCGTAAGAAGGGTTCAATACCCTTTATTTTTCAGAATATTTACAATCAGTTCCTACTTCGAACTTTGCACAGAGTTTCCACTCGGGCTTGAACTTAAATAATAATGAATTTAAATTAAACTAAACTAGCTTAACTAAGCTATCTAAAAGGTATAACCGAAGCTATCAGAAATCTAAATAGTTGGTCCCTAAGTATTAATTTAATCGGCGAAGCCAAGCAAGGGCCTAAGGTATGGCCGAGCATAGTAACTAAGAGAGAACGTAGACAAGGGCAAACGCGAGCTAGTTAGGAAATCAGACTCTCTCTCTAGAAGTCGGTGAAACGTCGACTTAAATAGTACTCTTACTCATTTGCATTTACTAAGTTTCTGAATTTACCGTCTGGCAGGAAATTGCAAACTGAAGTTAGCATAAGATAGAAAAGATACAAAATTTAAAATAACTGTTAATAAACTTAGGCTAAACCTTACAATTTGTTTTAGTAACTTCTTGGTAATTGGGGTCTTTGGCTCTCTAGAAGTCGGTGAAACCTCAACTTAAATAGTTCTCTTACTCATTTGCATTTACTGCGTTTCTGAATTTACCTTCTGGCAGGAAATTGTAAGCTAAAATTAGCATAAGATAGGAAAGATACAAAATTTAAAATAACTGTTAATAAACTTAGGCTAAAGCTTACAATTTGTTTCAGTAACTTTTTGGTAATTGGGGTCTTTGGGTGTTTGGTTTCTAAATGACGCAACGGTAAAGAATATTTCGTACTTCCATTTCATAAAACTTCTTTACATATTACACTTTATTTCACAAGAGATGAGGATGAACTGTCCTGTGAAAGAAAACCCGTATTAAATATCCATTCAGAATTTCTTTTCCTTCTAAGCAAGACTGCTGTTTGGAAGTTTCATATTACAAATCATCTACACATTTACCAAAGTAATAGTTTAATCCTGGCCTCAACTGATTCTTTGAAAATGCTTGACGCAGATGACAAATTTAGTAAGTCTAACATAAGAAAACCTAATGCAAAATAAAAGCATACTCTAGCAGATTTGATTGTAATATAATTGCAAACGCAGCTACTCAATTCATTTGATGATTCACTTAATGTTAAAAATATTATTGGATGCATTTTATACTACTCTCTGTGGCAAAGCGAGAAAGGGATGTTTCTATGTGATGAGTAGTGTTGCGAATGTAGTGTGAATTATGCGAATGAAATCCTCCTTTTTAAACACAAAAACCTCTGTTACGGAGTTATACACAATATATATATATATATATAATATATATATATATATATATATAGATAGATAGATAGATATAGATATAGATATATAAGGAATTGATATTATAAGGTTTGTGGATGTAATAGAACAAATATGATGAAAAAAATGGACAACATTCTAGTTGCCGTGCGAATGCTTTGTTTTTAGTCCGACGTTCGACTAACTAACTGATCTTTGGATTAGAGCCAAAAGGCAAATCAGAGTTATGCTGAGTTGCTCTATTTTGGATAGGAACAAGTAGAAAGTCAAGTAATATAAATGGTCAGGATGGACCTAGTTACAACTAATTACATCGCTTTCGTGTATATTTGGTCAGTGACGTTTACACTAGAATTCCTCGTAACTATTTCTCCTTCATTCGATGACAAATTTAAACGTCCTGAATATTTTGCTATTTTTATTAGCACTCATATAATACTTTGCGTTTTCCTCCATTACGGTTTACGTTTTCAATTACTATAAGTTAGGAACCACTGACCTAACAATGACTAAAGTAATATTAATCTAATGCTGAATATTGGGTATAGTAGTGAAAAATGCATTTATTGTCAAATGAATGCTGTTTCATGCTTACTAATAATCGCATCTTTTAAAATATTAATTGTCGAATAAATGCTATTTCATGGTTACTAATAGTCGAATTTTAGGAATATTGTGGAAATAATGATATAGAGAAAAATGACTCAAATTCTTTTTTCATATGTAATATTTGCGTCAAAAATGCATTATCATGTTACTTATTTGACGACTAATTGAAATGGTCACTTTTTGTTTATTATGATGCAGCTTATAGTTTCAATAGTTTAGCTAATCTCACTTCTACAGTAATTAAAACATTTCATTACATAAAAAATATTAAGGTAGTTTAAAGTTACCATGGAACCTCTCTATTCCTGGGAATGAAAACCCAGTAAGAACATACAGTAATCCTGTATTTCTGGTCATAAAATTCTATCTAATATATTTATTATTCTGCTATTGCTGAAATGTATAATATGATTTTGAAATATCTAATAAAGCTTTGATATGAGTTCTGCGTGGGATACAGCATCATTTTTTTAATCGTCTCAGTATTACAAGATTAAATAGACCAGAAACAGGTACTGATTATATCGTTTATACTGATGTAAAGCTATAATATTTTCTCCTTGCTGTTCAGATTTGAAATTAGTGTGCAGTAGTATCTAAATGTCCAGTACTTCATCTAATAATTCTGCATTTTCAATTAAATATTTCTATAAGTCTATATAATGCATACATTTGACTTATTTTTGCTTTAAATATATTAATTGGGGTCCAACATAGCTAAAACGTCCAATATAGCTAGTTGTTAGCAATATAACTAACACAGGTTTGTTAATGACTGTTGACTGTTGTTTCAGTTGGATTATTTGACCTTCCCCTTCTTCTATAAAACTATTACGCTAAAAAAATTGGAAATATAAATGTATTATCATTAAAAGCCAAAATTAAAATTTTGAAAATATTTGACGAAAACAGAATTGTCAAAAAAACTGGAATATTCTTCTATCAATACTAAAAACAAATGTTATCGAAAGACAAAAATGAAAAAAGAAGAGCCACAGCTTGTAAATAACCCATTTGAAAGAAGTTGCTTGTTAAAGGCGAAAAAATTAGAATATATTTTGCTGAATTTCACTTATTTCTGCCAATAAGTATTCCGATGAACAGTGTTGATTGGAAAGGTAAAACAAATAATTCCTAATGAATTTGAAGGAAAATGATTTTTAAAAAAAGTTAAAATAATAAATACTTAAATTGGGGGAAATAATATCATGCTATTTCTTAAAAGATAATTTTAAAATGTCTCATTTGCGTCTGTTGAAATTTATTTCATGAATTTATTTAAATAGTCAGCTGATAGACATTTATCGCATCACTATTTTACTTGTCTCCAAAACCTGATAAGCAGAAAAGATGCAACAAAGGGAATGCACCAATTGACCTTTGTGATTTTTCTATGAGTACATTATATTATAGTCATAGAAATTATATATAGTCATTATAGTCATAGAAGCATTATACATTATAGTCATAGAAAAATCACATAAGTAAGGAATTTTCAAAAGTATTAAAACCTTCAAAGTATGGTATAGAGAGAATAACAAAACGTGGATGCAATATATTTAGAAAATGCATAAAGAGAATCAATAAAAGGATAAGAAAGCAAAATTACAACATTTTTTATGTATGAAATGTTGTAAAAATTTAAAACTTTAAAATGAATATGATTCCTGAATTTTACAATTTTGGATTTGAATTTCATAAATTTGTAAATGAAATATTTTAGTTTTTGTAAGAAATGGATAATATTTTAAACAAACTAAAAGAAGGATAACTGAATTAAATTTTTGCAATATATAGTTTAGCAATACCTTGAAATCTATAGCTAAATTATATGTTACTTATCATATACTAAAATTTTCTTATATATATTTTTATTCATGTATCTTTTTGAAGACATGTAAATGAAGTGTTACTGTAGTATATACATTAAAGTATGACATTAATAAAGCGTAAAATATGCTTTTATTTTTTTTAATTTTATTAAATTTATTGCATCATTTAAATTTTTTAAAAAGAGAAAATAAAAATTACTTTTCTCAAAGTGATTTTTTAGAACGAGCTATTAAAAGAAACTAAAAGTTACAACTTCCCCAATTATTCCTAAACAAAATCTGAAACGCAAACGGGAATTAGAATATTAACACTTCGTTCTGAGAAAAATGCCTCTTGAAAAGTATATTTCATTCAAGGCAGCAGAAATTTAATGGAGAGTTTCGATGCATGAAATTGCTTTTCGAACTTTATACTTCTTTAATAATCTACAAAGTTTCGGCTGATGTAAAATCTGTTATGATTCCAGAGTCCTGGTATTATGGAGTGAATATTTCTTTTAAAATTTATCTTTTTGCCCCATGTAATATTTTTTTACTGCTTTCAAACGGATAACTTCTGTTATTGAAACTGTCGGAAAAGGTAAATAAATACCAAAATGCGGTGAAAAGAAATTTCATAAAATCGATTTTTGCCCATATTTTTAGTCCAGCGTGTCACATTTTTAAACAATAAATAGGCTTCAAGAGTACATATGCTGCCTAACAGAAGAACTCTATACTATGATGGAAATTCGTCATATAATATGTATATAGTGATGGGCAGTGCAGCCGTAATTCGTATTAGTTTCAAGAAATCATTAGTTATTTTTAGGCAGTCATCAAAAAATGAATCAGTGTTTAAAGTCAACAAGGAAGTCGTAACTGGTTTCAGTTCTGAAGAATAAAGCTCATCACTAAGTCCATTTTTATCTTGAAAATTGTCCTTGTTTAAAAAATCAGGACCTTTCCACCACAGCTTGTTAGATCCAAGAGTTGTAGCATCTCATCCTCTGGAAATGATGTCGGCTGGGTTCATTTCTGAAGACACATGTCCCACTGTAGTTAAAAGTAAGTTGTTGAATTTGTGTGACTTTATTACTCACAAAGGTTTTCAAACGATGTGGTGATGTATTTATCCAGGCTAAAGCAATGCTTAAATCTGACCAGAGCTTAACGTCATCAATTTTGAGTTTCAAAGCTTCTAAAACCTTTTCATAAGTTTGGACAGGAGTAGACATGCTGATAGTTCTAATCTAGGAATAGTCACGATCTTAATTGGAGCTACACGAGATTTGCTACAAAGAAGTTTATTACAATATTCGCCAGGGCTTGTAATGCTTTGAAGATGTATCACTGCACCAAATGCCTTTTCGGAGGCATCCACAAATTCTTGTAAAATGAATATTGAATAAGTCTCTTTTAAGATGCATCGAGGTACTTGAATATTGTCTAGACTATGAAGAGTTTTAATGAATAAATTCCATTCATTGGTAATAGGTGATGATTGGGTGTTCCGCTCAATCTAGCTTAAGAAACCAAAGTGCTTGCATTAATATCTTTGACTTGCTAATAATAGGACCAAGAAGGCCTAAAGGATCATATAATCGCGCTATTTGAGATAAAACATCTCTTTTCGTAACATCAGGCTTTTCATTAACAGTAACTTAATAGTGAAATGTATCCTTCTTATTATTCCACAACATGCCTAACGTCTTCACAGTTGTATTACTATAACGATCAAATGAAAAATTCTGTAAATCAGAGTTCTGCGAATCAAAACTGGTACACCACTTGTGTGGCTTCCTTCCTCCTCTTTGGAGCAATTCTGTCAGATCTTGCTGGAGCTTGATGCATTCCTTCAAATTCGAAGATCCAGTAAGACAGTCGTCTACATAGAAATCTTCCAAGACCACTTTCGATACTACAGGAATATATTTTTCTTCATCTTTCGCTAACTGTTGAAGAGTCCTTTGTGCCAAATATGGAGCACATGCTGTGCCATAAGTTACCATTTTAAGTCTGTATATTTCTATAGGCTTATCTTCATCTTCTTTCCAAAGTATTTTTTGATATTTGGTCTGCGATGGCAATATTTCAGTTTGCCAAAACATCTTCTCGATATCGGCAGTAAATGCATAAATGTGTTTTCTAAACCGTATCTTGATGGAAAAATGTTCATCTTGAACTATTCCACCTTTACATAATATGTTGTTCAATGAACAACCATTAGTAGCTTCGGGACTCGCGTCGAGCACGACGCGTAACTTTGTTGTTTTACTATCAGGTTTCAGCACGCCATGATAAGGAAGAAAATATCCTCCTTCAGTTTCAGAATAGTCTTCCATCTCTTCCATATGATTTAATAATTCATATTCCCTTAAAAATGAAACATAAAGTTCTTTCATTACAGAATCACTTGACAAACGTTTCTACAATTGATTCAGTCTTTTTCAGCGATTTCTTTTGAATCCCCGAATCGTATGTTTTCATCAATATCTGGCTTGAACGGCATTTTAACCATATATCTTCCATCCGCATGTCGGTAAAATGAGTTTTTAAAATGTTCATTGCAGTAATTTAATTCAGAATAAACTGTAGGTTTAGTTTCACTTAGTTCTTCAACTTCCCAAAATGATTTTACTAAGTTATTTAACGAATTAATATCTGTTGACAAAAAACAGTAATTTAAGTCATAATTTTTTACATTTGGAATTCTAATGCTTCTAGAAACTAAAAAGCCGAAGCAGCTGTTTTGAAGAATTAACTCATTATCTTCTAAACGTATTTTATCTGCTTTTGAAAATTCAAAAAATAATTCCTCTCCTAAAAATAAGTCTACCTTTTTTGCCTTGAAAAATTCGTCATCAGCTAACTTTATTCCCTTCGGAATATTTACTTACGAAATATCAATAGATTTCGATAGTGTCATGTCAGCTATTTTGAGAACAACTAATAACTCTATTTCCCTTCATTTTTTTTCTAAATTCGATAAACGCGTCTTTATTTGCGATTTAACATTCAAACTAGTGTTACCTATTCCACTAATTGGAAGAAATGCTCGTTCTTTTTCTATTCCTAATGAGTTTATAATACCAACAGTACAAAAATTAGAAGTCGAAGCTGAATCAAGCATGGCTCTAAAAGGAATTCGATCATCCTAACATCGCGAAGATAAATAATTGCTGTATTTATTAACACAAATTTAGACTTATTTGCAGCTGTCATCAAAGTTGTGTGTGTGGGAGAGGGGCAGTCTTCTTTCACATTTACTGACGAAATGTTCAAGGTCAATTCTTTTCTTTCGATGATTCATTCTGTTTTTCGTCATCTTTATGCAACAGCGTATGATGTGTGTGTTTTTTACAGACATAACAACTGAGTTTAGCTTTACACTGCGATAAGAAGTGTGATGGAGAAGGACATTTAATGCGTAGTTTATACTCTTTAACAAAATCATACCGCTCAGAAACAGAAATGCTCTTAAATTTCGAACAATGATAAATTGGATGTGATTCTTTACACATAATACATTTTCGAAAAGGGTTTGTTTTATTTACCTAAGATTTTGAATTTCTAGAGCGACTTAATTGATTTGATACTTTAGTAGCATAGTAACGTAATTTGATACTTTAATAGCATACTTTTGTTTAATTCTTCAAGAATGCGAATTCTTTCTTCGAGAAATTATAAAATTTCATCAATTTTGGAAATTTCATTTGATTTTACGTTTAGTTCAAATGCTTTTTCTAGATTCTATATCTAATTTATGCAATAAAATATTACATCAGATAAATTATTTCTATCAAATTCTAAGATTTAAAGACCTCACACATCTTTTAACATTATCTAGTAGTGATCTCAACTGGGAAGATGAGACATTTATTTTTTCAAAGTTCAACAAATCGTTAATAAAGGCATCAACTACTGCTCTTTTGTTTTTATATCTGCTTTCAAGTGCCGAAAATAGCGACTCAAATGTATCCTGACATGATTCTAACATTTTTGCTTCACCTTTAAGTGATGCTTTCAAATAAAACAGTTTCTCAGTATCATTTAAATCATTATTATTGCCAATCATAGATATAAATTGCACTTTAAAATTCTTAAAATCGTCACATTTACCATAACATTGAGGAAGAGGTAAATCACGCAGCTTAAAATTTGATTTAGAAACGATTTTGGTTTCAAATTTATTTTTATTATTTGTTTCACAATTAGAAAAAAAAATTCTAAATCTTTCTTCGAACTCTTCGATTTTTTCTTCCAATTCTTGTGTAAGGCCTTAGATCATCTTTCAAATCAATTTCCTCTGGCAAATTGGTGTATTCCATTATGAGTTGTTTAACCCGAGATTTTAATTCCAATGAAGCATTCAATTTAGTTTTCATAATAACATTATGGTTGAGTTTATTCTCCTCCATTTTATATTCATCAAGGAATTTTATCAAAGTTCCGAGTTTCGTTTTCACTACGCCGCGTTGGCGATTCAATGAAATAATATTAGTAGTCATATTCTTCTCCGGCTCTACGTACCTAAGTGTTCATGCCGAAAATAGCTCAAACTTATTTAATGAAACTTAACTTCAGTAAATGGACTGTAATATTAACAATAACAAATTTATTTTAACAAAAACAACATTATTGAATACTAGCACATGCATGTGCTTATAACTACCTATTGTGTCATGAATTCTGTGTCGCAAAATTCAAGTGTTTTTTATCATTTAAGTAATCAATTTTATTTGTATTTGTATTTGATTTTTTAAAATTTGAAATTTTTGAAGAGCGTAATGAATATTTGTAAAGAGTGTATTTAAAATCTTTAGGCAATTATTTTTCCTTCAACGGTTCAATTTTCTAACGAAGAAAGGGGAGCGTCTTTTAACGGAAATAACATCTGTGAGAATAGCCTTTTAAGATGACAGTTGGAACTGAGGGTAGTATATCGTTGTTTCCCTTGTCTTTTGTTACGAAGCAGTAAAAGCGTATACCGTAATGGGTTCCCCGCAATTCGCCTACATTTTAGCTGTGTGAATATTGCCTTGCTTATAGTTTCGGAAGAAAGGGAAAGATTGTAAATTGGATCTTGAAGGGGCAGTTTTTGTTGTTTCTCTTTAAATTTTTCGCTTGTTAGCAAGGGGGGTCGAATTTTCAGTTTCCAGTTTTCGCAGGTGCTACTGTAGACAATGACTTTATTTTGATTCGTTTGTGGGTTTGAATTTGTCTTGTTGAATTATGGTGAAAAGTCCCGGATTGGAAAGAATTTAATTTTATGTGTAACATTTGGACCAGTAATATTTAATGGGTGGAGAAACCGAATTTTCCTCGGTTGTTGCGCGAGTTTAAAAGGCAGAGTTTTGGAGTGAGTTTTTGAGTTTGAATACAGAGAAAAGAATTAGCAGAGAGGGCTTTTGGCCCTGTGGCCGAGCTTTTACCCTTGCGGGTGGCTCGCGCTTGCTTTCCTGCGCCGGAAGGACCGATTCAAGTTTTGAAGATGCGATGAACTGAGAATGTTCCGGAAATGCGAGATGTAGAGCTCTTAGAACGATCTTTTCCGAGCCCTCTTCGAGAGGTTTTTTTCCTTCGAAATGGAGGTTTTCTGCCGGTTCTGGTTGGAAATCGGGTTTCTGGTTCTACAAGAGGTCATTTTTCTTGAACTTTATTTTGGAGCTGATTACCTACGACCAGTTCAATGGCGGAATTCCTCTGCAGCCTATAGCTTCCTATGATGACGTCACCTATAGCTTCTTATGATGATGGATTCCGGTAGTTCAACTGTGAGTTATATTATATTTTCTTTGGTAGTTGTCTTAATTAAATCTTGCGTAACGGGTAAAAAATGCATTAGATAATAGATAAAATTATGTGTCTTGGAAGAATTTAAAGTTATTGTCAAAAGTATGAAATTTATGTTAATTGTAATTTCTATATTAGTTTGTGTGAAATCCAGTTTAAATGATTCATTTAATGTTCTAGTTATTCTAAGTAATCGTTATTATGTGAAACTACAAAATTTTATCTTGATAAATGACTCTCGAAGAAATTTTATGTAGAATATTTATTGCATTTGTATGTAAGGGTAGTCTGGCCAACTCTCCCATAAATTTATCCTAGATATTAATAAATGAGTTTGATTTTATGTTATTACTTGCGTTGGTTTTTATTGTGTAAGTAGCTGGTCTGTTCAGTCACTCCATTTGTTTGAGCCGTGAGGCTTTTAAGAAACATGGAGATTTTGCTTGGGTTAAGGAAAAATGTTTATGCATTTTAGGGTACTCACAACGCTCCCTGTTTTTAGCAAATATGTACTAACCACTTATTAATGATTCTTTGAATGTGTGTTTTAGATGCCAGGAAAGTTAGAACTAATGCTTGATTTTTAGTAATGGAACTGATTGATTGGTACTTGAATATTTCTTCTCTGGTGCTTATGAAGTTTTGATTTAATGAATATGAACTTGTTATTCTTGACTTAATTTGAAAAAAATGAGTGAAATTTTAGAAATGTTTTAGTTGAGATAGTATTTTATTCTACCGAGTACCAGTGAAGATTTATTCCTTTTGTGTTTTTAGGTTAATATTTAGTAAGATGATTTGCTTTATTTTTGTGTCAGTTAAGTGATTTTAAGAAAAAGTTATATTTAATATTATTTTGAGTCAGATCAATCAGTCAGTTCCTTCCTTAGCTTTCTAACTAATTCATTTTAGTAAGTTATTTAGTTTACTTTGTGACAGCACTAGAAGAGGTTCAGTATGAGTTAAATTCAAAAAAAAAAAATGAATAGAAAACCCGTAAAGTTTTAACCTCCTGAACGTACCTATGTAACTTAGCTAAAAGCGAACAACCATATGCTCTTACACTAAAACAATCTGCATACATACTAATCAGCAAAAAATGAAATAACTTTAGGGTTACACTAAAAGCCAAACTGTGCTTGGCTTGAAACAATGCTACCAAGCAATACTCTTTCAGACACCAAACAATAACTGCGAGGAATATGATGTTTAATAAATAAAGTTAAAAAGCTAAAATATTTATAATAAACAGAGAAAAAAGTTGTGTAAGTCATCTTACTAATGGAATTATACATTGGTATAATGTTATTGGAAAAAACATTATACCAATGTATAGTTCCCTTAATGACTTAAAAAAGCATCAATTTTAACACATAACACTGTATCGAGAATTCTATGCATATGTTGCTTGTAAAACTTTTGTGACTTTCCTGTTGAAATTTTAGGGGACTTAAACCCCCCAAAAGGAACATTTGATAATGAAATTAAACAAAAGAAAATTATGCTAGCTGATGTTATGTTAGTGTTATGTTATGTTAAATTATGTTACAATCCAAGAGCAAGTCAGTAAATCGCGAGCACAGCGAAAGCGTAAAAGATCTTAACAAACTGTCAAGTGGACGTTAAAAATCTGATTCTTACTGTTGCGAAAAATTCGGCGGTTGCGCCTGTATGTAAGCTTTCCGGCATAGCACTAGGGCTGCCATAAAATAGTGTATGGTAGGGTTGCCAGATTGGCGACTTTATCGCCCATTTGGCGACCAAATAGGCGATATCCCATGGTCCAATCGGGAAGCTTCTAGAATAACTTCCTGTCGAGATATTTCTCGAAACGTGTGGAACTTAAAGAAAAGCTACATAAACCCTTGCGTTTCTGAGAGCAGGCAGATTGCTAGTTGTGAAGTAGTGTGATTAAGAGTGTGATTAGTTGTTGCGAGTAGTTGGGATTATTGTGAGAATAGCTGCTAAGCTACGCGAGAGTTTTGTGAACGGAAAGCAATCGAGATAGTGCTTTGCCGTGAAGCTATCTTTACAGTATAGCTTGACAGTGTATTGGTGATTGTTCCACGGTGTTTTATTATAAGTTTAGTGTTGCCTTGAAGCTACCTTTACAGTTACAGCCTGAAGCTGTGTTGCTGATTGTTTCAGCGTATTTATTGTAGATTTTCGACGCTTTTAAAGGTGATTTTGGATCTGTGCTGTAAATAGTGATTCTTGTAAATAAATTGTGCTTTTTATTGTTCTGCATCATGTTTTCATCGGATACTCTCAAATCCACGAACCCGTATAACGCAACATTACCTTCTATTTTTCGGGGGGATGGAATTTAATATGAGAGGTTTTGAAGAATTATTTCAAGTTTGTAAAACAGATAACTGCTTCTGGAGTCAACATAAACTCGTCTAACTTTCAACAACTTTCTTTACTCAATACTTTTCAGTGAGAGGAAGTAACTAACATTAATTTACTAAAAGAAGCAATAGAATATAAGCAGCTTCTGACACTTAATTATGGTGTTGCTAATAGACGAATAATAAGTGAAGATAAAATCGTAGTACGGCATATCCTTCTTGAATGTACGGACGATCCTATTGAAGAAAACAAAACCTGATAATCTGAAGCAAAAATAGCTTTGTAAGACATGAATAATATTCCTTAATTTCTCGAGGTTCCAGGTAGTATAGAAATAGTTTTAGAACCTTTATGTACTGAAGAGAACTTACATGGAGCGAAGGGATAAGAATACACTCGTTTTGAGACCTTCTGAAATATATTAAATATATTTCATGCAAAACATTCCAAGCATGCTTTCTCATTATGTTATTTTATGCAGACTAAAAAAGATGTGCAAAATTATTTGAATTTACATATTTAAAAATTAATGAATTACTCTTCTATTCTTTCGAAATTCGTCGCCTAGACGAGAAAGTTCTTAGTGATTCTGACTGCCATAACGAAGAGCTCGGGTTCGAATCCCAGAGAAGGCATTAATGTAAATTGTCTGTCCCTTCATGTCTCTTCATGGGAGGCAACGGTGATCCACCTATTAGGTGCCTCTACCGCTTTCGGCCTTAGTAGTTAACAACGCCAATAACGGTATTGGTTACTACTAGCAAACATAAAACCGAAGTGTAAAAAAAATTATTATTCATTTCTTAATTATTATGAATAGTGTTCTAATAACATTACAATTAGCAGAGAGAAGAAAAGTGCTCTTATTTTTCTATCACTTCAAACTTGCAGACAGAAAGTATAGATCAGCTAGCCGCAAATAAACAAACAAAATGTTCTTGCGCCTGCGTGAGGAAGTCTCAGTTCTTTAACCTCAGAGCCATCACCATCACCTGACGAGATCAAATAGATACTTAGCCATGAATCTCGATAAAAGTGACTATCTCAGAAAAAGCGTAAGAGGGGAATTCTGTATTGTTGCCTCTATCCGTTTTGTCCATGCCCTTACTTTTTCCTTTGCATCTATATAAAATTGTTATTAATAGAAAATTATTAATAGTACTGGCTTTAAGATACTAATATGTAATAATATCATAAAACTGGTATTACTAATAGTTTGAAATTAATAATCATTTAATGTCGATATTAAATGAAGTCATTCTTCGATCTACATTTGTTATCTGTATCTAAAAATTTAAAAATGATTGTTATTCGTAATTTAATGTTTTTTAAACGCAATATGAGTTTAAGACAAATTACCAGATTTATGAAAATTATAATTTGTAATAAACATCAGAATTTTGATTAGACATAGTTGTTAAACATTGAAGTTGAAGTTGTTACATTGAAGTTGTTAAACATAAGAGAGAAATCAGTATTGAATAAAAATATTATTATTATTTTTCTATCATTTTTCGATGATCTTGATAGGAAAAAAGGAAACAAAAATTCTAGACGATACAAATTTTAACGCTTAAGTCAGTTTTGATATTTACAAAAAAAAACAATAACTACAAAACACAGTTCAAGATTTTTTTCTCGGTTCGAAACACAGGTTTATTGCATTCAAGCAAAAATACAACAAAAGATACTATTTTGGCAGACACAATGGAACGCTTCATTTTAAGTAAGAAACCAAAAATTAACATTTGTTTCCTTTACTCCTTTTAATTAATCACTCTGACTTTTCCTGAGGGAGTAATATAAGAGTAATGATCATGAAGTATGAGTTCAGTTGGCAAAATAAGCAGGTCCATCGATCAAGGACTAAAAATTTCTACTATTATTATTAGTATTTATTAAAAGTACAATGAGTTTCGATTATAAATTCCTCATTTCATTAAATATTTCTGAATGATGTGTATAAGTAGTCTGGTAACGGTATAGTTTTTACTTTTAGGTTTTAATTTAATAATGTTTTGTTATAAAAGAGTTTAATATTGGCTTCGATAGATTTGGAGCTTTATTATACATGAATTATTTATAAAAGTAACGAAGATATTTCTAAGTTATAAATAAATTAAATAAAGCAAATTGTTTCACAAATTCAAAAATAATACAAATTATAAAATTCAGAGAAATGGGATTAGAAAAAAATTAATAATTAATTGATTGTTCATTAACTACTTGATAACAATTGAACCAATGAATACGAAAGATGTAGCTGCGCATAGAAAACAAAAAATTCCTTAAAGTTACTGTAAACTAAAATGACAGGTTTACGTTACATGCATTAGTATTAACACTCTTATTTAAACAACCAACAGCACCGAAATTCTATTTATTTAACCATATCTTTGAAGCTTCAATTAGGAAAAGTTCGATGATTTCAAATAGATTTCTGGGTTATTTCACATTTTATTAAGCAGAAATAGTAACTGAGTTGTAGCCTTTATCTCAGAAAATACTCAGCCTGAAATCAGAGAAGCTGGAAAAAGAAAAGAATCATATAATGATTATATCTAAATAAAAAAAAAATCTGAAAGATTTCAGATTTTAAATTACGTCCAAAGGCACGTTTTTTTAACGTTTCGTGTGCTACCTTTTTTTTTTATTAAATATCATGTACTACGTACTCAAACCATAAAATTCAGTTCAAAATCAATACCGCAAAATCATTTTAAAATGAACATATCTTTAGAATTTCCGTAAGTCTCGTGCGCTGGAGATAAAAATGTTTTTTTTTTCCGTACAGTGTTGCCATTGCTCGCTTTGAAATCATTTAGTTTGTTAATCAGAAATTCGTTGAAATGTTACAAAACATAAAATCGATAATAAAGCAAATTTCAAATTCAAAATTAGGGCTTCCAGATGCCCATATTCGCAGTAGGATTACGTCATTCAAAATTCGATGGCTCTAGGTTTTATCACAATGCGAGAAACATGCATACATTTATGCAGATTTTTCATTTTTTAAACTTTAATGCAGAGCAATAACATTTAGTGGCAACAATTTGAAAAGTGAATCGGGCATTCAGAGTGAATCAACGCAAAATCGCAAAACGAAAGTAATAGTCCTTCGGGACTAAATCCCTTTGGACTAAAAATATTTATGTTTGTATAAGACTTAATCGACTCACTTGATCAGTCATTTATGTGCGTAAATAATCGCTTGGGATTCAGTATAAATAACAAATAACTAGCGTTAGCTCTTATTCTCATCCTACATTAATAACTATAAACTTATTTGTATATTATTTAGCAATATAGTTATTAAATATTTTCCTGTGCAAGGAAACGCTTTCATTGTTTTCTATAATAGCTATTTGATTCGAGTGTTAAACATTCCATTGAATAGAAAGATAGAAATATGCTCTTCGATGAATTAAATATGCATTGCAAACATTTTATCGATCATTAAGCATTATACTTTTAGTAATCTGATACTTTAAAATTATCGTTTCAATGTTTATAGCAAACAAGCAGCGAGTTTCTATTCGTTTACTCATTACCATGAAGTATAAGCATATTGTTGTAATTTATGTTTATGTAAATATTTATGTTTCTTTCTCGTTTAAATGTTTTTTAACTTATTGGTATTATTTGTACATGCTTTTGCTTACTTATTGTTATTTTTTTATTCGCATTATGCATCATTCTTTGGTAATTTTATGCTTTTTCTCCTGTATTTTTACGAAACAATTAATTGGTTCCTGTTTCATGGATTTTTATGTGTTTTAAAAGCTATAATGTTTTGTAATATTTTGATTCTCAGGAACGATTTAGAACTCCAAAAATTGTTAAAGTGAAGACATTCATGGTTAAAATCTAACGCGTTTCGTCGATAAATTTTAATTGCTAAGCTGACAACATTTAGAAACGCCTCATTAATCTGACATTTTAGAAACTTCCAGAAAGCATATTTTTCAGACCTTAGGGCAAAATTTTCTACAATATTTAATGGTTTTATTTCGCGCCTTTTCTGCTATGATTTAAACAGGAAACTAGTAGAAAACTAGTAGAAGTTCTTCATTTGAGTGTTATTCTGCATAGATTCTCCACATCCTTCATATTCAATCCATTTTTTATATTAGTTTGGGCTACATACATATAATTGTTACGCTATGTGGGCCTTAATATAATGTAAAAGATCTCACGAATTTTTTGTATTATATACTTTTTATGCTCATAAATTTTTTATACAAAAATAAACATTAGCGTATAATTCTTTTTACAATTAATGTGATTTTGACACTGGAACAAATCTTTCACCAAATCTGACAAATGAGGTTTTCTATTTCCTACGTGCTGTTTTTAATGCATCATCAAGGGAAGAATCAGTAATTCAATTTCTATAAGCTCTTCGCATATTTCATTTCAGAAAGATATGAAATGAGAAAAACTAAGCGACCTTTGCCCACATTCTTTAATGTCTTGTATTTTTAAGTTAGTTTCTTTTAAATTGAGCTTCTTGATACACGCAGTTAAATAGGTGCGGCTCTTACGAATATTATTACTTTTTCTTATTTTTGAATTAAACTGATTTAAATAAAAATGATTTTAATCCATGATGTATCTAATTAAAAACATTAAACATTTTTACAGAATTATGTTATATATTTTTTCACTTTTCAAATATGCAGTAAGTATATAACGTTCCCATACTAGTCTAAATCTATACTTGTGTGGTATTTTATAAAATGTTTTTATAAAACATTCTATAATCTCTAAAGCATTATTCTCCTGGGTCATTTCTGTTCATATTTTGTACTGATAAATGATATTAAACTTCAATAAAGCCTTTCTGCGCGACAGCCAAAATCTAAACCCTTTCAAACACTTTTTTTTTTGTAATTTTGATTTTAATTTATATGTGTAATAAAAAGAAAAAGAATAACTGTACTGCCTTAACTATTTGTTTCTCACATTATAATCTACAATCATTATCTTTTCACCTTTTTAAAGAAACGGTAATTTGGCTTCAATTGAAACATTCTTTTACGCTTAGGTGCTCTGAATTTATTGTACTTGATCGTTTCTTTTAATATAGCCTCAAAAAATGAACCACGCTGAATAAAAAATTCAATTCCACATTTCTGTCGTCCTGACTGAAATTTGTTTTCGCATCGTCAGTAATTAGAACTTCCAAATAAATGCTAAAAACGAAATATGCAGTTCAGTCATAAGAAAAGCTAGATTTAAATACAACTCTTTTCGAAACTGGGATGCGAAATCCAAATTATTTAAATTCGAATACTAATTTAAACTTTCTAATATTTAAGATTACAAAGTGTGCTCATTAAAAATAAGCAATGTCGATAACATAAATTACATTTCAGTATTGAAATATATTAATTCAAGAATGATGGTAGAATTTCTTTCCTCATAGGTAGGCAAAATTCAACGTTAGACTGATACTGATTTATGGCAAAGATATATCTGGGCATTTGAAAAGAATCCCCTTCTTAGAGGAGCAGTGATATTACACCCATTCTACTAAAATTCCATTATTAAAATGAAAGAAAGAAAGAAAGAATAAAAAGAAAAAATAGCAAACTTTTAGTTTCATATAGTCACCAAAATAGAAAGAAATAGATCAAAATTATAAGATAAGTTCTTCTTTTATATTTTTATTCAAAAGATGCTGTTAGAATTCCTGGCTATTTTTTATATTTATGCATTTTTATATCCTGAGTTTAAATGACTTACTTTCAGAAAAAAAGGAATATATTTGCTGCTTAATAAAATGATTTGATCCTGATTCTTCTGAATAGCTCAGCACTTTTATATAAATCCAGAGTTATTCTAGAATTAAATCTTTTTTAACTTCAGAAATAAACACTTTATTTCATCTATGATGAGACCATGATTTATTACTCAAATTTTCCGAAGTTATGTGAAGTGCCGTAAGCTTTATTTTGTTTTCAAAGCGTTTGCATTCGTGTGGGACTTACCGAATTCGAATATCCCCCAACTTGCTTTTAAAGACGGCTAAACTGATTTGTCTTCCATTGAAAAGCTCATATGAAATCGAATTTGAAAGTACTTTGTGCAATGAAACTTAAAATATGTATTTGCATTCCAATGATTTTAATTTTAATTTGACTCATAAAGGATTTAATGCCAAATCATTTTCGCTGTCAATCAGCATCAATAATAATAATAATACGTTAAGTTAAAAGTAAGTATTAAGATAAAAACCAAAACATTAAATATTATGAAAACTGCAGTTCATAAATTTAATTATTTGATTAAATGTTAATTTTGAGTGTTAAATTGTAATTCACGAATTTTATAAGGTTTTTAGTTATGTTGCTAAATTAAGTATCACTTTATTTTAGAGCAAAAAATGTTAAGCTTGTTGTTATCAATTACTAAAAAATTACGCAATGGAATTTTAAAATTCTGTAAGATTGCTCAATGTAGCAGAAGTGGTAATATGGATACCATTCTTGCAGTTTCTAAAAGGCAATAACTTTTACAAAGCTTTTACTTCATATTATATCAAAATTATCTTATTCAGTTAATCACATAATTAAATTCATCTTATGATGTTAACATACGAGCCCGGAAAATGTTTAACACTTTCAAGAAAATTTAAACTACATACATTTGTCTCTTTAAATTGAAATTTAATAAAAAAAACCTCTTCATTTTTATGTTCGTAGCCACAGCCTAAGAAGCAGACATTTTTTTCCTTTATTTTATGGTTTCTGATATCCAAAAAGCATCAACATTTTACGTAAACTTCTTTTTGGGACTCGCTGAACATAAATAAAACTTCAATCATGAAGTAATACGTTAAAACGCCCTGTCTTTAGAATTCCTTTTTGCAGACAACTTCTTAAGTATCACTTTTCTTCCCGCCAATATTAATCAAAGATTCATGAAAATTTTAAAAAGATCGAAATTTCATTTACTTTGCATTTTCGCATTAAATTTCAGCTTTAGGTACTTAAAGAACTCTCTTCTTGCACAGAATTTTAGCTCGCTTAAAAATTGTTCTTGAATATGCTAAGTGCTTGATGAATAAACTTTATCTCGGCGTTAAATCTTCTTAACCAACAAACATCTCCGGTGGTAGTGAAAGGAGTCGATAATGAATTATTAAGCAAAGCGGAAAATCTTCTAGAAAACAAGCAGGAAGACTTTGAAATCAAAGATTACCTTAAGTCGCAAGATCTGAAGCGATGTTATCTCTGATAGAATATTCTTTTAAAGAAGTTCTGCGATGGAAGATACGGCAGGTATAATTTGGAGTTTTAATTTTCATACTGAATGTTGATCATGATGAGGTGAGTTTTGATTCTTAAGGAAACTCATTTAAGCATAAATGAATATTTTTGGAAAGATATAATCTAGGCTTTTTTCTGCTTTTTCGTTCAAATTCTCATTATTAAAGCATTACTTTCCATTGATTTTACCTTTTTTTTTTTTTACTCAAAACTTTTAAGTAGTTAGTTTATTGCTGTTATTGTCGTCGTGTCTATGATAAAGCCTATTCAGATAGTGCCACAGGCGAAGATGATACTCAATCTGAAAAAACAAAACAAAGAAACGGAAGCAATCTGCAAAATGTTATCATCGTAGAGGATGATAACATTTTATTGGTACCATAATAGTTTAATATATGCAATATAGATGTAAAATAGATTCCTTTTAAAAAGTTACTTCAAATTTCGTTTACAATAAATTTTAAGCAGATAATGCATAATGCTATAGGTAGTTATTTCTCAAAAGCGATATATCCGAAAGCAATGAAAGTTCATAAATAAAACCTTTTGGCCCAAATTCTTAATGACAGTTAATTCTCAATAATCGTCAAAAGCATAAGATTAAAACAGTTATTTATTACGGAATTAAAATACCTGATTTTTACTTTCTCGTAAAGCAATGGAAGTGCTGTCATCGCCAAAAATTTCGGATATCATATTTTAACAAAAATATGCATTTTGACCGCTCTCGAATCCCCGATGTTTTTGCACGTATGAACAGAACATCAAATACATTGCGTTCGAATCCATTTGAACGATGTTTTTGCATGACATCTGTATGTATGACAGAATAAAGGACTCTGTTTTCCGAAACGGTTTGTAAAATGAATTTAAAATGGATTCAGAAGAGAATTTTTTCTTGTCTGTACGTACGTACGTATGTATCTCACAGAGTTTAAAAACGAGTAGCTGTAGAGCGTTGAAATTTTGTTTATGGGACTGCTAAAACATGTAATTATGCAACTCCATTTGTCGTTGCAATCGGCAGCACGAAACCTATGTAAATATATATATATATATATATATATACCCACTTTCTTACTCGGATCCATGAGCTCAATTGTTTCAGTTTTTATTCTTATTCCTTATTTTTTATGTGTTGAGAAATTATGCCTTTTTTGCTTTAAAAGTGATTGAATTATGTTGTGTTCATGTTCTGGTTAAGGTTTTTATATCTTTAGTTAATCTTCATACAACAGTTGTAGAGTGATCAACAATTTAAAAGTTATTTAAATAGTATTAAGCCCAATGAGGCCGCCATTTGTTTACATTTAAAACTCTCAGTAGAATAGTAAATTAAGTTAGTTTTTGCTCCAACTTCGGGTGTCTGGTTGCCGAGGAGAATCAAAAGTAAACTTTCAATTTTGTGCACTAAAAAATCTATCTTCCTGCACGCTGGCCGAACTGCTTGTTTTTGCGTAGAAACTATAATTTTAAAAATTGTTATTTTACTTAGTTTTAACTGCATTTGGTGTTTTAATTTGTTCTGTATTTTACAATTTTTAACAAAGAGGTTTTGAGTTTTTATGTATTTTTGCCTTACCGCGAATTGAGACCTGAATTAATTAAATAAGAGATACCTCTAATGAAATTCGAAAAAAATAATTTTATATGAAATGCAGCAAAAAATATCCATAATTTAATAGGCCGTCCAAGGAAGTGGTGGTGTCCACATCAGATTTTTATATTTCACACCAAAGCATGAAGTCTGATGTTTTATGAAAACATATTTTTCTAAATGAAATATTTTTTTTTTAACACACTCTGCCATTAACCCATGTATAGCCATGTATCTATCGAATTTAAACTCAGTAAATGCTGGGCCCGGGCGGCCGGGTAAGAGTGCATTCCCGGGGCCATTTTTTCTTTTTTTGGTCTGTTCGAATGCCCACCGGACGGTCTGGGAGTCAAGTGCGAGACCACGTGTGGCCATACCATCAGGCCTGCTCTAGATAATGGTGGATGTGGTGCTGTACTGATTAACCGTTATGGTAAAGGGACAGTGCCCACGTCCACCGTCACTTATCACTTATCTAAATGAAATATAAACTTAGATGTTAAAACTGAATTTAATTAAGCTGACTGCGTGATATGCAAGTCAAAATTCTGAAGCTTCATTTAAGTAATTCTTACATATTAGTCAATATAAATATAATGCGTGACATAAAACATTTAATCTCACCTAAATCCATTTAATGTTCTTTTTCATTTCTTAGTATTAAAGCAAATTAGTAATAAAACACCAGAATAAATAATAAAAATTTTAAGAAAAATTTATGCTCATCAAATACTATTTATGAACCGATGTGCTGATCGTTGCATTCACAAGCACATGAGCGAGAAATGCCTTCAATTGCATAAATGTCAGTGAAATTTTTAACATTTTTAAAATGTCTGCGGGATATTGCTGTGTGTTAATAAGTTCGAGGAGATATGAATAAACGAGCAGAACAAAATTCGCAAAAAAATATATTTAAACGACGAAAAATACGCTCTGTTACTTACACATTAAAACTTAGCCTCTTGCTCTTGTTACTTACACATTAAAATTTAGGCTCTCTGTATTATTCCATTTTGTTAATTTTTAAAATTAGAAAAATTTAAATTCGGTTGCTGTTCTTTATGAATTACGCTGTATTACGACAGATGGAAGCATAGTCTCTGAGATGTAAATCAGTGAGATCATAGTACCGTGACAAAATCCTAGATGATATACTAAATACATGTAAAGCTAATTTCAACAGTCTTACTATGCAAGGCCTTTTGCGAGTACTTATCCATTTATGAAGCGAAGATCCGAACTGAATATATAGAGGAAGAGATTTCTGCACCACTTGATGATTAAACCGATCACATGCTTCAGTGATTAACTCCATCACATATGCAGCTTCTCTTTCAACAACTGTTGCTCATTCAAATAACGAGAACCTTCATATAATATTACAAACTAAAGCATTTGATGCAATCTTGGATCATGGGTACTCCATCGTTTAGAACTCATTTTACATTGCACATTGGCCTTAAGATCATCTACTGTCGTGATCGCATACTAACACAGGTCTCTAGATATTTCAAGGACTGCAAAAGAAAGAGCTATTCAGTTGTTAAAAGTCTAGAAAACTTTGATTCTTCGGTGACATAACGCACAAGAATTGTCACTACGAATAAAGATTACATTGATTCCTTGCCTTAGATTGTGCATTTCTTAATTACGTTTTTCTGTACTTCAACTACGGAGCTAAACAATGCGCGCTAAGAAAAGGTCAAATCTGTGAGCTGCATAGAATAATCCTTTGCTATCTGTTTCTTATACTTCTATATGCAATACCACAGCTGAAACATTTAGATTTTCTAAACGCAGTTTTAATAGAATTTTATTTTAAAAATATACATAAAAATAAAAAGCGGATAGAATTCGGAGGCTAGAATTTCGTTTGCCAGCTTAGTTATTATTTAATAATGAATAATTAATTGATTTGCATAGAAAATTTAAATCAAGGAGCTTTGTAGCCGTTTCATCAAGAAATAACAATGTTATCAGATGACAGCCAATGTTAAATATTTATTTGAGTAATACATTTTTACCGAGAATTATTTAATTAATAAAGGATTATATTTCTCAGTTTTGATTTTAATTAAGCGAGAAGAATTGCGTTTGTGAAATATAAAACCCTCATTCGCCTATTCTAGCAAAGCTTTTATCCACGAATTAGGAATTAAATTTGAATTTCTTTCTTTAAATAATTGATAATGAGATATGTTACAGACACTGGAATAAAAAGTACGGTGCTATTGTGTGAAATATAATAGAATATTTCAAAGAGCTAATTAACTTAACGTACTAATTAATTAAATAATTAATTAATCGCAATAAATTTAGTTAAAAAAATAATAATAATAAAAGAATTTTACCTCAGACTATAACACAGCCAAAAATAATAAATTTCAATACGACTTTTTATTTAAAAAAATATTCTCGCACAAGACTACTTTAATTTTTTCATGCATAAATAAGGCAAGAAATTGTGAAAATTTACTTTTGAAACAATTATGAAATCCTGCGGAAATAATTTAGTATTGTTATAGATAAAGCAAGTCAGAGCTTTTTAAAGACTTGAGGAAAATCTACTGCTGATATTTTGAAATTAAAGTAGTAGTGCTAAAACTCAGCAGTTTTAAAAAAGCTTATTTAAAACCGAGTCGTTAACTTAGAAAGTCAGCATTTATAAGGCATTTTCTTCCCCTTTTCCTCCTGCCTTCGTGGTATAATTAGAAGCGTACTCAACGCATATTCGACAAATCCAGCGTTCGAGTCTCAACCGGGGCATTGTACATTTTTTGCGTCTCCAACATTAAAAAACCTAATGACTTTACAAGTGGCGCCCGAACTAAGAAAGGTGGGGGACGATAATTTTTCATCACCAGGATTTGGTGATTAGGTCCCGTAATCCTCAGTCGCCCTTTAAAAGGGGGAATATATGAGGTATTTTCTCCTTTCCCCATGCCTTCGGGTATTGGAAGCATACTCGATGCATATTCGAGTGGTCCAGGGTTCGAGTTCCGGTGAGGGCACTGCACATTTTTCACGTCTCCAGCATAAAAAAATCTAGCTATTCTACATATTAAATTTCTTTTTCAAAAACATATACTGATACTTAAATGAGATCAGTATAAGGACTTCTTAAGGCATACATTTCAAAGTATGAAACTAAAATTCAGAATAAGAGCTTCAGCTCGTAATCTCTTAAGCAATGTTTTCATCTTTTGATGATCACATTATGACCGGGCTACCAAATGTAGTAGTGTGTGCTCATAGTTTCTGTTGATGATCAGGACCTGATCGAATTCTTTCTGAACATTTAGATTTGGCCTGACCTGACTGCACATTCCATTCATATATAAATAACTCGAGAAAGTGAGAAACGGTTCGTATCTTTGTTAGCTGCTTATTTAACCGTGCTGTCAAGTAAAAAAGCTAGTAAATTCATAATAATTAAAATATAACAAATTTTTTTTACTTGGAGGTTGGAACTGATTTACTTATGGTTAGACTCCCTCCGCCTGTTCTTTCATAAAGAAACATTCTGTTACTAAATTTCAGAGCATGAGGTTTCTTTCAGCAAACCGCGCGTATGTTTAACTTTACAGTATTTAAGAACAAATAAGTTTAGATTTCGTACCAATTTTCGTACCAATCATAACACTATTAGATTCGCAAGACCTACGACACAAGGATTTATGCAATCGAATCAAGTTATGCCGCGAATATCCTGCGCAACGCTACGTGTCGAATTCAGTAACAAATAACATTATTTAGGCACATCACAGAAAACAGTCATGGTAGCTGATCCCCGAAGGGGGATCGGTATAGGAAAGAAAATGGGGCAGTAAAAAAGCCAGAAGAATCGAAGAACGATCAAGACATTGCAAATCAGACAAGAAGGGCGCTGAAACATGTGGAGAAAGCAAGCAAGTCATAAATTAGTGAAACCAGCCGTGCACGAGCAGTAAATCCCAAAAATAAACTACAGTTCAGTGATTAAACATAATAAGCGCAAACATCAAAACGTCAAAATGCACAACAAATGTAAATACAATAATGAAATTTTAAATAAAAATACTGCATACAAGTAGCATTTACAAAATACTAATGTATAAATTATCATATATATAAGATTAATAGCTTTTAAGTCGGAAATTTGTCGTCTTGAAAGAGTTTAGAAGCTCACGACCAAGTGCTTCGTTGGAATATTTTTTTCTTCAGATATGTTTCAATAGTGTCTAATTTAATGTCTTAGCAAAGCTATTGATTTCTGACGTAGTAATGAACGTTAGTAATAATGCGAAAATAGCGATTTTTTACTTTACAGTTTTAGGAGATAATTTTTTGTAGCAGTTGTCCATACAGGCGACTCATAAATGAAATTTTGTCTAACGACTGACGTGTAAAGAAGACTTTTCTCCCTGAGGCCCATACTTGAGTATTTTCAAACCATTAGAATTGTGTGGTTCCAACTGTTAAAAATTGTCTGGTATGGGCGCATCTTGAATATAGGTTGACGGAAGGTAAAAAGAGAAGTCATGTCCTACCTTATACGTTTACATCCAGCCTTGACAGAGAATGGACACATTAATGTGCCGGTGCGTTTAATCGATCCAGCAATGCTCGTAACTTGTCCGAAACTAACTGCACAGTTCCAAGGCGAATAAAATATGGATAAAACACAACAAAACCTCGAACCTTGCGTCTCGTTTGATAGCAATATTTTGCAAAAAAATTGAAGCGAAAGTTTAATAATACATTACATTTAATTTTCAGATAGCTTTGCTTAGTCTTCTGACTCGATTTCAGTTGGTCGTTATGTGTTAAGTCTATTGCAGCGAATTTTAGGAATCTGTGTCGTCATAGCCATCAGTTAATGAATTTTGGAAAGCTTGCTACGGGGAAGTAACAGCAGTGGTGTAAATAAGCGTTATTTAACTTGCGTCAATAAATTCTAACAATAAATTTTAATGTTAGAAAACAGTATAGAGTAAAAGAGATTTAATGTTAGAAAACAGTATAGAGTAAAGTCCGAAATCCAGACGTCCAATATTCGGAAAGATCTAAAATCTGGACCTTCGGATCACTAGCAACCTTTTTTTTCCTTTTAGAAATGTTCTTGTGCTTTAGGCTTGCGCATTTGAAATTTTTCTTAATAAAACATTTGGAGAGACCCGATTCTTAATCTCATTTCAGCACTGACGCCGACCTGGCGAATTGGTATTAATTATTTTTTGTTTTAATCACGGCATAACTATCAATACACTGCAGATTGAAAAATGACTCACACAGCAATCAATGTTTCTTTTTTTAATTTTTTTTACTTTTAATTATAGTAACATTCCGCTTGGCAATGATTACAGGCTTGTTTATTTGATAATGGTAAAGCACACGACGCCTACGAATGTCTTCATAGAGGAGGTTTCTAAGGAAAGCTGTCTCCTATGCATGTTACACATAAAGAAAATCACGAAAATGCCCATGCAGCCAACCAGTTTCCGAGATTAGAATCGCCAATCAAACTATCAGTGTCCAGCGACTTTATTGCTTGGCCGCTAGTCGGCCGTTGACGAGAAGAAATTTATCAGAAATTTTTAACATATGCAAAAAATAGTTTTTTTATAATACTCATAGGCAGGATATTACATTTAGTGCTGTTTGAATTGAAAACAATTGATTTATTACAAAGCATAGGACCGGTGCCAGGGCCGGTACGGTAGGGTTCCAAATTGAAGTAAGGCAAAATATTTAGAATTTAGAGAAGCGCTGAGAAATAAAATTAAGGGATGGCAAAATCTTTAGAATTTAAGGAAGGCACTGGGATGCAAAATTTAAGGGCGGAATATTTTTTAAATTTGGGGAAGCGCTTGGCAGCGTAATTTTGGTCCCGCAGAGACCACGCTAGGCTGTAAAATGTCTAGTGCCGGCACTGGATACGCCTTATTTATGTGTGGATATTAATTTATTCGGGACAAAGATAAGCCTTAAGCATGTACGAGAACTATTCGTAAGTATAATAAGTAACTAATCTAATAGAAATCAGGCTTAATTTCTTCAGAGTAAGGTAGAAGAAGAATAAAAATGTATCGGAACAACGTCTTTCGTCGTCAGTCTCACGGCGTATTGCTGAAAACGTAAAACGGACACTAGCTTAACAGACAGGTTGTTGAGAAAAAACAATTTCGATTGATAATCTATTGGGAATTCTCGAAGCGGCAATTACAGGAATTGAACAATGGAACATTGTAACTAGACAAAATATTATGTCTATCGGTAAAATTAAAGAGAAAGAATTAGCACAAAAAATGCTGCAAATTCGACTCACATTGAAAAAAAGTTTTATAATACAAACAAATAAATATTGAGCTTTTTTTGTAAATTTTGTTTCACTTGACGTCATAAATGCTTCATTATTTCATATTTTTAATGTTATAATTTGTACATCTCGTTTTAATAGATTTAAACTGTTGATCTATTATCCGGAAAAATCTTAAATCCGGAATCGCTGAAGTCTCGACGAGTCCGGATCTTGAAATTTATACTGATATCAGTTTATATGCCGTTCAGCTGTTTTTAGAGTCCATTAATATTAGTAGTTTACTTCTTAGTTTAGATGATTGTTTGTAACGCAGAATTCTTTCGATACTTCTTAACGTTATTCAAAGCTGAAAGCTAGAGCTATCCTCCAGATTATCATTATAATGGTCAATTCGAGAACTTTGAAGTTCGGAGTTAGGCTTTGTTCTTTAAGGTGAAGACATTTGAAACAGAGAATCAGACATTCATTGACCTAGAATTAATTTCAGACTTGCACTGAAAGAGTTTAGTCAACAGCAAAAAATAACCAAATTTTTATTATTATACGCAATATAAAATCGAATATGCTGTCTAGTAGTTCTTAAATACCGTTGTGCGTCCATGGGGATGCACAACTTTAAATGGGACCATATACGACAATCCCGTCAGGCCTATCTATTCTATCCCAACGTCAGGAATGAAAGGTGTACGTCCGCTGCTTAGTTAATATGCTATATTACGAGTCACAGCCGAACCCCAGTCGGTTTTTACAAACGTCGCCTAAGTGGTACACTTCTGCAGTAATACGAGAACTTCCTAACATTAACTGATGAGCTGTCTACTTACTGCCAACCAGCCACTATCTCAAATTTCCAGATAATACAGATGATCCATACCAGCGCTATATCATCAAACAGAAGGTACTCATCACAAAAATCAAGGTAATCCTGGACATCCTGTCGGTACATTGCAGACACGACCAAACTACGGCTCGTGAGATGCATGCGGCTTTCCGACATCATAACTGCAGCTCTCGAGCTACTTGCAATCCTTTGCCATCTGAATTGCGACTGATTTTGAATAAATACAGTTTACGTTTTTAATACAAAAATAATTTAAAATAGAAATCATGCAATGCCACGTTTCTTTATTAATCCCTAATGTAATTTCTGATATTATGTATGTAAAAATCTGATTTATTTCAAATTGTCCGCTGCTGGCTTATCGTCAGAGCAACAAATACGTAAAATGACAAACAATTGCAATTCTGGTAATTTCTATTTCGGTTATGTTACTTTTTGAACAGGTAATCGTCATCGGAATACACTAATACGAAGTTAATATAAAACGCAATGCTAATAATTTTGTTTAATTATTCTCCCTAATATTTTTTCTCTCAAGTACTTCAGGCAGTATCTTCAGACATTCCTGAATGATCCCATTGTTTACAAAAATTGTGATCCACCTGGAAGATTTTCAATGCGTTGTAGGGTACTACTTTTATTTAGTTTTTGAATGGTGTGAATAACTGCTGAAGAAACAACCCTTGCAATCCGTATACCGCTTTTTTAATCTGTGGAAGAATCTAACGAGTATTTTATTTTTGGTGGAGTGAACCTTCAGCCTCATACTTGGTTGTCTCAATTTTCTGCGGAACTTCTTCAAAATTAATTTCTTATACCTAAACAAGTTAAGCATTTTTATGTATTTGCTTCACAGATTTCGCAACTGTTCAAAATAATATGCTTAATGAACACTTTTCCCATATGAAACTGTCTTTCGTAATAATTCCTTAGTAATCCCAGGCAGATAATATAATTAATTTCAACAACGCTTGGGGATGTTGAAATATTTGGAGTCCTGGGAAGAATCACTGGTTTGAGGAACAATTTAAATTTTAGTCAAAATGTTTAATTACCATTTATCAAATATTGTTTTCCCAGATAAAGTTGTTTCACCTTAATCATCAAATCTTCATATCAATAACGTTCCATCAAGCAATGAGGGATCAACAGAACAGAACGTCTCTCTTCTCCAAAGTTTCTTCAAAGACATGTTGATATTGGTGAAATCTCTTTTTTTAGCTTGTGATATTTTCTTGTATTTTTCGGTTTCTTCTTTGATGACCTTCTTTCTTTTTACCTCGCACTGAGTTTGAGACATTTTGCTGCACTAGATTAGAGTCGCCGGTAAACATCGCACTCAGTTAGAGGCATATTGCTGCCCGGCATATCTAAAATTTTTCACCCCTTAGTACTGCCGCTCTGCAGCTGCCAGGGCTCTGAGGCCAGCATTACACTTCTTTTAATCTGTTGATGTTTTTTGTCTTCTAATTTTCGATCATCATATACGTTTGACACGTCCTTCATGAAAGGTTAGTAGCCAAACGAAAAGTTGATGAAAAGTTGGATCAAGCAGTTGTACAAAGCTGTGAAATGTTGCTCTCGTAAACGTTATTTTTAAAGTCTGATCTTTTATTTTCTAATATATCTTCTGCTTTCAGACTCCATTTCAAACTCAGTTTGAGATTTATTTCCTGTTCACAGGTTAGGCAACTCAGTGGAATGTTGTACTGTAACTGTTCGGCTGACCATAATTTATTTTAAACTTTCTTCTGGGTTCTTTCTTCTGGTTCTCTATGTACTTAGAAATTCAAGATGAGACGTAAGTCGTCTGAACGCCTTTATGGGTCTAGCACTTAGAATATGATGGGTCTGTACACCTATTTAGCAAGAGCTCAGGAACTAAACTATTGTGTAGAAGTCTGCCGTGTTACAAAAGGCCTCCGCATCGAATATCTGTGCATGTCCATAAAAATATGAAGAGTTACGAGTTCCTCTCATACCTGCATTTGTGAAATAAACTCATAGTAATGGCAGGTATGTTTTCCTTCTGTAACATCATTTTTTATTTGCCATGTACTTGTAAACCAACTCAAAATTAAAAACAGCTAGGTTGAAGAGTTCGGTTAGTAGACAGATGGAATATGTGTTCTACGAAGCGTATATACAGCCCGGCATGAGCTACTAGATTTATCAGCAGTAGCTTATGTATGTACAAAATTATCGTAATGATTCAAGAGGTAGTTTCGAGAATTTTCAATGATGAGCATGAAATTTGCTATCTATATCCAAAATTATCAGGAAAATTCGAGAAATAGTTTCAAGAATTTTCATTGATGTGCATGAACTTCGTTATCTATGTCCAAAACTATCGGGATGATTAGAGAGATAGTTTCCAGAATTTTCAATGCTGCGCATGAACTTCGTTATGTGTGCAAAATTATCGGGATGATACGGGAGATAGTTTCGAGAATTTTAAATGATGCACAGTGTACAGATTACTAAAAAATTCTGTCAGGTTCATTGGATCCTATGCTGAAATACTGTATCTGTCAGGGCTGTCATGAGAGATACTGATTATTCAAATACCACTGAAATTGTAACCATATTCGTTTTTTTTTTGTGAATTCTTTTATACTGGGCATCAGTAAAAGTATTTATTACAAAGTTTTGGAAAATATTTAACGATTTCTTATGTTAGGATTCAAAGATTCGAATGATCTCAGTATTTCAGTCCTTATGTTAATTGAGTGGAGAAAAAAAATTACTTTTTAAGAAAAAGCCTAAACAACTTAACAGCTTATTTTTAAATAAATATTTTTCTCGAATAACAGTTTCTTTGCACTTTGACGTGTATCATTTAATTTACACTTTCTAAAAGACTGCTTATGATTTAAGGAAAACACCCCTCAGTTTTCTTTTAAATAATCATTTGTAATTTACTCGAATAACATTTTTATGTAATTGTAGACCAATAAATCTGCATCCGGTTGATTTTACTTCTACTAAAATAAAACAAAAATTTTAAATGGAGAGGTATAAAGGAAATCAGACGAAAATACTTCGTTTCTACCTGAAAGGCTCAGGTGCTCAGTATAAGAAATACAAATTTTTATTTTCTTGGGACTTACCTTTTCTGAAAACAAAACAGTAGATATAAGACGTATTTACTTATACTTATATGTAATCATTTTAATGACATATTCATTAATTAACGTCAAAAATGTGTCTTTATATTCAAAACCTGTTTCATTACTTTTTTAAACGATAAAAATTTGGACTTCCGGCTCTCAACGTTCATAAAATCTATAATGCGGCTGCCATTGTCTTGAAGTTTGGTCATTCGTGGTATATGGGCTGAATCTGTTTGATGTTATTGAATTTCTCCCTTTACTCAGTTACATAGTACAACCGTAGCAATATGGATGTTTTTATTTCTTTAAACATCACAATCACTATTATTTCTGTACATTCCTTATCAAACCACAGTGCGAAGCGGATTCTGGCAGAAGGAAATGCAACTATACCTGCCTAACTATCCAAGAAGACGGCAAAGTGCTAGTGCCCCGTTTTCCGTTCCTCTCACCTGCCCCCACTGCGGATGCAATTTCTGCTCAATTTCTACGTTGCAGCGTGGAAACATTTTCACTTCCTACGCAGTGAAATGCCAAATGTATCAGGTCATCCAATGGCAAATTCCGTTGCCAGATAAATATCTCGTTATTAGAATGAAAAATAATAATAATGATGCGAAGCTGTGTCAGTTTATTATGCACTGCTGAAGTGCAGTTTAAATATTTTTGGAATTGAATTATTGCAAATAAACCTTTAAATACTCGTAATGTTTATTTTTTTTCTAATTTTTTTCCTCCGTTTTTCGACATTCGAACAACATATACTAATTAACAATTCTCGATGTAACCTGAACAATGTTTATTAAACTTTTCGATACAGAATTTAATTAATTAAAAGATAAATTGAGATATTAATTGAGGAATTTTAATGAAATTTCAAAACAATGCAAGAAGCACTTCCATGGCACCTTTCGCTTGAATATTTTAAGGGGAAAAAATGACTGCTCCCCGTTCTAATTAAGTACTAACGGAAATTTTGTAGATTAACTAATTAAAAAGTCTTTTGTTTGTTCAATGTCACACTTTTGAAAAGAATAATTCGAACATTTTCCTCACACCGGATATTGCGCTGTTTAAATGCATCAGCTCGGAAAAAAAAGTTCCCGCATTGAAAGGACGTGTAATTATGCTCATGACTACGTCGCATCCGCGTTTAATTGAACCGGCTATTGTAAAAGGGAATACGTGACATGTCTTCTAACTAAAAAAACAACATCGGCATATAGTGGGAAAATGAAACAATGCCAACCCTCAAAGTTCTTTAAGAAAAGAAAACAGATTCCGTATATCCCGCTTCTCCTAATTTTGAAACTTAGAGGTGACTGATCCTTTCAGCCAGTACTTAAATTTTAAGACAGTTATTTAGTGAATAAACATTTTAAGACATACAAGCAAAAATACAGAATGATTTCAACATTCTTGGCAGATTATAAAAGTTGATTTAAAAACAAATATCTAAAACTTAAAATAAGAAAATAAATCTCTAATAAATTACTAACTTAATTAGTAATAAGAAAATAAAACTGTAATAAGTTACTGATTTAACTAGCAATAGCTTTTTAAATTTCTTCTTTAAATATTTATGTGTGCCCCTAGCTCCCGCAAGGCATAAAAATGATTTCTAGCTCAATCCATACATATGGTTTTATAACGGCGATGATGTAACTAATTTGGAACTTAAACCGAAACCCTGTCTTAATAAGTAACTTAAACCGAACCTTGTCTTGGTGAGCTTCCATATTGGATAACTGCGCGCTGTACTTCGAACTCTGTTCTCGCCAAGGTGTTGCTTGATGCTTTTCTTCGTATCGTAACAATTTCTAAAATAAAACTACTCTGAAACAGGCACGATGAATGTGGCTAGTGAATTGTGGCCACAAAGCGTTTAACTACAATTGAAATAATGATAAGCATTTAATCTGCATCAGCTGCTAAGTTTGCTCTTCATTATAGATCTACGTTCTACGTCAAAAATATTGCTATGTCTTTTTTATTATATATATATATTTCAGAATTTCAGAAAACTTCAGAACTTCACGCTCATTTAATCTTCCAAATAATTTGAATTCTAGTTGAAGTTGACAAAACTAGAAATTAGAAAAAAGCCAAACTAATAAGGTAGCTGAGGTAATTAACATAAAACCTTTCAGTTTGAAATAAACGTAAGAAACATGTTGTAAATTTTGAAATCTTAAACTTAAAATGCACTTATTATTTTACAAGCTTTTATTAATGAGCTTTCTTTGCCGCAAATTTTTTATTAAATTCACTATAAAAATTTTATATTACTTTGGCTGTTTTCTTAAACTTTTCTTAGGATACATAGAAATTCATAAAGATTTAGTTATTCATGTTAAAATTTGTAAACTTTTAATATAAAAATATTTTATAAAATTCCAGGACATAATTTGTTATAGTAAAGCATTAGAATAAATAAATCCAAGAAATGCATGTGCTGTTAATACCACGTTGTTTATCATAATGCTTTATCTTCTTATTCCGTATATTTAATAATCAAATGAGCTATATAATAACGCAGTCATTCATAAATTTCCTGTATAGAAATTCTTTAACTGAAATTCATTATGTGGTCCTAGGTCTTTGCATTAAATTATTCTCCTGCGTAAAATATAAATTCATATATTATATTCAATATTTGAATAAAAAGAATAGATACCTCAGAATACAGATTAAAAAGTATGAGTATTACGCAATGTGACTACTTAAAATAAAGAATTTTGTCATTGATAGAGGTATTATAGAACATTTTGAAATTTATTGATAAAAGACATTTTCAAAAAAAAGATTTATTTAACCTTACACCTAACGCTTATTTAACCTTACACCTTCTGTAACTTCGATAAATAATAAAGTTTAATAATATATAAAATCGTCAACTGACTGAGAATACTTTTTATCTATTGTAATAAATGAACAACGGTTTTTAATAAGAAATGAGACATTAAAATGTTGTATTCCCCGGCACATAAACAGCACAGTGATTTATCGCGTTAGAATTTATGAAGGATGCTTGGACGAGACAGAAAAGGAATCAGGACACCTATTTTAATGATAATACTTTACCCAACGAAAGCGGAACTGTAGCATTAAAAAATTAGAAAATATATCAGTTTTTATTCATCGTAGAATCCTAGAAATCTGTCATCACTACACCCATGCAGTTATTTTCACTTTGGTTGTCACTGTTACTGGATTTATCACTTTCTTCGTACACAATGTCATCCTCACTTCCATCTAGTGTGCTGTTGTTTAAGTACTTTTTAAAAGGTTTTATGATAGTCTCACTTTTAACATTCTGTCAGGACTTTTCCACCCCACAAACAGTAGAAATTGACGGCCGCTTCATTTTCCCGTTAGTGCAATGTCATGAGTGGTACGTCAATCCACTTTATCCACTGTTCATGCATGAATGTAAAACGGTTTATTGCCTGAAACGTACAGAGCCTGCAGTTGAAATGTCAATATTAGGAATTCAGAAGGTTGCGTCTTCAAGTAGCAAGAATTTTGCTGACACCGTTATAGGGGCTTTAAACTAGCTACTAATAGTGACGATTTCTTCAGAAATGCACCTCAATACCTATACTACACCTTCTGTAAACACAGTTACTATACTCTCCATCCAACAATCCTTTAAGATGAACATAAATATCAATTCCAAGCGGAAATGTACGTATCAGGCAGCGTTTTTAGTTTAAAGATTAATAAAAGGTGTTTTAAACCGTCAGCAAAATACACAAGAACAGAAGTATTGCTCTTTTTCTCGTTACTAAAAGGCTTTATCGTTACTGTTTTAGCACCTTAACACTGTTGCTTTTGATGTCACGTCAAACCTCAAGTTATCTCATCTATTGTTCTTATTTGTATTTCTAAAAACACATTATTTTTTCTCTAGTTTTTTTTATTTGCGAAATTCTATAATCTTTCTTTCGTATTCAGGTGGTAGTTTTTGTACTATTGTAGTTTTGGTACACAAACACAGATCATTGAATCTTTCACAAAATGACGCTGTCCCAGAAAAATTAGCAATAGACATATTTGTCGCTAATTTTCTCGCTTCAGTTAAACTCATTTTTTTTAAACAGTGATGCCATTCTTCTCGTGATTTATTATCCATTTCTTTACATATTCCTCAAGCATCTAAATTCCAAAAGCAAATCCATCTTTTGTTTCCTCCATTCTCCATTCTCATATCACATTCTCAGCCGGAGGGGGGGGGGTAAACGACTTTTTCAGGCTCTGCTCCTGTGCTCTGAAGAGTAATTCACGAATTCAAGTTTAAACGCAATACTTTACCACAATCATCGTTTTTAAGATATCATGAGGGTACTCAACTTTTAACTTTTTATGCAACACTCAGTTTCTCCGTGTAAAAGCAGATATGACCACTACAAAGAAAGGAACGTGTTACGCATTGAATGACAGCCTTGACTACCTGCAGACGTATTATTATTTATAAAATATTCTGATTCCAATGAATCAGTCATCTAGATGATTTCCTTTCGAGCAAGTAGAAATTGGCCAACCGCAAGAGACCTTTTATATTGAATCTCCAAACACGATATAAACAAACAAACGCGTTTGCGGAGGCATGACAGCCCGCATGAATTGTTGCCTGTGATTTAAAAGGTAATAATAAAGAAAGGCTATTACCATTTTCAAATGTACGTTGAGCTAAAATAGGTGACAGCACAGAAAGGTGAAGAAAATTAGATGGCTTTTGAAAGCGAAATTGCTTCCATACCGCTCATGTGATTGGTTGCTGTGGTTTGTAATACTTCTTGTTATTGATCGAACGTGATTTCTTTGGAGAAATAGTGCTAGTTGTTTTCATTAATTTACATATAGTGTGCACATTACTAAAACAGAAACGTTTTCATAATTTTATCCATTTTATAAAGATGATGCATCTGAAGGCAGTTCTGCCTTCTCCTAAATAAGGGCTATAAAAATTATTTTCTAAGCTACTTCGAGCATCGTGGTCCACGGTCTAACATGTGAGATGAAAATAAACAACATTGCGCTACATAATATACATACATACACTCTACATCGTATGTATATTAGGGTGCAACAAAATAAAACGCGTTAAGAAATTCATATTGCTTGAGTCATTATTTGGTTCCAAATGGACTAGAACAAATTGTGATAAATTTTCAGCTCAAAACACTACATCCTGAGGGTCCACTCCTCAAGTGAATATCTATACTGACCTTTTTAACAGTTTTATGCTTTTTCATGAATTTCATTGTCAAAATGCCATTATTAGCCCGAGAAATTGCTTCCCACACCAAAATATCAAATTTAATGCTAAAATATGCTACAAGATGCAGAACGGGTTCTAATCTGACTATTGGTTCTAGTTTGAGATAAGCAGTCACATGGCTTCATGATTTCTCAACCGCATTTTATTGTTAATTAGTTGGTTTTTCGGTGTGTTTTGTCAATCCTGCTTTATCAGTCAAAATTTATGTTGGGCTAAGATGGCGTCAATTAGAAGTGGATCATTTTTAGATCTTTGCTGTCATAAACTGCGTTTGTTTGTATGCTTGTTGCGCACAAATGAATAACCGCTTCGTCATCTTTTCTAGAAGAATGATAGAAATACATCTGGGCCACAACAGCTTTCTGGAACATTAAGAAAATTCGTGAAAACCTTTCGATGACAGGTTATATGTTCCTATTCTAGATTATTTATCGAAATTGACAAAAAAGATCTCAGTACTGACCATACGTCCTTGATATTTCTAAAGCAATATCCTCGGAGAAGTGCCCTTCAGATCTAGCAAACAGGAGTCCTGGGAAGATAGCCCACTCAAGATGGCTCACTACAGCCAACAGAATTTATTGCCTTTATGTATCAACCGCCGAACCACAGACGACTTGAAGCTACTAGCCGAATATGTTATAAAAGCTTGTGTGCTATCATTGATTTGAAATAAAGAAAATCTCGAGAGCAACCATGGAGCACGTCATGTTCACGGAATGATCAAGAAAATTTCCTTCTTGCTAGAAAATTTTAAGGCAATCTTTCACAAAGTATTCAGTGAAATTGTTATTTTGCTCACTCTGAAAACATCTTTTTAGTGATGCAGGGAGATGAACGAGCACATATTCGTGAACTTCGCCTGGAAGAATACTGAAAGCAAGAAAAAGAGATTGGAGGGGGAAAATACAACATGCTTTCCAAATTAAAGTTCAAAGCAGAGGAGTATTTTGAGACGATTCGTTGAAATAATCCCTTCAAACCACCGCCTACCTTGAACCTCATCGACGAAGACATAAGACTGATTAGAAGCGATTATCAGTTTGAAATAGGAAAAGTCCCTTTCCATTCCCAAATAGTAGAGAGGCATGTAAGACTGGTGGCAGAAGCGTCGTTGGCAACATATGGTGCAAAAGCCATAGAATGAATTTGTAGCGATCTCGAGAACAACTCAAAGCTCGCAAATTTGAAAGAGTTGGAAATCCTTAACCTAGTGCAACGGAGCTCTTTCGGGCTAGCGGTAAAGAATTCAACTCCCAGTAAATGGACCTATGATCGAAGTCCCGATCATGCAATGCAGCATTTCTCACTGGTGATAATAGATGACGACACGTGCAAGCAATACCGAGGCTTCACCTAACCAATTCATATGCAGTTGAATCAAGTTCCAAAGCGAATTTACGGAGTTTAACAAAATGAATTTCTTTGGTTCCCTGGTGGAACTTAAAAATGACAAGTGATTAAGGTGCAATTTTTTACTGTGCTTTTTTCATTGAACAGAACCATTTGTTGGGTCAGGAAATAATAAAATTTGAAAAAACATTTGCCTTTTTTCACACCCTGTACGATTTATTTGGGAATTTTTTTAGGCAGTGTTATCAAGGAAATATTAAAACTCTGCTATTTTCTACTAGCTCATAACAGTGTTATTATCGTCATTTATAATAAAGGTAACAATTTTGTATGCCTTATGCAGGAAAAATATTTATCACTTTTCCCAGTGAGTTAACTTGCGTCATACTAATAATTCCACTCAGCTTTGCTTTTCCCTAACACTAAATTTGACACCGTTCGAAAGTATGAGAGAATGTACTAGGTTCTCTCAGAACAGGTTAGATTTCAATTTCTAACAAGGCAATGCTTTGAAAGAAATAATCAATATAATTTACATAATAAATGCATTATAATCAAGCATAAAAATCAATTACCAGTGATAAGATAATACGTTTTCTCACAAAAGAAGAATAAATTTAAAACTGATTGGAAAAAATACAGCATCAACACTGAATCTTACCCTAACTCTCTACTTCAATGCTATGTTATTTACTCAGTTTAAAATCTGATTGATGTACTTTGATTTAGAGGTTACGCTGTTATCATATTTGTACCAGCAGCAAACTTAAGGTTGTAGAAGAGCTTAAGGCTGTAGCAGGCTTAAACCACACTAAGGCTGTAGAAGAGCAAGTACAATGCAAAGCAGTTGTACCTATAATATATGGAGCACATCATGGAAATTAAACTTTTCTGCTGTGGTATATTAGTCTCCTAATTTACCAGTGTGTTATATTATTCTAAAATGAATTCGATATATTCCTCAATACAAATGAGAAGATATAAATGAGAAAACAAAATTAGCATATTTGTTGGATTCGGCACAACGAGTTCCGCATGACTAATACTCACTTCTCTGACGTATCGTAAGTCCACGAAATCCCTCGTGGCAAGGAGCGCAAGATTATGCCTGTCGTTGGCAACAGCCTTGAGTACCTTAAAGGTGACAGTGCGATTTAGCTAAGTTTCTCCCACAGTTTTGATGGAGATCACCCTGGGAAGGACGGCTTCGAGGGTCTCCTACCCCTCTTCCCCTACCATCAACCTCTCGAGAGAGCTTTCGATTCTCCGCATATTTAGAGTGCACCCGTGCCGCACGGACATTCTGCATTTACGAACGTCCGTACCTTCTCCGGGATTCGAACCCAGGCTCTTCGGCACGGCAGTCAGCGACGCTAACACTATATCGGTTGGGCGACGAGTTCCGCCTGTTTAAATTAAAAATGATACTTTACTATACAAGACGAAAGTAAATAGAATTTCGCAAAAAAAATAGTTGATTAGGCCTTTTGATTATAAAGTTGCAATGCTGTATTGCAATTTATAAAACGTGTGAGCGCATACCAGCTGATTAGTATATGTAACTCATAGGCAACGACATCTATGTTAGTGCTAAAGAGGACAAATAATTCAGACTAAATAAAAGTTAAGTTTCATGTGTAATATCGTAGCTAAATTAGAGTTCCTTGAAAGCTGTAATATTTTAAGAATTGTGTAGCTGAGTTCACGTAAGTAATAATTCCGAAGCAGGGTTAAATTTATCTTTTATTTCAACTCAAACTAACAGATGGCCCCCTTCTCGAGCTAAGATAAAGCCTCCATTTGGGCTTTGACTCAAGAAACATAAAAATAATCTAATATTAAATAAAATTAACCAAACAAACCTTATTATCGTTATTTATGTCCAGATTCGTCAATTAAAGAAAAATAATTTCGTAGGTTTCATTCACATCACTCTTTTCCGACTTCAAAATATGATTTGACAGAGAAACTCTTCAAAATTAATATACATAAGTTTTTATATTATTGTTATTCATTAATTGTATCTGATAATTATTCCTTACATGCGTTTAAATTTCTTTAACTTCTTTTTACGTACCAGTGTGCGTAATGCCTATCTTTCTTTCAGTGTTCAAGGTACACAGCTTTGCTACGAAAACAGGGAAGTAAACTTTAAGCTGTGATCTAATTAAATAACTGGGTTTTATTCAATCGCTTAATTTAACTAATTGTTTCAATACTTCAGATAATTCACTTATTATTTACCAATAGTTAAAAATCCTTCAGCTCTGCCAACATAAATCAATCAGCCAAAATTTAGAGATTTTGAGGAACTCGAATACAATCCCACCGTTACAACTCGTCATAAACATTGTATTTTGTACGGTTCAGTAAAAAGTGCGCTATATCAAAAAGCGTCTATCAGAAACATGCCCCATTACTTTATTGAATTCTCTCTTCGAAAAAGACGTTTAACGTAAATACATACTGCGTATTTGTCCCTGTTGATAAGCACACAATTTTAAGCTCCAAGCAATGAATTAAGGAGTCATCAGACTCTGTTAAGACAAGAATCCATCAAAAAATAAAAAAGAAGAAAATCTCCCCTCTATCAAATAAACGCAATAACCTATAAATTCGGCCCAAGCACATCGACAGACCAGCAAAGTATCGGAAAGATAGTCTTGACTACATGTGGCTTCCGGATCGCAGTCATTACTTAGAGTGGTTTTAGGTTATCTGTCTAATTCTTTCTTAGAATATAGCAGCGAAAGACTCCCAAGAAAAAGAAGCCGTGATCATTTGTTTTGGGATCCTATCCTCGTAATAAATTATTCTACCCTTGGGCTTACTTTGCCCTTCCAAGAGAGAAAAGTTATGAATGGGTTGAAGGATTAAGCTTGCGCGGTTGACATCGATTGTATCGATTAAGGTGTTGCCAAAAATCTGTACGTAAAGTCTTGCTTGAGAATATTCATAAAGCAGTAAAAAATGATGTAGAGAGTTATTGTGAGGAATTTTTCAAAGGTGTATTTTAAGTCAAGGCAATGCTTAAGATTAAAAGTAAATCTCCTAGAATTCAAGTAAAAGCATTAATTTTTGACGAGATTACTCCGAATTTTAGTTTAATCCCGAACTGGAAAGGATTTCTAAACTTATAAGAAATTTATTTGTTTGGTCTCGGTTTTAAGGATTCTTTCTTTCAGTCAATAGCGTTCAGCTTAAAATAGCAAGGAACGCAAAAGATTAATGACTTTTTGAAATTTCAACACAATGTAATTTAATGCTGATAAATGATGATATCTTGTTTAAATTTGCTATAAGAGGGAAGGCATGTAATTTGATATGTACTGATATGTTAAGCGTATCTTAATTACGTGAAAATTAGATAGCAATACATGCGCATGTATCCTATAGTCAAATAATATTTCTGGGCGACATTCATATTATAAAATGTTTTATGGAAGATATTCCAATTTTTATTTTTAGAACCAATTTAAAAGCTTACATGATTTAATTATTTCCTTTAATAAATACCTAATCTATTCCCATTTTAATATCTAATGCATAATTTTCAAATATATTTCCAAAGTATACGAAAACATTTTTCAAAACATTTCTAATAATTAAAAAAAATCCATAACCGCTGGAAAGATTTAAAAAATTGAGGAAAATAATGAAGCTTATTACTTTTCTCCTTACAAATTTTGTAAGAGGTAAACAGTTTCATGCATTTGTAATTAATAAATCTTTTTCTATAAAGAAAAAATTCATCCTTTTCTATTTTATGAATATAGAATGACTAGTAAATGTACATTAAGCTTTTGCTAATTAAAATGCAGTTTAAGAAGATGAAAAACTGTGTCTGCTGAATTCTAGACAAAAAACACGTATTTTGTTTCATCAAAATCTATTATTTTTTGGAGGGGGTTCAAAATTTTTTAAAAAAAGCTAACATCACTTTAACTCGATCAATAAGTAGAACTGTTTAGTTATACCTTTCAAAATTTACTACAGTAGAAATATATCTTTTATTTTAAACTTCGTTTTAGAAGACAAACGCATAAAGAAAAGTTTGCGCTGAGTTTACATTTAAAAACTTTCAAATAAATAGTATTTTATTAATTCTTGTCCTATAGTAATTGATATTTTCCAGTCTGCAATGGGCTGAACTGTGAAAAACATAACAAAGTAAATCTTTTTTTAATGAAACTTCAAGAGAGTAATTATCGAAATTTACCCAGATCGAAATATCACAAAACCAACATTAAACAGGCATCTCTGAAAGCGTTACAAGGAAGCAGATTATTTTTTATTCTCCTAGACTACCAGAATTGCAAATTATCTCAATCCGCAGCTATCCCAAGGGGACAAACTTAATTAAACTTTCTTAACATTTTTAAAAGTGAATTTCCTTTAAACAAATTGCGGTTTCCAAACACGATATTTGCCTGTAGCAATATTAAATTAAAGAGTTTAGTCACTATGCTTTTAAATAAGAGGAGCTGTGTCAAGATATTTTCTTTTTTTACACATAGCCAGTTACACGAGGAAAAAAATGTGTTTTAAGCCATTAAGTTCAGTACTTAAGTAATTAAATTTAAAAGAGGAATTTAAGAATAAACATTAGATACTGGAATGTCAGAAGTATCACTTTTTATACATCTATATCGTTAGCCAGTTAATACTACCTATTTCTAAAAGGAAATGAATAAATTTCACGTTTAATGTACAATGTATATCATGCTACTAAATGTTTATTAAAGTCGTAAACATTTTATTCGCATTTTTAACCCCTTTTTCAATAATTTTATCACCTGAAATTCGAAAAGAGAGAACTTTGAAATGTGTATTTTTCTTATGGGAGAGAAATTTAAAGAGCAGATTGATAGGTTAAAATGCATGTAAGTATTAATAATATTGCAAAACCAATGGCCCAAAAATATATATACACACTTTAACATTAAAGATATTACTTGTAATTAAAATTGTAACTAATGTATTGATATGAAAATATGATCAAATCATGTTTTCATAAATATGATAATTTATCTGAGAGTTTCTTTGAATTTTGAATGAATGTAGATGTTCAAAATAGCCACCATTTAATTTGAATTATGTCTTAACAATCAACTTTCCCTGTAAACACCTACGGAGTCTAATTTTCTTTGGAGGGATAAACTAACTTGGGACTCTGCAACACGCAAGCGAATTATCGTTATGTCTTGTAAATTATAACAGAAAGGTACTAAGAGTATAAAAACCCTTTTATTAAACTCAATAGATTAACTGAAGGCACGTCTTGTGCTTACAAACCCAGCCAGCATTTATAGCGTAATTCAAAAATAATGAATTTAAATTAAACTAAGTTAAGTCGTGTTTAGCCAAAGACTACACAGAGAGAAAAAAAAAGAACGAGAAGCGTAATAAAAGAAAGACAAAAAGCATAATAAAAGTAGAGAAACGTAATAAAATGAAGAAAAAACGAGAAGCATAATAAAAGTGAAAGAGAAACGTAAAAGTAAGAAGAGAGAAACGTCATAAAGAAAGAAGAAAAAGAAAGAGAAAAAGAAAAACGAGAAACATAATAAAAGTGAAAGAAACCTACGAGAAGTGAAAGTGAAAGAGAACCTACGAGAAACGTCATAAAAGTGAAAACACTACAAATTGTGCTCCTGGCGCCACCTTACAGAAATGATGCAAAGACAAAATATAGGGTCTACTATACGCTAAAATGTCGATGAAATAAGTCGAGGGACAAGCTGCAATAATATAGGAAAACCTTGAATAGAGGACGAGTTATCTCGTTCTTCGCGATGAAAGTGTTAAATATAATACATGGCGATATTATCTGGTGGCAACAATTTGAAAAGTGATAAGCCCTTTATAGCGATTCAACACAAAATGACGTTTTGAGACTAAATTATTAGTTTGTTAAATAGAAATAAATCCTTACACACCTCATCCTTATCCTTAGTGATTTCAAATCACTCAATGATGGTTCTCATTCACATCATAGAGTGATTCTGAAATACATATTTTCTACTTTGCCGTCTTCAAAATTCGCTGTACACTTAATCGATTAACTCCTGTTTCACGCAAACACTGTTTACACTACATGTTCGCAAAGATTTAATGAGTGTAACAGGTAGAATGCGAGCTCAACGGAGAGCAGAAAAATACCTTAATAAATACTTTTGGGCGATCTTTAAAAACTAAAACCTTTCAGATTTCTCTTAATCTAATTCAATTGTTTTTAACTCATAAAATAAGTTAAATCGTTTCAGTATTAGAAAATGTTCATCTACTTCGATCATTCAAATAAAATATCTTTGACAAAATTAAAGTTTAGAAAAACATATTTTTCACAGGTTTTTCTTTTCGTTCCTTGATTTTAAAAAAATGTTCTGAAGAATGAATACTTTTAGTCTTTTTAAAGAACATAGTGAAGTCCATTCAGCTTCCTAAATTCGCACACAAGGAAGAAACTAATGGAGGATTTTTGTTTAAATGAAACTAATGCAAATGAATATGATGCAAAAGAAAGTTTGTTACCCTACAGGAATACAAAAAACTGTCGCTTTCGTAAACTGCATAAAAGTCGTCTGACGGTACATGCCTATAAACACCGCTCATGAAGAATAAACCTTTTTAAACCAAGAAAAGAGTTACAAGGTAACAGACATTGAATTTAAACAGAAATTATATCGTTACGAATTTTGTACATAGATAGATAATTTTAGCGTAATTATATACGAAATATGTGTAGTTGTTGTGAGTTGTTAAGTAAAAGCGACTTCGGTGTATTGAGATATTCATGAAAGATTCGTCTTTTGGATACGCTTTGCATTACACTGTATTTAACGTTCTCAGGAGTTTAAACTGTAACTACTATTGTATTATGAACACCTATACGAGTATTTCTATAGAAAGGTCCCTGAATTTTGAAATGTTTTGATAAAATAAATTTTATCAACCTATAACCTGCGTACATTCAATCTATTACGAACCTACGCACGCAACAATTTTTGATTGCAGAAGTGGGATTGAATGCCAATGACAATCGCGATTAGAGCAATTACGACAGCTGTTGGTAGCCTTTGCTGCATTCAAAGAAGAGATGAAAGTTGGCCAAGATTCCGTTAAACAGATGATGATAGCGGTCCAAGAGAAGATGGAAGTTAAGCAAGAAAAGATGGAAGCAAGTCAAGAATCCGTTGAAGAAGACATAAAAGCCATTCAAAAAAATTATTGAAGCATGTCAAGAGGAAATAAAAAGAGAAATTACCTGCATAATAGGGAACAAATGCAAAGCTATGGAAACCAGAATAGATATTATTGAAGGAAGAGTTGGAGAAATTCAAGGAAGACAAATTGATGACAGAGTTTCTAGGTCACCAAAGAAACTGATATCTTAAAGATATTCATATCGACGTCAAGAAGCAATTCTGATGGTTTTAATTTTTTTTTTGGTTTTAAATTTTTTAGCCATGCCTTTTCGTCCCTCTCTGAAGCTATCCACATATGATGGTAAGACCTCCTGGTAAGTGTGTAAGACACAATTTCTATAGTGGCGGACGCGAGTGGATGGGATTCTTAAGTTGAGGCCTGCCATTTCGCCTCTTCTCTGAGAGTAGACCTAGCGAATATTCTTCAAACTCTGCCCGAAAACCAGAGGCTAGACTTCGAAGACCTATCCGACGCGTTGGAGCTGCGCTTTGACGAGAAGTATTTAAACGACTATAATAGGCTTCAGATAAAAATCTCCAAAAAAAAGCCCACGAATCATTAAAGGAGCTCTCCACGGGTGTTGAGAGGTCGTCTTATCTCGACGTTTTGAAAATAAGGAAAATCCTGTTCCTGAAGTACTTTATCGATGGCGTTCAAGATCCGGAGACACACAAAACCCTGAAAATGGCGGATGTCAAGGATTTAAAAGAGCTTTAATGTATGCCATGCAATTCGAGGCATCCCAGCAAGCAAATCTTATAGACCGCCACCCAGTGAGAGGTGCTCATGTCCTGGAGCCAGTGGATCAACAGATTGTTCATCTGAACAAGTTAACCAAACAGTGAATGCCTTTATGAGGAACAGAAGCGTCAAAAAACCGACCATAAACTGCTGGCACTACGGTGTTGAAGGCTACGTACGAAGGAACTACAGAACACCACAGAGCACGGAAAATAAGTCCCAATTAAAGCACTTCTGGACTAAGACCACAGTTCTATTTGTTCTAAATTTATAAATTTGTGCGCTCATTTATTGATTTATTATTAGGTTGTTTCATGTTATTTATTGAAATTACTGTTTAGGTGTTGCACTGATTTGCTTAGTTGTGAGTATACTTTCTTGTCCAGGCTTTCTATTAGGAACCCGTATGCACGCAATTTAATCTTTTTTACTAAAACGCTGTATACTTAAATTGAATTCTGATTTCATATAACCACATGGATAATTGTAATGACTTAACTCTGCAATTATCTCATGAATTTGATTATTTTTCTCATGATAAAATTACTGCTGTGCCTATAATACACCGATTGCAAAATAACTCTACTTCTTCTATGCACTATCCGCTACATCCAAATAAACTCGAATGAAGACAATGGAATCTTGCAGTTACATACAGATTGTAATCCTATACATTGTTGCCTGCTACAAATTCTTTAAAATTTCCTTAAGTAACTAAGCCAAATGAACAAGAAAATTTTAAACCTAAAGAGTATCAAATACAATTAAAAAAAGCTCATTGAATCGAAATTCTCCTTAGCACGCAAACAAGACATCAGATTATAAAATTTCTTATAAAACCGTAATCGTTATGCAGCAAGCTCAACAGCTCAACAGTCTGTTACGAATTAAGATGGGCACTGAGTTGCAAACTGACTACAGCTGCCTTTAACAACAGACTGTTGGTCTTTTGAGCATATACCTAGATGTAGTTTGGAAACTGAGAAACGAAGCAATACAAAGCATGTCGCTTAGAAATTTTAAATATTGGACAAATATCATATTTGAAGATATTCAAAAACTGATGTCTACTTTTCTTAATTTAGCATACGCTTAACCCATACTTATTCCAAATGCATTGCAAAAAATTATAATTGTTTTCTCTACCTTAAAATAAATTTAATAAGGCTACGTTTTGTTTTTATTGTTTTTGTTCCCTTGATAATTTTTAAGATGTATTTAACAATGCAAGCTAAATTTCATTAAGGGTTTTAAATGTAGCTCTGACAAACCTATGCAAGTGTATACATGGTTCTAAATTATTATTAAAAGAAAGGTAGGATTTATCACTGGTGAAAGAAAAGGTAGAAACAAAAGTTTGTTTTAAGATTCTGGACATGGACTCCTGAAAGACAAACCATGTTACAAACTTAAGAAACTTTTATGACATTCGGACAACGGAGAAAAAGTGCTGTGCAATATATATTGATACCCAAAGAACTTTTGGCATCATTCTACATTCCGTCTTGATGTTTCACTTTCGAGAAACATAATAAATATTGCTAGATAGCTACAGAGGTCACGTTTAATTTGGTAGTAAGACAGAGAGTAGAATTTTAAAGTTTTATTTTAACTGTTCTTCTCTCCTTTGCATAGACTGCTTCCTTTTTAGCCGATTCGTGTTTTTGACGCCTTTGCATTTATAACATAAACTATATATTTGGCGCATAAATAGCTTTTTCTAAATATTTTGAGACTTTAATGTAAAATTCTCTTCCTTCTAATTTTTAGTGTATACAACTTCATATTTAGAATTTGTAAGTGATATAGCTTTGCTATTAAGTATCCCAACTACCAAACTACATCTGCAGACTAAAAAAGACCAGGTGCATTTCAGATATAGTAGATTTAAGACATTGTTATAGTTCATAACCTGCTGACAAGTATCCTTTTATTAGCCACCAATACATCTATATTTAATTTGACAAGGATGTCTAAAGAAGAAATATCTCAAGGATACTAAATCGAAATTTTCATATGAAAGCAATAAAACGAGATTCCTTTAAATTCTTCTCAGTGTCAGGTTTCCCATGTGCGATATAAATAAACTGTAAATTATGAATGTAACAATAGATGATAAAAAGTACGTGGCGCTGATTTTCGATGTAATTAGGGTCTCACAAAATTATTCAGTCAGGATCACTTTGTGATACAGAAACAATCGTGCCGTTAATCGAATTTTTTAAAGACTTCTTTAAAAAATATGTAATGACTATGGTTAATAACATCGTAGGCAGATATGGAAGACTTCCTTTTGAATGTTCTGTACTATCTTTATTCCTCAGTTAAAAATAAATAAATAATGGGATAGTATATTGCAAAGTTATTTGCAAACTAACAACAAAGTAAATGGTCTCCCTAACTTTTTGTGACAATAATAAAACATTTACCTTCCTTCGAAATACAGGCGCAAGGGAATAATTAATACAAGCGTTTATGGTTGCGGAGAGATTTAACCTGAGAAACTCCGTAACACATTATTTGATCTCGCCTATGTAATCAACAGTTAGATTTAGAATAAGAAAATCAGATATCCAATCAGAGATCTAACTAGGTGATTCAGTTCTACATAGTATAGTTCAACACGCTACATAAAAATAAGTTAATAACACATAGACTTGATGATATGAACTAAATCGTTATACCGAGGAAAAAGTTAATGAATGCCATAGGTGGCTGGTAGAATCTATGGAACTTTTGAACTCTTTGAAAAAAATAAAGATTAAATTATATATTTCCTAAAAATTTATACTTTCATAACTTTTTTTTAATTTTGTAAATATCTTTATATTAAATAAGATACAGTTTTTTAACTGCGCATAAAAGCCTAAAAATACTTTAAAATCAGCCAATCTGTGCACTGAATTGCTCAATTGTCATATTCTAAGAGTCCACCTATCATATGAATAAGAATAAAATATTAATTCCCCTTCCATTTCTCTCCATTTCATCAAATTTAATTTACTCATTGTTTGCTGTCAAATTTAGTTTTCTCTTTTTTGCTGTATAATATTTAGTTTTCTCAGTTATGTACACTTCGAAAAAAGCTGGTATTTATGCAATCATTTTGGACTCATAGGTCTTCAGCTTAGATGCTCAAACGTTATTCCAATCTGCCACAGTGTCCTTTGTAAAAATGTATAATATTCCACAAATAGTTATTATAATTACAATAGTTTGCCTGCATTTAAATGCAAATAATATTCACTTTTTAGTTTAAGGCTAATTAATAGCAATATTTAAGTTTCTCTAGCACTTGTAAGATGCTTAAGGTAGAATTATTGGCATTATGGAGAAAAAAAGAAGTGTATACTCCTTTCGAGCTTCTCTGTATTGAAATTTATACATTTCTAGGTAACTTCTGTAGTAATATTCTATGAAGTCAAGATATTTTCTTATTGTCTCGTAACAAATTTCTATATGTATCCTAAAAAAAGTAGTGATATGTTTAAAAGCCATTAAATACCTGGAATTTTAAAATAAATTTTTTACAATGGTTCCCGTAGAAATTTTTCGTATTTTAATTTGAGAAACAGTCTGCTTAACTTTGCTTCACTTTTGCGCTAGTTTGAAAATACCTTCAAGAAAAAAGCTTTATTACGGCCTTTAATAAGAATTTTAACTTTTATTATCTAATTATCATCTGCAAATTTTTGACATTGTGGACATTCCTTCAAATATCCAAATATGTGAATGTTCGAAAAAATAAAGTCTTGAACGCATAGATTGATTTGAGGCTTCAACCACTCAAATCACTATACATAGTACATCCACAGAATATGTAGCCGAAAACAGTATGCATGATTGGAAAGCAACAATATTCCTTTAGAGCGAAGCTTCTAACGTCTTGTCTCATCGCTCATTTTAGCTTACTTACAAGAATGCTTTTCTTGCATGAGTCCTGTGTCTTAAGTATTTTCTTCAGCGATTATAAAGAGTGCTTCCATTGAATCCATTCTTTCTTACTCTCTGGAGCATAATGATCCATCCAGGACTAGTTTTCTGCTGCATTTTGAATGAATAAAAGCATCTTCTCCTTAAATATGAAGATCCAAATACTCCTATTGGCTGTTCCAATGTCTTAACTACATGCTACACGGTCTTCAACTCTGGTATTCTCCATTGATGTCTTCAGCATTTTAAATCTTTCTCTTTATCTATCTACTTTTTCTCCTCACTCAAGCAGATTCTGCTAAAC